>OY821520.1:77222360-77569860 GCA_963682025.1 Cordilura impudica | reverse complement strand
TTACTACCGCATTTTACTATTTTAAAAAGCCATAAGAAACCACAAATACCTTTCAAAATAACTGTCAATCACTTGAACTGCAATATAGCCGAGACAAAAGTGTTAGTAACAATACCATGAAGTGATAAAACGTATCTTTTTATATATAATTTTACATTAATTTAAATTTAAATGAAAAGACAACACAACATCAATAAAAAAAAACCCACCAAATTTTAAATCTTATTAAAAGCTGAAAACCATGAAAGACTTTTGAAATTAAAAACTTAAAATTAAAAAAATAAAAAATAAATAAAATATGAAAAGAATCTCTAAACTGTTTGTGGTAATCTTAAATATTATTGCCCAATTTTGACGGTTCTTTTATTAGTCCAATAAACTGATTAAAATCAAAAATTAAACACAACAATTTATTAACACCACAAACACCACACACCACAACCGACTAAGATTTATTCTTAATTCTTGTGCTCCAAAGTTGTTTTTTTTTTCATTTTCATTTTTTATAATAAAAATATTTACTTGTGGGGCATAAATAAATTAACAGTCACATGTTCAACAAACTCATCTTTGTTTTCTTTGACGAAGACAGTGAATCATTTTGAATTAAAAAAAAAGCAAGAGGAATAAATTTTCAATACTAAAAATAAAATGAAATATCTTATACAAATTATGTTTTATGAATTTCATTTTTAATATTTGATTTATGCAGATCGTAGCAGATTTAATCAGCCAACTTTTAACATCTTTTTCGAGTGTTTGTCCATAAAATAACGACATCAAGCTTTGACCATATTAAGTTTCGCATAGAAAGTTTTAAATTATCTTTTGTTTAACATTTATTTAACATACTTGCTGACTTTTGTTGGACTTTTGCATATTTGTCATTTATTTAAAATCAATAAAAACTCATCATTATTGTCATTATAAAGTTGGGAATTCTTTTAAAAATATTTTTCCTTTAATTTGTATATTAGCCAAACAAAGCCAAGCCCATATTTAGCACTAGACGCCATACATACACACATACATACTCATACATATGTACACACATGACTACATAAATGGTCGCCAGATTAGTTTACACTAGAGTCCGTCATATGAATATATGTACATATTTAGAGAATGTCTAAAATAATCATTAAAAAGCAGATAACGGTTTTTTTTTTGTTGTTGTTGGTAAGGAATATGATATCACCTACAAGATAAACATCATTCATAATTTTTTTTTTCTATTTTACTCATACTTCAAGTAGACTTCAACTTGAACAGATTTGACAAAAGTTAAGGTCATTATCTTTTTTTTAATGTGTCACTCATGAAGTGTTGATACGAGCTTTATAAATACTCATAATAATTAACATTCAACTAAATGACCTTAAATTTTAAAAATAATTTAAATAAGGTAATTTACATTTAAATAGGCTTAATCATTATAACATATATACACACACATCGCACACACACGCATACACATAAAACATACCCACATTAAGGAAGTTAATAAGCTTAACATTATTTAATTAGAATTCTCACAATCCAAGACTGTTGCGTCTTATGACGAAGAATATCTAATTCAGCAAAATTTATGAAGTCCTACTAAAACTACAGCTAAGCGAGGATTATAGCTTATAGTACGACAACCCTGTGTCTCTGAAAACTTTGACGAAAACTTGGCAAACTTATTTTTAAAAAAATCTCATCAATGAGTCAAAGAATATAAATCTAACTAAAAACAAGTAAGAGTTCTAAAAAAAGGCTAGATTTCACATTATAATGGCTAGATTTTGTACAATGATGTTCAAAATTAATAACATACTTAACAAAAATTTTAGGTGTTTTCATGCTTTTTTAATTGTAAGCAATTATTGAATGCAATCAGCATAAATGTAGATATATACAATTAAATTTTTGTCCGTTTAAAGGGAGTAAGAGTATAACCATTTTGGTTCACATGTAGAAAAAAAACAAAAACAAAACATACACGTTCTGTTAAGTATAAATATTTTTCATGATTTTCCCTTTTTTATAAGCAATTTTATCGGAATATTTTTAAAATTTCGTACATCATTCCTCGGCAATTGATAAACAAGATTATCATAGTATTTACCAGGTAAATGATTTATTTTATGAATGAGATTGATTTCAACAGACAGACGGACATCACTAAATTAACTCGAGTTGTTATAAAGATCTGGGGTCGCAAATAAACTTTTCGATGCATTACAAATGAAATGACAAACTGTTATATACCCTCCTGATTGGCAAAATGCTGGACATTTTAAAAATGCTTGATAATTTAATGACACATATGAGTTAGTGGCTTGATTTATTATACCACTATATGGTCAGAGTATAATGACTTTGTGCTGATGTTTGCAACTAGCAAAAATATATACTATACCGATCGATTCAGAATCAATTTCTGAGTCGGTTTAACGATGCCCGTCTGTTCGTCCGGCCATGTAAACCTTTTAATTAAACTACAGGTCGCAAATATGAATACATTGTGAGAAGTTTAGTGTATAAGCTTCCATCGGCCATAGGATGAAATTGATAAAAATCGGTTGATGTTCAGTCCTAGTCCCCATACAAATAACCCAATGAGATCGACTTAAATTGTCATAATATCCAAATTATTACATAGATCTCGGTTAAAGTGGTTTTATATTTATTAATTAAATCTATTTATCAGAAGTCTAAAACTAAACCCCAAAGGACAATTCTTAGTCATAGCCCCCATAGGAAGCTGATTCCCGATGTTCACTTAAATCAACCCAAAATCAAAAGTATTGCACAGATTTTTGCTCAAATTTGTTTTTTATTTTTATATGTTTTTACAAAAAATAAGTGACCTTAATAAATATAGTCAGAATCGGGCTATTTTTCAATCTAGTCTCCATATAAATATAGTATCCGATATGAACTTTTTCATATCTGAAGACAAAAAGTTAATAACAATGCTACTAAAACTTGTTTTATGTTTATTTCCGAATCTAATTAGTTGGACTTAACAGATAGGATCTCTAAACACATGGTATAGTATAGTCGGACTAGACCGACTATAATTTTCTTACTTGTTTTTTGTTTAGTATTTGTCGTTAAAATTATGAAAAAGTAAGTTTATCACAAAAAAAATAAGAAAAAAAAGTTTTGTAAGTATTAGTCGGCCCATACACCAATTTTTATAAATTGATTTAATTAATTAATAATAAAAAGTTTTGCCTTTAGCCTTATATCGTTCAAAATCTATTTAAAAATCTATTATTAAAATTATTATAATGTTTTATATCAAATCCCCCGTCGAACTTTGTTTCGCGGATTGTGGATTTAAAATATTCCGCATATGTAAACCACAATATCTTCGTAATAAGGTTAATAATATTTGAACTCGACATAGATTATAACGGGTGATCCAAGTAGAGATTCTTTTTTAATAGCCTTTTTTTGACAGATCACGTGTGAGTCGTGTCATGCTGTCATGTTATTTTTGTTTAGTATTGTTTGGCATTTCATCATGGAAGACTTACGCCTGAACAACGTTTACAAATCGTTCAACTTTATTACGAAAATTCACGTTCTGTGAAGAATGTGTTTCGTGCACTTCGCTCAACTTATGGTCAACATAATCGGCCTACTGAGCGTACTATTCGCAACACCATCACCCATCTTGAGACTCAGCATTCATTATTGGATAATATTCGACCGAATAGACCAAGTCCAGCACGCAGTGAAGAAAATATAGCGGCCGTAGCTGAGAGTGTACACGAAAACCGTGGAAAACCGTGGTGACCGTTATCGTGCCATGATAACCGACTATTTGATGCCTGAAATTGAAGCTCGTGATCTCGGCGACATTTGATTTCAACAAGACGGCGCTTCAATCAGTGGATTTATTGAGAGAACACTTCGGTGAGCAGATAATTTCACGTTTTGGGCCGGTCGATTGGCCACCAAGATCGTGTGATATCACACCGTTAGACTTTTTCCTGTGGGGATATGTAAAGTCTAAAGTTTATGCGGACAATCCCGCTTCGATTCAGGCCTTGGAGCAAAACATCACGCGTGCCATTCGCCAGTTACCAATCGAAATGCTCGAACGAGTCATCGAAAATTGGACTCAACGGATGGACCATCTGACACGTAGCCGCGGCCAACATTTGATAGACATAATCTTCAAAAAATAAATGCCAAAGAATGTTCTTTCAAATGATAACAAACATTCCCCATGAAATTTGAAAATTCTGTTTTTTTCTTTAAAAAAGTAGGGAACCTCGAAATAGATCACCCTTTATTATATATTGACTTTGTATGGTCAGTACCATGCCCATTAGTCTAATAATAATAAATAATAAATAAAAATTGTTGCAAAGTTTGATGCCTGCCTATCATAGTACTCCAGATATTTGATGATGAATATTACTTTGTATGGGAGGTGCCACGCCCACTTATCCGAACTCATAAATTTACGGCACATGAACTTGTGTTCATAACATAAAGACCCACACATGGTTTTAGTATTCTCGCTACAATAGTATTCTAGATATTTGATAATAAATATTTATATTGTATGGGAAGTACCACATCCACTAATTCGAGCCTGGCAATGTATAGCATTATTACTTAAATCTATAATTATTAAACTCGCGCATAGTTTAAGGCCTCTTGCTTCCATATTACCGCCCACTTACAACACAGGGGCGGGTGAGAAATTTCAAGTCAGGGTGAAAGTACTAGGCCAAACATTTTTGTGACCTTTTATATTTTTTCCGATATTTGCTTTCACATTGTGAGATTACTTTCTTTTACATCTTTTTAGTTATTTATAATTAGCACAAATCAACTTAAAATGAATTTTAGTGAAATAAAACACATGACCAGTACAAATTTGTCACAAAAAGTTTAAGTTCTTCCCCGAAATATAAAAAAAGGTAAATAAGTGTTACCACTGTATACTTTATTTTGACGCGTAAAATCTGACCCATTTCCACTTTATAGCGATTTGTGCAATGTTGCCACTTAATTTAATTTCATGTTTTATAGTAGTCAATCTCTAAATGACACTGTATTATTACTTTTTATCGCAAGTCAATAATAAGTTTAAGATGAAAATTGGTGTTTACTTTTTTGACGTTCACAGTATCTGTTTGTCAATCCATTTGTAACGCATCAAAAAATGAGTTTGAAACCTCATAAAAAATATATTTTCCTGATCCCTAAAACAACTCGTGTCAATATAGCGATGTCCAACTGTCTGTTGAAACCACTTTCATTCACAAAATAAATCATGTACCTGGGTAAAGATTGGCATAGCCGAGGAATGACGTACGAAAATGTAAAGATTCTCCGCCAAAAATTTCATAGAAAAAATTAAAAATAGTGAAAAATGTTTATAAGTACAGAACATGCGTATAAACTATAGATATGTAACAGCGATGAATACACATAAATTTTTGTTTGCTTGTTGTCTTGGTTTTTGTTTTTTTTTTTTACGAGTGAACGAATTGTTTATCGATGAGAGTAAGAGAATAATAAGATCGTTATGCTGTTACTCTCTTAAAAGAAACAAAAATGTAATTGTCTTTAATTACATTGTCCTGATTGCATTTCATAATTACTTTCAAAATAAAAAAGCACGAGAATATCTATAGTTTTTGTTAATTATCTTATTAATTTTGAACATCATAGTAAAAAATCGAACCCTTATAGTGTGAAATCTATTCTTTTTTGTCTCTTATAATATTGAGTTTAGAAGACGGGTAAAGAGTATCAAAGATTCGGCTCAGCCAAATTTAACACCCTTACTTGTTATACCATCCACACCTCAGTGGCATAGGGTATATATAGGTTTGTCATTCCGTTTGTAACGCATCGAAATAAATTCCTGAGACCCCAAAAATATATATTTTCTTGATCCTTATAACAATGGAAGTTGATTTACCGATGACCGTCTGTCCGTCTGTCTGTGGAAATCACGATCACGCCGTCAATATCTAAGCTAGAGCGCTCGTTTTTGTATAAAATCGTTAACTAATATCCCAAATGAGTTGCTATTTAAAATCGTCAAAATCGGTCAATGAGTTCACGAGCTATGAATGAAACTTTGAAAAAACTCTTGAAAAAATAAAATTTTTCAGTGTGTTTGTTGTTTTTCTTAAGATATGTATATGTATATATATTCTTCGTATTGTTGAAGTCATTACAGTTGTGTGTGCATTAACACTGCACGTGTCGCATTGCAAGTTTTACCACATGTTTTTTTTATCATTAAAATTAAATATTAAAAATTAAAAATTAATAAAAATAAAAAATGGAAAATGAAAAATGAAAAATGGAAAATGGAAAACGAAAAATGGAAAATGAAAAATGGAAAATGAAAAATGAAAAATGAAAAATGAAAATTGAAAATTGAAAATTGAAAAATTAAAAATGAAAAATGAAAAAGGGAAATGAAAAATGAAAAATGAAAAATTGAAAATCGAAAATGTAAAATGCGAAATGAGAAATGGAAAATGAAAAATGAAAAATGGAAAATGGAAAATGAAAAATGAAAAATGAAAAAACAAAATGGAAAATGAAAAATTAAAAATGAAAAATGACAAATGGAAAACGGAAAACGGAAAACGAAAAATTAAAAATGGAAAAAGAAAAATCAAAATTGAAAATTGAAAAATGAAAAATGGAAATTTAAAAATTAAAAATGAAATATGGAAAATGAAAAATGGAAAATGAAAAATTGAAAATCGAAAATGGAAAAGGGAAAATGGAAAATGAGAAATGGAAAATGGAAAATGAAAAATGAAAATGAAAAATGGAAAATGAAAAGTGGAAAATGAAAAATTAAAAATGGAAAATGAAAAATCAAAATTGAAAATTGAAAAATGAAAAATGGAAATTTAAAAATTAAAAATGAAATATGGAAGATGAAAAATGGAAAATGAAAAATGAAAAAATGGAATTTGGAATATGGAAAATGAAAAATTAAAAATAAAAAATAGAAAATTAAAATTGAAAAATGGAAAATGAAAAATGGAAAACGGAAAACGAAAAATTAAAAATGAAAAATCAAAATTGAAAATTGAAAAATGAAAAATGGAAATTTAAAAATTAAAAATGAAATATGAAAAATGAAAAATGGAAAATGAAAAATGAAAAATTGAAAATCGAAAATGGAAAAGGGAAAATGGAAAATGAGAAATGGAAAATGAAAAATGAAAAATGAAAAATGAAAAATGAAAAATGAAAAATGAAAAATGAAAATGAAAAATGGAAAATGAAAAGTGGAAAATGGAAAATGAAAAATTAAAAATGGAAAATGGAAAATGAAAATGGAAAATGAGAAATGGAAAATGGAACATGAAAAATGAAAAATGAAAATTGAAAAATGGAAAATGAAAAATTAAAAATGGAAAATGAAAAAACAAAATGGAAAATGAAAAATTAAAAATGGAAAATGGAATATGGAAAATAAAAAATGAAAAATAAAAAAAAATGGAAAATTAAAATTGAAAAATGGAAAATGAAAAATGAAAAATGGAAAATGGAAAACGGAAAGTGGAATATGGAAAATGAAAAATGAAAAATGAAAAATGAAAAATGAAAAATGAAAAATGAAAATATAAAAATGAAAAATGGAAAATGAAAAATGAAAAATGGAAAACGGAAAATGAAAAATTAAAAATGGAAAATGGAAAATGAAAAATGGACAATGAAAAATGAAAAATGGAAAATGAAAAATCGAAAATGGAAAATGAAAAATGAAAAGTGGAAAATGGAAAATGAAAAATGAGAAATTCAAAATGAAAAACTAAAAATGAAAATCGAAAGATGAAAATTGAAAAGCGAAAAATGGAAAATGATAAAAAAAAATGAAAATTGAAAATGAAAAAGATGGAGGGTATCAAAGATTCGGCCCAGCCTTGTTTTGCTTGTTTTTAAATAAATTTAAAATTTTTTCTTCCAAAAATATTTATTATGCATCAAACAACTTCTTCTTAAATCTTTTTATTGGATAGTGCAGATAGACATCGATGTTGTTAGTACAAGTTAACAATTTAGACTGTTGTCACTCCGATTTTACAAAAAAAAAAAAAAAACTATAAAATTTTTTTATGGTCTTTTTATATTTTTGTTCTTCTGTAAATATTCAATATCACACTTTTGATAATTAACAAAACAAAATTCAAAAAATTAATTGCAATAGATGTAGCGATTAACATGGCCAAATCAACCTGACATTGATAATGATCCGGAAATTATTTGCCCTCGGACCATATTTTAATATACTAGCTAAAATTTATGATGTTTTATTTTATATCTATGCCTCATATTATTTTATATAACAATAGAACTATTAATCTCATTTTACATTTAATCGATGTAAGTTTCATAAAAAACTTTATAATCTAGTGCCAATCAGCCAGTCAGCCAGTCAACCAGCATAAATTCGTATCAATGTCTTATTTAAAAATTGTTTCAAAGAACATTACGTATTTTTAACATACGTTACAATATTTAACCTAATTATAGTATTAAAGTTTAAAGAAACCCCAAAAAAATTATCCCATGTTACTAACACACATATTTGTTAGACAAGTACTTATGTCAATAGATATTAGATTTTTTTTTTTTGTTTTTTTTTTGTTTTTTTTTTTTTTGTGAAAATCAATATTGAGTCACAACGGTAAATTTTCCATAATTTTTCATTTTACTTTAGAGCTTTTAGCACAAAATGGAAAAAAAAATATTTCATCGACTATTATCTGATTTTATTTTTCTGTTAAATCAACCTCTTCTTTATTGTAACTCAAGTGTGACAAATCACATAAAACAGTCAAGACAATCCACTCAAGATACCTAAACGTTTAAAGAAAAGAATGTTATATTACTTAACCCTTAAATGAACTTAACAATTTTTTATAATATTTTAAAAGAAAACAAGTTCAATTGATAACTTTCACACCGATTTATATGCTCTTTTACCAGAGGTTATAAAGACTTCAATCCCTCCCGAATAAATTCCATTACCATATCTAAAACAAAAAATAACACAAGGCATCATCGACTGATTTACCGGGATTTCTATTAACTGATTTTGGACAATTTTCGAACGCTAATTTGACATCTGGTATACGGGTTTGACATCTGAATTATCTTTAGCTAACGAGAAATCGCTGAAAATTGTCATGTAGGCCCTTTTTAGGCTTACAACTAACTGAACTTTATATATCACTTAACTATAGTCTGAAAGCACAAATAGACTTTACAAGGATGCAGATTTAAAAAATGGCATTTAGCTACTAGCACCTCTAGTTTACAAGATTTGTTACGCTATACTTAAAGAATATTTTAAGATTTAGATATATTTACTCTTTAACGAAACCAATACCAATTTGTGCCTGGACGAATATACTTGTATATATGTAACTCGTAAACTAAATGTTTTAGGAAAAATAATAATATTTTCTGAAATTCCATAATTCCATATCCAATATAATTAAATCCGTAGTAAAAATTAAGGCTCTAAAACAAATGTTGGTAAATAAAAACCAGCAAAATTGTTAAAAATACGACTTTTCCCATATTCAACTAGGATATTCAGGCGATAGCAAATTAAAGGTCTCATATTGTGGTGCTATGGTTTAATTAATATTTTTAATACACACCACTCTTCACTGGGTACATATTAGTTTGTCATTCCGTTCGTAGCGCATCGAAAAATAATTTTCCGACTCCGTAAATTATATAAAGGGTGGAGCATTTTCAACGCACGATTTTAATTGTGAATAAAACAAAAAGTTTCCAGAGAATTTTTTAAAATTTTCTTTATTATAATAGAAGGAGACAATTATTTGTGTAACAAAATATCGGCAAAATGCTCGCTACGGCTTCGGTGGCATATTTCTATTCGATGTTCCATATTTTCGATAACGCTGAGGCATAATTGAGATCTGATGTCGTCAATGTGCCGAATTGTCTAATCTTTTAACTCTTGAATTATTGTTGGCTTATTGAAGAACATATTTTTCTCTTAAATATCCCCAAAGAATGAAGTCCAACGGTGTCAAGACACTTGATTTTGGAGGCCAATTGACATCGCCACGATGTGAGATAACACGCCCATTGATTTTCTCGTCCAAAAGAGCCGTTGTTTCATTGGCTCTGTGGCAAGTGGCACCGTCCTGATGAAACCATATATCGTCCAGGTCCATATCCTCAGTTTCTGGCCATAAAAGTAAGTTATCATTTGGTCGATTATGCAGACCAAAAAAATCTCGAAAGGCATGAAATTCATTATGACTTAAACGCCCATTTTCATAAAAAGCTTCAACAGTCTTCTTAACGCGCTGCTTAATGGTGTAGCTCTCCATGGTAGAATTTGTCAAAGACTGAAACAAAGAAATGTCAAATAAAGTTGGGCAAAAACCGTTAAGATATGAATCACAATTAACATCGTGTGTTATAATTGGTTCACCCTTTACACTATATAACCTTATAACGACTCGACTCGGTATATCGATGTCTGTCTGTCTGTCTGCTGAAAAAACGCTCATTCACAAAATAAACCACCTACCTGTGTAAAATTAACCATCTACTTGTGTACATTATTTCGACCAGGTTGGTTTTTAAAATGAGGTAAATCGGGAATCACTGTGCCAATATATGACCTAAAATATGGAGACAACTCTAAAAAATTTAAAATTTCAGTATGTTTTTATACCTTATGCCACTCTATGGTTACGGTATACTGAGTTTGTCCTGATATTTGTAACTACCAAAGGTACTAGTACAACTACCAAAGGTACTAGTACTAGCTCCACCTTTTATTATACCGATCGACTCAAACTCACTTTCTGAGTCGGTTTAGTTATGTCCGTCCGTCTGTCTGTGTGCCCATGTAAAACTTTTAATCAAATTAGAGGTCGCAAATATGAATATACTTTGATGAAATTTAGTATATAAACTTATGTCAACTATAGAATGAACGCTATTAAAATTGGTTAAAATCGGTTCATGTTCACACCTAGTGCCCACACAAATAACCCCTATGAAATCGACTTAAGTTGTCATAATATCCAAATTATCATATAGATCTCGGTCAAATTGGGTTTTTGTATGTTTATTACATCCATTTATCAATAATCCAAAAATAAACCCTATGGCACAATCCTTAGTCATAGGCCCCACATGAAGCAGATTCCCGATCTTCACTTAAATCTATCAAAAACAAAAATATTGCGCTGATTTTTCTCAAATTTGGTTTGTATGTGTTTCTGCAAAAAATAAATGACCTTACTACATATGATCAGGATCGGTCCATTTTTCGATCTAGGCCCCCTATAAATATAACATCCGATATGAACTTTTTCATATCCGAATGCAACAAAATTAATAACAATGTCACTCAAATTTGGTTTATGCTTATTTTCTATATCTAGTTAGTTCGACCTAAGAGAAAGGGTCTCTAAACGCATGGTATAGGGTTTCGCATAGTCGGCCTAGACCAACTATAATTTCCTACTTGTTTGTTATAATTTAGTGTTAAGTTTATCAAATTGTTTACTTTTTCACATATTTTATTTATATTTTTTATAAATAATGCAATAAGTTCAGTTATTAATTCAAACGTAAAATCCAGGTGGAGGGTAACAAAGATTCGGCATAGCCGAATTTAACACTCTTATTCTTTGAAATGTTTATAAAAAAAATTTAATTCATCAATTGTTGGCTGAATGGTTTTATCTTAAGTTTTCAACAGAATTCCCTAAAAGAGTTAACATTTCTCTTAAGTCCTTTAAAGATTTAATATTTTCCTTAAAAGTCTAAAATAAATCTAGATAGTCTAACTGCCTAAAGTGTCTAAACAGTTTATAGAACAGCAAAATAGAATCGGGAATTTTGAAAAGGGAACATCTCCTAAAATTCAAAGTGCTTCCGGCAGCGACGCTAACTTTTTCCAAGCAAAAGGCGCTAATAAGTGCTAATTATAAGTTTGTAAAAAAATAAAATTTATTTTTTTAATTTCCAAAAAACCTACATACAATGTTTGTACATTTAGCATTTAATGAAACGTCTAAATTGTGTAGCAATAATAAAAAAAAAAAAGCTTTTGTTCATTTTCAAAAAAAAGTTAAGTCTAATTTTCTTCCTCATGTTCAGGCCAGTGCATGGTTTTAACACAAACTTTAAATTTTTACATGTTTGAAGAGAATTAATTTTAGTAGAAAAATATGATGAAATTTTATAATTCATACAACAGGCATTTTTAAAATTCAGTCCCTATTCAATAAGTATCAAAGAGTTTACGGTGTTTAGAGAAATTCTATTCCTAATTTTGCTTTTAAAACATTTCATTTGGATTTAAGCGCTTGAGTACGGAAAAGTCATTGATAATTAAAAAACGGGAATTTATTGACTGAGTTTTTAAAGATACGTACTTCAATCCAAAACAAGTCAGTACTCTTTCTATAGAAAACCCTCTATTGGTGGTGTATTTAATCAACTTTCTTAATCATCTTATATATCTGGTTATATGAGAACCAATTATTTCGTGTTTAACAAAAAAGTTTAAAAAAAGGCGCTAAAAACAATAAAAAAGTAAAAAGTAAGCGCTTTTTGTAAAGGCGCTGAATGGAAAAAATCGTTTTTTTGGGTAGTTAAAAGGCGCTAAATCTGGCGTGAAAAGCTCTAAGTTGGCATTGCTCATTCCAGGATACTCTAAAAACTGAAACTGAATCAAATATGACAATATGGAATATTAAGAGAATATTAAGAATATTGGATTTTTAAGATATTCCGCATATTCTTAGAAGCAAACTAGCAAAAATGTTAAAAGTAATTCCCTTCATTTCAAGGCACAATAGTAGAGACTTTTTTTTGGTGTTCTTTCACTTAAAGGGTAAACGTATTATACGTATATTTATTTTTGACGTTCAATATTCTTTTTAAAAATCAATGAATGAACATGTATTGCACATGTTTGAATTGGTTAATGTTTAATACCTCGTAGGTTCATAGTAAAAACATATAAAATGTGAAAATATACATACGTACTCATGTCGATACGATACCATACGCTTCATGAACGTCACTAAATTGTTGACATAAAGAGAACATAAAAATAAGTCATAATGTTATGTTAGAAAAAAAATCTAAAAAAAAATTACAGAAAAATGCTTTCAGTACGAATAGTGGTTACCTGACATATCGTTTGATATGGGAATGCACATAAACAACGACTCTGTTCTGTTCAGTTATGTGTGTAAACACACTCGTACGTATTATAATAATACAGAATGAGGTTTAAGTAGTGGAATACCTTGATATGTATGTACTATTCGTAAAACTATGAGATAAGATTGGAAAAGGTAACCTGGATTTGTTTTTGTCATAACGTTTACTACGCTGTATTTGTGTCGATTGTTGGGATTTAGTAGGCGCCAAATAACAATTGTTTTAACACTTAGAGCATAAGGTGTGAAATACCTTGCTTTGTTCTTGCACTTGGGATAATTTTTAGGAAGTAAAATGTTTTAAAAGGGATTAAAAGATTATATTTTGGGTCTTAAAATATAGAGATATTTAAAAAATCAGATTACGTAGAGAATTGTATTTCGCTAAACTAATTTTTATATAGGGTATAATGAGTTTGTGCTGATGTTTGTAACTACCAAAAACATTTGGCCTAGACTTACCTTTTATTATACCGATCGACTCTGAAGCACTTTCTGAGCCGATTAAGCGATATCCGTCCATCCGTTTGTCTGTCTGTCCGTCTTTGTGGGAGCAAAAGTTGTATTCATTATGAACTGGCTTGCCAGAGACGTGATACAATGGCCTATAACCTACCTCCAAGTGGTGCTCCTGGGCAACGCTAGGCAAAGCCAGTTAATTCTGGTGATTATTCCTAGCGGCTAAAGGTTAAGGAAGAGAAATGTCTGCCAGTGCAATCCCTTCACGGGGGATAACTGGTAGTTACTAAATTGGCTAATTAGTAGCGAAGCCTTACCAAAAGGCGCTAAATTTGGTACTGCAGGGAGATCGAATTGCCCAAAAAGAGGACTCTTCGACTTCTTGCGGATACCAAGCGAGCCATAGTACTGTAATCTGATAGCCGACTGGTGGATCGTGAAACATCCAACCAGATGAAAAGGTTGTCACACCCCTTTAATATATGTGAGTCCAAGTTGAAATGAAGGTATTGTTGGACCACATTACGAACGTGGCACTAGAGGCTTTCGAATCTGATGTGCAGAGGAGATCGCTGTGTGTGACTAGTAGGGGTGGTTGTGGAGTGGAAGAGCTGGTATATGCGTTGGATGGAAATGCTGGTATATGCGTTGTTTGGGTGGCATGAGTGGAAGATGAGTCGCAAGATGAATCGGATGCAAGAATGTCGGATGTAGCATGAGTAAAAGTCTTTTTTGACGATACAAGAGTGCGTAGAAATGGGTCAGAAAACAGTACTATGGTAAGCAAGGTCAAAGCAGAAGTCTTTGACGAATCTTTTACGATCTCATTGGGAACGGCCCCTCGGGGAGTTTCGCAGTGGCTTGTGGTGCCCGTATCGCGGGCAGATCACAGATCGATGTGGAGGTGCATCCACCCAGGTGTTGCTAGCTCTAAAGCAAAAGAGTTATAGATAGGCTCGACACAATAACAAAGTGTGGAGTGATGCCGTGAACATCACTCCAGCTTGTAACCGTCTTATGGTGGGGCGAAGGCAAGACGCATAGTATCTCTCCATGTGCTAAGACCATCGTGTGGTTAAGTGGTCAAGACAGGCACGCACGTAAAACCCATATGACATCTGTCCATCTTTGTGTACAAGTAAATCTTGTAATCAAACTACAGGTAGCCAATATGAATATACTTTGATGAAATTTAGTACAGTGATCCCCCGATTTACAAAGACTAGTTTTACGAGATTTCGAAGTTGCGAACATCATTCGTAAAGTACAAAATTCGTTTTACGAATGAACAGTTCGCTATTACCCACAATGTTTTTTAATTTGGGAATTCCCCTAAAAATATTGCGATAAGCACAAGCATTATACAAGAAAAAGCCTTCATTAACCAAGGAGCTTTCACCAGTATTTGATAATGAAAATGGCAAAGGATCGCAGTCAGAAAAGTTTTTAGCTAGCAAAGGTTGGTCTGATCGATTTAAGAAGCATCATTACATAATATAAAAATATCTAAAGAAGCATCAATTGCAGATGTTGAGGCGACAAAAAATAATCCTGCAGAATTTAAAAAAATTGTCGAAGCCGGTGGCTATACCCCACAGCAAATATATAATGTAGAAGAAACTGATCGGTTTTGGAAAAGAATGCCACCTAGAACATTCATTTCCAAACAAGAAAAGTCTGAGGCAGGATTTAAGAAAGCTAAAGACCGTATAACGTTTTTTTTTATGAAGGAATGCTGCGGGTGACAAGTTAAAGGCGATGTTTAATTATCATTCTGAAAATCCACGAGCCTTCAAAAGTTGCAACAAATAAAAAATGGTGTTATCTGGCACTCCAATAAAAAAAGGGTGGATGGCGGCACATCTTTTTTAAAACTGGTTGAATAATTTTTTCCAAATTCTGTGACAAAATTTAATTCCGAACAAAATATTTCAAACAATATTTGACAATTCACCTAGCCATAAGCCAACTGATATACCTGACAACATCAAAAACGTATTCCTACTCGTATACTTCAACCAATGAATCAGGGGGTAATCGCCATTTTTAAGGCTTATTTTTTGCGTTGCGTTGATGGTCCAAATCAGTTAACAATTACAGAATTTTGGAAACAATTTAATGTAATGAATGCTGTTAATAATATTAAAAAATCTTGAGATTAAGTTCAGGAAACAGCTATAAATAGAGTTTGAAATAATTATTGAATTAACATTCAAGAAATTCATAATGAAATTGTCGCTATGGCACATGAAGTCGGTAAGGATGAAGTCGACAATGAAGATATGGTAAAAGTTCTTGGATCGGAGCAGGAAGATATTTCAAATGAAGAATTAATAACGATACTTGAAGGACGACACAGATTCAGAAAATTCGGAGTGTTACGCACTGTGAAAGTTCTCGGATTTTGACAACACATAAACTGGCAAAGGCGTTTTCTCTTATCCCAAGGCGTTTTCTCTCATTCGGAAAACGATCCTTCTCCAGAAATAAGTCTTAAGGTTCCTAGGGAAATCGAAATCTTACTTCTTTGCTATAGGCAAGTATACAAACAACATTAATTTCTTATTTTTCTAAAAAAAAAAAAAAAAAATTCCGTAGCCCCTAATATTTAAGAACCTGTTGAATCTATATCACGATCTTCTTCTACCTTAGACGAGAGCTCATATGAATATCAGAATAAATATAACATTTACAATTAATATATTTTTTTTCTTAATATGTAATACCAGATTTTCTTTTGATGTGCAAACATCTATGCGCCCAGGGGCGCAAAAATCTATTTTACAATACAATCACAAAAACAGCGTAAGGGAAAATCGGAGGTATATGTAAGTCTATTGGCGCAAAGATTATGATTTAAATGTATTTAGCTGATTCAACAACCAACAGAAAGCGCCATGAATGTATAGCAAACAACTGCAACCATCAAGTAAACCAACCATAGCAGTTGTTGGCTATACATAAATGGCGCTTACTGTTTGATTTTAATTGTAAATAGATGTTTACACATCTCCCTGTGATCGGACTCACATAGTTTTTTTTTTTTTTAATGAATAACGTAATTTTTATTTTATTTTTAAGAGCTGTATGCAGCTTGTTAAGGAATCTTAGCAGAAAATTTTCATATATTTCTTAAAGGATAAAAAGCACAAAAGTACCTTTCAGTGCAACAGTAGCAATCAGCTGTTTTCTGTCAATTATTAAGAATTGTGAAATTGAAATTGAAAACAACATTGTTTGCAACTGAAAAAGAACTTCTAATTTTTTAAGCTTATTACATTTTGTTTATGCTTACCTTTCCTGTCAAAATTCCGTTCAGAAAGAACGAAAAATTTGATATTCCTGCTCGAAGCCTGGGTTGCCTAACTTAATTTACGTCAAAAAAAAAGTAGTAAAAACAATGCTACTTTTTTAAAAAGCTGCAGACTAACAACATAAATTTTTGGACAGAAAAATTCCTTAAGCATTTCTGAAGCCTTTTTTTATATGAAGTTTTTGTTTCCTTAGCAAGCTGCATACAGCTCTTTAAAATGAAATGTTTTTTATGTTAAATTTTCTTTGTTAATGTTAAATTTTCTGGCTTGAGTCTAGTTCAGTGGCTACTCCCTAATTTCTTTAATTTTTTTTGGAGGAGATAGGGGCTTTTGGTGTGATTTATGCATGAAACACATAGACGACTGCGGCTACACGAACACACGACTACAAATGCTGCTGGCTGCAATTTTAGTCGTGTAGTCAGCTACTTAATTTTTTTGACAACGACAGCAACATATAACAACAATATGAACAGCTGTTTTTATACAAATGCATTTTTATTTCAGTAATGCCAATTTTATTTTTTTACTTTATAAAATAGAAGAACATGCATGATTGTATATAAACTTGGCTTAAATATACAATTATTTAAAATGCGATATTAAATAAATAAATTTATTTAACCCCTTTTGATTATTAATCGAATTATAGCATTTCATTTTGCGATGTTTTTTTTAACAAAATAGAATATTTCATAGCATTAATTTCTTTTACATATTTTGTTATATTGTCAACACTACTTTTGTCTTGCAGCCAACAAAAATAGTTGACTACAGCCTAAGTTGACTACAGCGACAAAAGTAGTCGTGTAGCCGTGCAGCTGTGTTGGTGTCAAAATAATCGTTTTCATATGAACGTGTGTATTGTATTTTTGACAGGCCGCTGTCGTCTATGTGTTTCATGCGTTAGGAGAAATAATTTTTTTTTGCGGTCGAGCCTATTTTCGGAGTTATGGTCCGACAAAGCTTTGACGTTGGCTTGTACATAACTTTCTTACTTCTTATCGGATTTCAGCAATACATATATCATTAGAAAGCTTACTTGAGTGCCTTTCATTTGGTATTTCAAAATAATAAATAAGAAAATTATGTACAAATCAAGGTCAAAGTTTTGTCGGACCATAACTCCGAAAATAGGCTCGTCCGCAAAAAAAAAATTATTTTTCCTAAATCACCCCAAAAGCCCCTAATCCCTCAAAAAAAAATTAAAAAATCGGGGTATAGCCACTAAACTAGACTTGTTCTACCTATTTCTACCACGCGATGTCAAAGTAGCATTTTGGACAGAAAAAAAATACATAAATAATATAGAATGTAATTTTAATCAATTGGATAACGAAAAAATATTTCTTTTTATTTAGAAACGAGTAATACAATACATTTCATGCATTTTCACCGCATATTTTACAAATAACAGATGTGCTAATTGCATGTTATGTATAACAAATGCATAACAAAAAAAATTTACAAACGGTCTTTTGAGCACGCTTGTTAGGAATAGTGTTAATACTAGTGTTGAAGATATATTTATTATCAGTAGTAGTACTGATTTTAGGGCAATTGAAGTCAATCTCATGGGCGACATCTATATGCTTCGGAACAGCTCGATTTCACCAAATTCTATAGCGGTCATTCTATGGCTTATAAAAGATTATACGAGTATACCACATTGCGGAAAAAGAGGGTGTCTCAAAATCCATGCAAGATTTGAATTTGCCGCCATTTGTACAGTAAAGTGTTAACAATCGAACGAAAGACAGTTTGACAGGTTAAGGTTAGGAAAAATGGAGCATTACACGATAGAACCCGTTTTCATTGTTGAACAATATTTCAAAAAATAATGAAACTTTGGCGGATTTATTTTGAAAATTTCGTACGACATATAGTCGCAATATTGATCTTAATTGAGAATACATTTGATAATTTCTGAAATACATTTGATACTTTCTGAAACACAATCGGTACTTTCTAAAAATCAATGAATATTTTCTGAAGTACAATCGATACTTTCAGAAAATCGATTGATATTTTCTGAAATACATTTGATAATTTCTAATGATCAATTGATGTTTTCTGAAAATCAAATGTTTATATCTAAAAATCAATTGATTGTTTCTGATATGGAATTGATACTTTCTGAAAATCAATTGATCTTCTCTGAAATATTGATCATTTCTGAAAATAAATAGATATTTTCTGAAATACAATTGCAAAACGTGTAGAGAAATAGTAAAATTCCATATACAGTTTTTTATTTCGTGCACTTTTATTTTTACACTTAGATTCTTCAGACGGACCTTAAGAAGAAAAAAATTATTTTTGCAAAAAACGTGGGTGCAAACCACAGAGCGCTATATCGAATAAATAATTATTCTTGGACCTTGTTTTGATTAAGTAAAAAACAATAAAAAAAAAAAAAATCTCTACAAAAATGGTCAATGTCACGACCATATTTATTCGGCAGAATTTATGAACCTTATCTAAACATTTCTAGAATCAATAAAAATTGCTCATTCTTATAAGAACTTTTAAAAAAATGTTAGTACTTACAAATTTTAAATGCAAATTAAATCATTTTTTAGAAATTACCTGAAAAGAGAAAGAACAAAGAAATTAGATTTAAAAATAAAATAAATATTTGCAGCAAGTTCTAATCCATAATATTAATAGGCTAGGCGATTTCTTGTGACCGATATAAAAATTGTAGTTAATAACCGATTTTTACCAAACATACCTCATTTCAAAGGTAATTCTTTCTTCAGATTTAAAGATTTCCAACGTCTGGAACAGTTTTTTTGTAGTAATACTCATTTATTATAAATATCAAAAGCTCTGTGTTGAATTGTGAATTGGCTAAAATTGGTTAGCATACCTTTTGGCTCCTATAAAATTATTTATTAACAAACCCATTTATTTATCATCTGTGTGTTAAAAAAAAATATTTATAATGAAATGTAATGAATTTTATTTAAAAAGTGTTGAATTGTGAATTGGCTAAAATTGATAAGCATACGTTTATATAAATTTTCTAGAATTTGCACTCGAATTTCGAGGGCTGGGCTCTGCTAGTATGTATATGTAAAAAATAACAGAAAGAATTAAATTTTAATCATTCGAAAGAATGATGGCCGCCGCTCATTCTGGACATCCAGTTTTGAGCTACATTTTTGAGTCTTGCTGGTCATCTATAACGTATATGCTAAAAAACTTTAAATCAATTTTCTCGCAAACAAAATTTTTGAAATCCGTGAACATCATAACTCAAAATCTACTTGACCGATCCTTTTGAAATTTTTTACACTATTTCTACACATAATTCACTGCCACGGTCTTATTTATTAACATTTTTAGTTGAAGATTTTTTCAAAGATACTTCAAATGTTATGCTATGCTATATCATGTATATGAAATAAATAATCCAACATTATTCATATCTTAAAAAAAATCATGAAAATAAGATTTGTTTGCCTTTAACGCTTTACCCCGCCCTTAAACCAAAAATAAGGTTCATCGCTGAACACAATTGACATATGATGATCTAGTGACTTTAATTCCTGCAGTAACTGAACATTTTTCGGGTGTAGGTCAAGATCTTGGCGAAAAATATTCCACGTAGTGCTGGCCGTCCACTACTATTACTATGACCGATAACGAATCGGTTAATTTGGATCTAACACATTTTCGTTTACATCATTTAGAGAGTATGTGTTATGAAATCTATCCCCAGTTCACGAATCGATGGCTGAATCGATGGAAGAATTTAGATAGTTTGGTAGCATTGTTCAAGCGTGAATGTATTCATGATGAATCGCCAGAGTACGACAGTTCGTTTGACAGCTAACCCATTCGTAAGTTCAATCTTATTTCAATCACTTTTTTTTTTCAGTGCCCGAGTTTCAGTTCACTCCACCCGCTTCTCTAGTAGATCACATCCCTTTGTAGTCTACCTTTTATTAAAAAAGTAACTTTTATTAAAAAGTACCTTTAATAAAAAAGTACCTTTTAATTAAAAAGTACCTTTTAATTAAAAAGTACCTTTTATTAAAAAGTACCTTTTGTTAAAAAGTACCTTTTATTAAAAAGCACATTCTATTAAAAAAAGTGCCTTTTATTAAAAATGTACCTTTAATTAAAAATGTACCTTTTATTAAACAAGTACATTTTGTTGAAAAAGTACATTTTATTAAATAAGTACCTTTTATTAAAAAGTGCCCTTTATTAAAAAGTGCCCTTTATTAAAAAGTACATTTTATTAGAAAAGTACCTTTAATTAAAAAGTACCTTTTATTAAAAAATATCTTTTATTAAAAAAAGTACCTCTTATTAAAAAAACAACTTTTATTAAAAAATAACCTTTTATTAAAAAGTATATTTTATAAAAAAAAGTGGATTTTATTTAAAATATATCTCCTATTAAAAAGTATATTTTATTAAAAAGTACCTTTTGATTAAAAAAGTAGCTTTTATAAAAAGAAATTACCTTTTATTAAAAAAGAACCATTTATTCAAAAAGTACATTCCATTAAAAAGAAAATTTTATCAAAAAAAAAAATAATAAAATAAATAAAAAAGTATCTTTAAATTAAAAAAGTACATTTTATTAAAAAGTATCTTTTATTTAAAAAGTACTTTTTACTAAAAATTATCTTTTAATGCAAAATACCTTTAATTAAAAAAGTATCTTGTATTAAAAAAGTACCTTTTATTAAAAAATTTCCTTTTTATTAACAAAGTACCTTTTATTAAAAAAGCGCATTTTATTAAGAAAAAGTTTCAGTTTGCTCCACCCGCTTCTCTAGCAGATCACATCCCTTTGTAGTCCGCACTTCTGAGAAAATTCGTTTATCAGTCGAACTAGCCCTATGTGGAATAAACTCCCCATATAGGTCTTTCTGGACAATTGCAATCTAATGAAATTTAAGTCAAATAACATATTTTTCTTAAATCAACACAATGTGTTGCATTGTAGGGGGCATTCACTGAGTGTTGGTTAATAATAAAAAAATAAATAAAAAAATTTTGGTTAAAAAAAACTTTATTGCAGAATATAGATCACAACTATTTGAAACAACTGTGCCAATTTTTTAGCTTTAAATAAAGCAGGAATTTATTATTATTGATCTTCGGCTACAATAATTTCTCATTAATTTAAAAGAGATTAAGTTTTTCATATTTTCTTAAAACAAATAATGATAAAATTTGTTAACCTTAAAAATAACAATTTTCTTCAAATTCAATCTTCTTACTGAGCCTATTTAAAAAGAATGAACTTTCAAAAGCAATATTTGTGAGTGTGCCCCACATAGAAATTTAATAACAGCACATATTTTACGACATCTGTCAATTAACTAGATGAGTAGTTCTTTATTTATTTAAAAAAGCCATGATATCAGTTATAATTCCTCAAAAATTTCATATGAATCATTATTAAATGCGTTGGAATTTTCAAAGAAACTGAAACTAAACATCAACACATTACATTTTTGTCGTTGTCGTTGGCATGTTGTTTTTTTTTTTATCAAATCCACAACAAATAATCTACAAAAATTAAAAAAGCAGTGTAGTAGGTCAGGATTTTTTTAAATACCAAACAAAACAACAACAAAAAAACATTTCATCATATATTTATTTTGGGCACAATGCCCACTACAGAATTATGCTTCACCAAGAAAGAACACCACCGCATTCTAATAAAAATTGAAAAAAAAAACAAAATTAAAGAAGCAACAGCAAAAATGAAATAACGCAATATTGACATTCAATTTAATTTTATCAAAATAAACAAAAAATAATATTTTTATTATTGGGCGCCTTTTACGAAACTTTGACAAAACGTTTGTATACTAAAGTTATTTTATTTTAGTTGATGACAATGACGCCCTTTTATATTTAACATGACATGACACAAACCACTGGAAGCTTTAAAGAATGATTTATTTTTTGAATGAAAATTCATTCAAAAATTTAATTGTTTTTTAATTTGTTGTAAAAATATTTATGTATAACGAAATTTGTGTAGGCAAAAACTATTTTCAAAATGTTGTTGTGCATAAACATTTTTCTTGAATATTTTCGTTAGTCTTTCGTTTGTTAGCCCAATAAAAAAAAACATTACTTAAATACGGTGAAATAATCACAAATGTCATCATTTTTTGTAGCGTTGGCATGAAATCTCTAAGAAAAAACACACCAAAAGATAAAATCAATAATATGTTATAGAAATTTAGATCGTCAACCGAATTGTTACTTTTATTAAAAAAGTGGCTTTTATTTAAAATATAGCTTCTATTAAAAATAATCTTATATTAAAAAAAGGAGCTTTTATTAAAAAAGTAAATTTTATTGAAAAAAGTTCCTTTTAATAAAAAAGTACCTTTTATTAAAAAAATTACCTTTTATACAAAAATTATCTTTTATTCAAAAAGAACCTTTTATTCAAAAAGAGCTTTTTATACTTTTTATTCAAAAAGAACCTTTTATTAAAAATTTACCTTTTTCAAAAAAGTACCTTTTATTAAAAAAGTACCTTTCATTAAAAAAGTATTTTTTATTAAAAAGGTCCTTTTATTAAAAAAGTACATTTTATTTAAAAAAAGTACTTTTTATTAAAAATTACCTTTTATTAAAAAAGAACCTTTTACTAAAAAAGTGCATTCTGCATTCCATTAAAAAAATTCCTTTTATTAAAAAAGTACCTTTAAATAAAAAAGTACCTTTTATCAAAAAAGTACCGTTTATTAAAAAAGCACCTTTTAATAAAAAGTACCTTTAATTCAAAAAGTAGCTGTTATTAAAAAGGTACGTTTTATTAAAAAGTACCTTTAATTAAAAAAGTACCGTTTATTTAAAAAAATACCTTTTATTGAAAAAATACCTTTTATTAAAAAAGTACCTTTAATTAAAAAGTACCTTTTATTAAAAAATTAGCTTGTATTAAAAAAGTATCTTTTATTTAAAATATATATTCTATTAGAAAAGTACCTTCTATTAAAAAAAGTACCTTTCATTAAAAAGTAACTTTTCTTAAAAAAGTACTATTTATTAAAAAAGTACCTTTTATTCATAAAGTACCTTTTATTAAAAATGTATATTATATTAAAAAGGTACCTTTTATTAAAAAAGTACCTTCGATTAAAAAGGTACCTTTTATTAAAAAGTACCTTTTATTAAAAAATACCTTTTATTAAAAAAGCACCTTTTATTAAAAAGTATCTTTTAATAAAAAAGTACCTTTAATTAAAAAAGTACCTTTTATTAAAAAGTACTTTTTATTAAAATGTACCTTTTACTCAAAAAGTACCTTTTATTAAAAAAGTATCTTTTATTAAAAAAGTACCCTCCATTAAAAAAGAACCTTTTATAAAAAGAAATTACCTTTTATTAAAAAAGAACTTTTTATTAAAAAAGTGCCTTCCATTAAACAATGCCTTTTATTAAAAAGAAAAATTAAATAAAAAAGTATCTTTTATTAAAAAAGTATCTTTTATTTCAAAATATCTTTTAAATCGAAGGCTTCCAGCTTCTTTATATCCACTGGTTTTATGGCCAATGCCTCCATTGCATATAACAGAACTGAGGACACATAGGTCTTGGCGAATCGTAGTTTCGTTTTAAGATTAATCTCATGGCTGGTAAAAATTTTTAATAATTAAAAAATGCGTTTTTTGCCTTTTCAATACGGCATTTAATTCTTTCAAAATATTGATTAAGTCCCCGAGATATTTAAAAATCTACTTTTTCGACGTAGGTGTCTTATATCTTTAAGGTGGTTGTGTTCGTATATATTACTCATGGATAAAGTTGATTTAAATCTATCAAAACACAGAAGTATTGGTCGCTCCGCACAACCATCTAATTAACTTATCGCGAAAAAATATCATCTCAAAAATGGTGACGCTCAATCCTCTTATCAGTGCAGCCAAAATGAAGGAAAACATTAAAGAAACTTTTGCAAAGAAATCCACGAGGATATACTTCGAAAAATTGTGAAGAAGGTCGAATAAAATAAAATTACTAAATCCTACTACAATAGTAAAAAAAAACAGTCTTTCGCGTATGACAATTTTAATTTTGATGAGCCATTAAAAGCTTTAAAAAACTCAAGATTTTATTTATTTTCTTATTAGCAGTATTTTCAATTTAAATACTTAAATCTAATTATATTTCCTCTTGTTTTCTTACCATTTTTATACTAATATTTAAAATTGAAAAATTGACTAAGATTGTTAAATTAACAAGTAAATATTGGACGAAGACGACCTTAAGCCGCACGAATTGGACCTCTGAACACATGGATACGATACATACACACTCATAGAGCAAATGCCTAACACACAATCATCACAACAATAACAACAATTACAGCGATTACACAGGCAAGAAAATTGTGAATAATAACAATTACAAGTACAAAATCTCTATTTTTACAAGAGCTTTTCTAAATTTTCCTTGAAACCTCGGGACCCATTCAATCGATTTCGATGCGTTTAAATAGCAACCTGCTGAGGGTGCCAATGAATCATTTTAACTAAAAATGAACTACACAGCAGACCTATTGATGGCATGATCGTGATTTCCGCAGACGGACAGACAGACATTAATTACACTTTCTCAAATAATAAAGACGATATATATTTTATGGGGTCCAGATTTATTTTTTTTTTTAATTAGCTGAAACGGAATGACAAACTTATATACTCTCTGTACACCGGTTCAGCGGTAAAAAACTGGCTACGATTTTCGGGCAAATCCATATTTTTTTTTATCAATGACCGAATACTTTTCAAAATTAAAGAATTTGCAACAGTATGGGGTCGATTTGTTTTTAGCGTATATTGCACATTTTTGAACATATGGAATATTTGTACATATTTAAAAATTTTTTAAAATAATATGATTTAAGAATTTATAGTTTATATATTTTATACTTAAATAATCTAACCAATAAAAACAAACTTTTTATTAAAACTCTTTCTTTGCTTATGCATATGAGTTTTGAAGCTCTCCGTGACTGTGCGTGACTTTGCGGGACTATTTTAAAATTAATCTTTGGTCACAACATGTCTATGTACAAAGTTTCAGATCGATCGGATGGGGGGAAATGGGCTTTAAATCACACCGTGACTGTGCGTGTCTACGCGTGACTGGGTGTGACTATTTTAAAATTAATCTTTGGCCATAACAAGTCTATGGATAAAGTTTCAGATAAATCGGGTGAGCGGAAATGGGGTTTACATCACTCCGTGACTGTGCGTGACTACGTCGAAGTAAATCTTTCTTAACAGCAAGTATATCGATCAAGTTTCTGATTGATTGGATGAGGGGAAATCCGTTTTAAATCTCTACGTGACTTTGCGTGACCATGCGTGACTGTGCATGAATAAGTCAAAGTTAATCTTTTTTTACAGCAAGTGTACGGACCAAGTTTCAGATCGATCGGATGAGGGGAAATTACATTCAGATTACTCCGTGGCTGTGCGTGACTGTGCGTGACTACCCCAAAATTAATCTGTAGTCACAAAAAACTGTGGGCCAAGTTTCAGATCAATTGGATAACGGGGAATGGGGTTGCCCCACGACAGACAGACATAGATTATGAGTTTAAAGAAAGAGTTTAAAAATAAAAACAATTATTTATTTATATAAATTTAAATTTACCTCGAAATTTACAATGACTGAATTTTTATTATTTATTTACTTTTTTACAATTAATTGTATGTTGTATATTTTAATACATATTGTCACTATTTCGGGTTTTTGCAATTTTTTATATCCACACTTATATCAGTTTGTCATTCCATTTGTAAAGCCCTAAACACATAACTGCGAGTTGCGATTGCGAGAAAAAAACGAGAATGAGGCAGCATGATTTTTTCTATATGTGGAAGTGAGATCGATAGTAAAGCTTGTTTGTGTGGCGTTGCCAACTTAGGTTGTAAAAACACTCGCAATCAGCTGCTCGAAAGCATTTTGATGATTTTGTAGAAGCACAAAAGCACAAATTCTCCTATGCAAAAAGCTTAGTTTTTACTCGCACTCTCAACTCGTCGTGTTTAGGGCTTAACGCATCGAAAAACAAATTTGCGACCGCATAACGTATATATATTCATGATCCTTACAACAACTCAAGTCAATATAGCGATGTTCGTCTGTCCGTCTGTGTGTTGAAATCATGCTCATTTATAAAATAAACCATTTACCTGGATAAAGTTGGAACACTATTGTTTGCCATTATTTCGAACAGGTTTCTATTGAAAATGGCGTAAATCGGGCATTATTATGGCAAGATGTATATAAGATATACATAAGGTTCAAAAATAGTGAAAATGTTTATACGTAACAAAACGTGTGCATATAAAGTATCTGCGATGCATACACACATAATTTTCTTTGCTTGTTTGGACGAATGGTTTATCGATAAAAGTCAGAGCAAAATAAGATGGTTATGCTCTTGCTCTCTTTAAACAAACAAGAATATAATTGTATTTTTGTATTTACATTTATGCCTAGTTTTTGTCGTTAATGAGCTGTAAGATCTTGCCCGGACCACTACATCAAGTGGTCATGAACTGATTGCTCGCGCTTCGGCCGGAATTTCTGATGGTATTGTTTCGGAAATGCCATAAACAAGCTATTTGAAGAAATAGTAATTTCGGGAAATTGTAGTTTCGGGAAATTGTGTTCGGAAAATTGTATTTCGGGAAATTGTAATTTCGGGAAATTGTATTTTCGGGAAATTGTGTTTGGGAAATTGTAATTTCAGGAAATTGTAATTTCGGCAAATTGTAATTTCGGGAAATTGTATTTCGGGAAATTGTAATTTCGGGAAATTGTATTTTCGGGAAATTGTGTTCGGGAAATTGTAATTTCGGGAAATTGTTTTCGGAAAATTTTCCGCAAATCAACAAAACATGTGCATATAAAATATCAGCGATATGCACACACATATTTTTCTTTGCTGGTTTGAACGAATGGTTTATCGATAAAAGTCAGAGCAAAATACGATGGTTATGCTCTTGCTCTCTTTAAACAAACAAGAATATAATTGTATTTTTGTATTTACATTTATGCTTATTGCATTTAGTAATTGCTTTCAATTAAACTAAGCACGAAAATACCTAAAACTTTTATAATTATCTTATTAATTTTAAACATCATTGTGAAAACAAAATCTAGACATGATAATGTTAAACCTAGATTTTGTCTCTTAATGTTGACAACCTTGGATAATGTGTTTAGATTCGGCACAGCCGATTTTAATTCGCTTACTTCATTTTCTTTGAAACACTTAAAAATAAATATGTATAAGCATCAGCATTTTATTTTCGAACCGCCCTTCAATATAGAAATGTCGTTCACTCAATTTCCATAAATCATCCACTTTAATTTTTAATTGAAAAAATCTTTTTAATGAATTAACTCTTGCAATGATCTGACATCAGAAGAGAACATGTACAAAATGTGAATGAATTCACGATATTTGTTATATTTTGTCGTCTGGCTTGTCAATTAATATTTTTCTTCTGTTTCGTTTCTTCATCTTTAATCGATTACCAAATACACAAAGTCAGTCAG
The DNA here is from genome assembly GCA_963682025.1 of Cordilura impudica. Taxonomy (NCBI): domain Eukaryota; kingdom Metazoa; phylum Arthropoda; class Insecta; order Diptera; family Scathophagidae; genus Cordilura; species Cordilura impudica. Next base: position 77,541,281 of record OY821520.1, on the reverse strand, counting down.
TTTGTCAATTAGGTATGACGGCACAGCTTAAATATAGTTGTAGTCCCACTAGTAATCAACTTTAAAAATTTTGGCGTCAATGTCATTTTGATATGCTCGTATAATAAAACATATAAAACTTAATAAGAGTGACAAAATTGACTTCCAGCTTCAAAGCCAAAATCAAACCAATAAAAAGAATTAAACTAAAAATGTTGTTTGTATTTTATGTGCCTTTGTTGTAAAAACCCCCTTTTTATGTCATTATTTATGGGTCTTTAAGGTCTTATTGTGGTAGATCAATTTAATGTTGTTTTTATTACGTACTCTTATACGAGTCTACTCTACTATAGAGAGCCAACCCACCATTTGTGCCACTGTCTGATTATAATTCATCATTTATAAAAATTTTCATTGCGTGAAAGTCTTAAGTCGCTGAATATAAAGAAAACAATATTTTTAAAACTTTGACATAACAAGTGTATGAGAATTGTATAAAATTTTGAGTTTTTATATTTTTGATAATTTGTTTATAATTTTCGTGTGTAATTCACATTTAATGGTATTTCATTTAGTAAATAAAGCCTCTTTAAAAGAGTTAAATTAATGTACTTAACATATATTTCTTTTTCTATATAAATTATTTAATAATAAAATTATGTTAAGCATGTGTTTCAAAAGGGGGGGGTGGGGAGAAAAATTTTATTACTTTAACAAAAATTTTAAGAAACTTTTAGAGACAAAACATTTTGATGAATAAATATTTTTTTTTTTTTTTGTTATTTTTTAACAATATCAAAGATTGGTGACGGAAATAATTGGTTGTAATTGTTTTCTATATGTTACTTCATAAATCTTTTTTTTTTACATAATTGTATGGTGAATTTCGAAAAGAGCTCAGCTCCATTCATTTTTTTTTCAAAATTCAGTTTTTTACTGTTATGAGAGGTACACATATGGGCCAATAATTATCACTCCTCATTGCAATAGCGATGAAAAGCAGGTGTGTTTCAAAAGAGAAAAAAACAGTCCCCCAAACTGCCAATAATTTCGTTAATAATAAGAGATCTGCCTACATACGCTGAAATAGCTACCGATTTGAATCAAAGGACCTCTTAGAAGATTATTAAGGTACATGTACATAATATTTCGTTATTTGTAATCAAAATATCGCATCTGGTCAACAAACGGGTAATAAAATTAGTTTTTTTTTTGCGAAGTTTATTAATTCACAGTAATTATAATTATACTATAATAAACACTAATTAACACTAATAAATTTCAAGAGCCCTCAATGCGGCTCTTGAGTATTATTAGTATAATAAATTTTAGGTTTTTATTTTAAATCAAAAATAAATAATTGGTAATTGATTTTTGCGATGAAAGATTTTTTAAAAAAGACATTGCTCCTATAACAGAGAAAACGATCAGAGATTAAAGGGAATGAAAAACAGGATTTATACGACTTTATACAGATACTCATCAAAATTTGTCGGTGTTTTATTATTTGACAAATTTCAAATCATTATTCGATATGCTGGTATCATGTATGATATATATGGATTTTGTATTGCAATTCACTGCTCTTATATTGGCTCCTTTGTGATTCTGTGATAAAAGACTGGAAGCCATTTTTGTACCTTTGACACCAATATGTCATCCCGTTTGAAATAAATTAAAACAAAATCTAGTCCCCAAAAAAATATATTTATTCTTGATCCTTATAACAAGCGGTGATAATATAGCTATGTCCGTCTGTCCGTTTATGGAAATAATGTTGGTTTTTAGTGAAAATAATTCACTGAGAACCGGATCAGGTTATTGCTAAAAACTTTCAAAATCGGATCAATATGTACCGAAATTTCAATGACAATTAAAAAAAAAAGTTTTGAAAAAAATGTTTTTTCTATGTTGTTCTTATTATTGTTGTTATTCTAAATTTTGTTTCTTGTGTGTGATAGCTGTACTTGTTTTTGTTGTTGTTTTTGTGTTTGTAGCACTTGCTTCATGAGTGTGTATGTAGAGTTATAATCCACGTCTACAATTCGTGCGGATGAAAGCCGGCTTAGTGCCGCCGCACAGTGGTCCATTTCGCGAGATAGCGGTCAAAACTCTATAACTTTTGACCGGATTGGTATTTTTTTACGCAGTTTGTTTTGTTCAATAGGAGGGACTCTAAGCTTCAATTTGCGTGTTCAAACGTAAAAATCGACTGATAGGAACGTAATTAATTTGGAGTTAAAAATGCATTTTAATTTTTTGTTGAGTTTCCATGTAAAAGTTGAATATTTTGACATTTTAAATAGGTATTTTTTTTTTATAATTTCTTATTTTCTTCAATCGTATTTTACAACCAATACTTATTTATTATTCCTAAACTTAACTTTGGTCAGAAAATGCCAACATTTGGCCCCTGACATTTATTTAGTCTCAATATTCACAGGGGCCAAAGGTTGGTTTTTTTGGAAGAAAGCTAATTCTTGTGAGGATTAAACTGAAAAATAACACTGAAATTCGCAACAATATCAATACCATTTGGATATATTATATACAGAACACAACATCGATAAAATTTTAAGTAAACTTTTACTATTGATTTAAAGTGCACATATATTTTATTTAAATGTATTAATAAAAATTTATACTAAAATTAGAAACAAATTATAATCTTTAAACTAGTATTAATTAAACAATATTAGTAAAAATTTCTTCCAAATAGCTTTGATTTTCATTTTGCAGTAGTTGTTTAGCTTCTTCATCTAACTCTAATGAGGTTGATTTCCATTTTTGTCGAATACTGGACATATATGGGTCTGATGTGCACAACAAAATATTAATAAGATCTTCATTAGTACAATATCTGGAAATTTTTCTTGTATTGTGCTCGCGAAAGAATCTGTAGTCTTTGTTCCTTTTTTTTTGGGCTTCTTCTGAGAGATCTCCAATTGGAAGCATATTGTGCTGAATTATTTGTTCCCCATGGAACAAAATTTTGTGAACTGTGGTTGGCATATGTCTCCAAGAATATTTTTGGTTATAAAGTTTTGCTGTCTCATTAGCATACTGACCAATTTTTTTTGCATCTATCTTTTTGCTACATGCTATAACTTGTAATATGATTTGGAATCGTCGTATTAAATCATAATCTACTCCAGTTATAGAAGCTGCAGTTTCTGGATCGGAAAAAAATCTCCTTGCTGTGTTTCCATCATTAGAATTTCCTTCTCCTTGCTTTGGCTGGTCAATTATAAGGCCTATCTCACGATATTTTTCTTGAATATCTTTTTTTTTTTTGCTTTGTTTTTTCCAAATTTTCTTTGTTGTTTCTCACTGTTTCGCCTAACGGGCCAAATTCCAAATCGTATCCCAATTTAAGAATATGCTTCATAAAACGAATTCTAGCATGAAGAGGTGACATTCCAAATTCATATGCTTCATTAAAACTATCGTCTTGTGTAGGTGGTTGGCTCAATTGACTTGATGTTTTTTAGCATATGGTGCAGCTTGACGATGACTTTGTTTTGGTTAAAGCTTGTGCAACTTTTCTATCAATCATTGTGAGACACATTTTAAAATTTACTTCAATGTCTTGGTCATAAAATTTAAATGTTACTGGTTGAAGTTCTTTAATTTGATCATTTATTTTTCGAACTTCTTCATCTATGACATCTTGAGTCTCCTTTTTGTAAGCAAACTTTATTGGTCTACAAAATTTTGTTGACGAGGGAATTTCATTCTTCCATACATCTATCTCTGCAGCTCTACTAGTTGACGGCTCTGAACCAATATAAGTTTTTGTTAAACGTAATGGAACCAAAGAAATCATGAATAAATTGGCATCTGATGAATTTTCCGCATTACATTGTTTGTATTGTTTCTGGCCAGAGGACCCATCACATCACCATTTAGAAATTAAAGTCATGCTGCAATTTTTAAACTTCTTTAAATAGTCAGCATCAAATGTCTTTAATAATCGTTCTGCAGTGTGTTCAAGAAGATCCTGCAATTTTATTTCTGCAGAACTTGAAGTTACACTAATAGCAGTTGGTGAAGGTAAGCAATCTTTTTTGGCAGAAACTATATCTCGATATGATGGAAAAATTCCACAATTTTTTTCATTGGTTCGCTTCCGCAATTCTGTATATTGGTTTTTAGTCATTTTCAAATCCAAAAATAGTGCAAATGCTTCTTCTGGAGTAAATTTATTTTCTTCAGTTGGTGTCGGCATACTTTCTAAAATCCTTTATGATGCTACAAGAAACTTCTTCATTGATATGTTTAAGCTTGCGTCTTCGTGATCTTTCACTACAATTATCAATTGGCTTTGCTGGTCGACCACCTTTTCCAGTTTCCGTGGTAGTTACTGATGGCTTTTTAAAAATAAGTTTATTTCTTAGCCATTCTTGGTTGCGTGAGTAAAACAATTTCTTGTTTCTGGAACATTGATTGCACCGTTTTCTTAAAGTATTTAAAAAGTTTTTTATTTTTAAGTTATGAATTTTAATTTCTTGTTTGTCGCATATTTTGAAGAATGGATTATTCATTATATGTAAAATAATGTCGTTTTCATCTTTCGTTTCAAAATATATATCAGATAGAACACTATAACTGAATTTAGCCATTGTTTAAACAATAATGAAGAAAAAAAATGAATGCATGGATTAATATACTATTGCTCGAAGTTTCAACATGATCTTTTTTACCTCTTTGAAACATAATATAACAGGAAGTTGGTTTTACCAGTTATTTCCATTGGTTTTAAATTTATTTGCAATTTTCACGTATTTAAGTTGTGTAATATTAGATGGCAATAACATCTTTTTTACCTTTTCCAAATGAATTGCTAGATACCACATAATTTGAGAGTTAACAGGTACTGGCAATAATATAAAAGGTACTTGGTTTTACCAGTTATTTCCATTGGTTTTAAATTTATTTGCAATTTTCACGTATTTAAGTTGTGTAATATTAGATGGCAATAAAATCTTTTTTACATTTTCCAAATGAATTGCCAGATACCACATAATTTGAGAGTTCTATTGTCATTTTTGTCAAAATTTTGATACACCCTTCTATGTGGACTAGGTCCAAATATGGGCCAACTTCTCCTAATTTCAATAGAATTATTTTTTGGGTCAATAAGAACTCTTGTACAAAATTTAATCAAAATATATGTATAATAGCCACTTTCACATACAAATAACTTCTCAAAAAATATGACGTGCATTTGTACCGAATATCTTACCTTGAGTCAGAAAAATTGCTGTAGCTCAAAAAGTGCAGTCCCGATGCATGGACATGTATATATAGTAATGTAGGGGAGAGTTAGGACTACAAAATAGTAAATTTGTGTTTTGACTCAGCTTGACTCACAGGAGTTGTGCTCTATGAAGTAGGAAATTTCCGAGAAATTTGACCTTTTTTAAAAAAAAAATTTAAATTGTTCTGAAAACAGTAGAGCTTCAATTTTTTTTACCAGTAATAGGAAATAAGTTAAGTTACAACACAAAATTTATTTCGTCCAAAAATCTTGAAAAACAAAAAAGTTACGATCATTTAAACTTTAAAAGATAACTAAAAATATCATAAATTTACTAAATTCTGAAAAAGCCCATTTTGGACCACCCTGTTCTCCGTGAAATAGTTGAAATAGAGTTCTAATTTTTTGGCTCCCGAGGTTTACTACTGTCTACTTTCATATGAGTCTAATAACTTTAAAATCGGAGAACAAAAACCAAAAGGAGTTTTGGCCGCTATCTCAAAATATTGACCACAGTGCGCCGCCTACTCTTTCTTGAATGCTGTAACTCGCGCCGAAGCAGGCGACAGAGTTCATTTGATATTAAATATATCCTTGCTAAATTAACCACCTTCTTCAATTTTTCAGTTTTAAATATTGTTTAAATTAAAGCATTGAAATTAAGAATTAAGAATGAAAAACCAACTTAAAATTGTTTTTTAACTGCAGTAGGGTTTAGCTGATTTTTTTTCTCGTTTATATACGGCCCAGCAATGGAAAGCCTACTCTAATAATAGAAAAATAATAATAGAAGTTAATTCTTTCTATAAAAAAAATCGTCATTGTTTTTACAAAAACAATACATAAGAAATTATAATAAATATTGTTTAAAAAAAAATAAACAATAAACAATAAATTTAAGTGTTATTAGAATTTTAAGGTTAAATATCGGCAACTCTATTAAAATGGTAACCGTACACAACATTGTTTTTAATATTTAGTTTAAGAGATATGTGGATGGTATCCATGATTCGGCACAGCCGAATTTAACACTCTTGTTATTTTGAATAATTTATTTTTTGCAGTAAAAAAAACTCAGGAAAAACAAAGATTTTTAGGTAATCAATTACGAGGGCGGTCCCAGAATAAACCGACCTGACTTACAGATGACGACAGTAGTTTGAAAAAAAAATTAGTTTCGTGAAAAGTGTCAACCTTACAAAACAAATGTTTTAAGTTTCACGGCGTCACGTTGCTTGGTATTTTTTTTTCAGCTATCAAAAGTAAACGAGTTCAGTGAATTTGTAAACATGGAAAAAAAATTGGTCATCGTTAGGTAATTAAGTACTTTCATGTGATAGGTCTCAGTCCAACCAATATTAAAGCTGGGATAAATTGTACTGTGGAGGAGTCTGGCGGCAGAGTTTAAACGAGGCCGTATGAGCTGCTAAGGCGAACATAGCGGTGGTCGACCAATTGAGGTGGCCACACCACATAAATGGCATTGGATGATCGTCGGCTGAAAGTGAGTGGCCTAGGTATTCCAAAAAATACTATACGTCCCATATTGACCGAAAATTTGGATATGAGGAAATTTTCCGTAAGATGGGTGCCGCATTTGCTCACAATAATCAAAAATAGCGTCGTGGAGATGTTTCACTAGAGTGTTTGGCATTGGTTCGCTGCAATAAAGCCGAGCTTCCGTGTGCGTTTGGCGAAGAAGAGAGTGTTGTTTCATCAAGACAATTCACAATGAAGTTGAAACATTCACTATTTTGATGGCCAAATTCCACGAATTAACCCGAAATTACCCACGAATATTATATGGTAATGAAGAAAATATGCTGTCACATTTACTCAAATAAATCCAAAAGACCACAATAAAATTACAAGTGAAAACAGTTATTTAATGCAAAATATTTGCGAGTTCAGTTAACGAAGATATCGCATGTGCAATGCTGGTGACAAAAAAAAGAAGATAACAAGTAAGAAAATAATAGTCGGTCTAGACCGACCACATGATACCCTATACCATGGTTTAGAGACCCTATCTTTCGGTCCAACTAATTCAATATAGAAAATAAGCATAAACCAAATTTGAGTGGCATCGTTATTAATTTTTTTGCTGCAAATATGAAAAAGTTCATATCGGGTGCTATATTTATATGGGGACTAGGTCAAAAAATGGACCGATCTTGGCCATATTTGGTAAAGTCACACATATACAAACCAAATTTGAGAAAAATCTGTGCAATATTTTTGTTTTTTGATAGATTTAAGTGAAGATCGGGAGCAGCTTATATGGGACCTATGACTATGAATTTTCCTATAGGGATTATTTTTGGACTACTGATTAATGGATATAATAAACACATACAAACCTAATTTGTCTGAGATCTATATTATAATTTGGATCTTATGGCACTTCATGTCGGTTTCATAGGGGTCATTTGTATGGGGGCTAGGTCTGAACATAGACCGAATTTCACCAATTTCAATAGCGTTTATCCTATGGCCGATGAAATGAAATATACCAAATTTCATCAAAATATATTCATATTTGTAGTTTGATTACAAGCTTTACATGGACACGCAAACGGACGGACGGACGGACGGATATTGCAAAATCGACTTAGAAAGTGATTCTGAGTCGATCGGTATAATAAAAGATGGGTCTAGGTCAAATATTTTTGGTAGTTACAAACAGCAGCACAAAGTCATTATACCCAAACCACATAGTGGTATAGGGTATAAAAATTCCCATACCAAACTGTATTTTATTTCAGTTCAAAATATATGAATTTACTTTTTTTTTTTCTTACTTATAATTTTAATAAAAATGTTTTAAAAAGTGCTATTTTTGTAAAATTTATTGAAAAAAAAAATTTCCAAAAATTATTTTCACTTTTATGAAAAACCTGTACCCTAGGCGACCCAGAGTTACGATAATGGTAACGCTAGTTTTTCGCGTTTTTCGGAAAAACGCAAAAGTGTATTGAAAAATGGACTTAATTTTCGTGCTCCTGAGGTCGAAATAGTAATGTATACAACTTTTGAAAAAAATATAAGACCAAAAAAATTCTGGGAATCACCGAATTAAAGTACAAATTGCTTCATCACTTTGTTCACTTGGATTATTTTCTATTTCCAAACTTGAAAAAATGGTTCGGTGGTAATCTGCAGTTGGTGGCTATTTTAAAGAGCTATACTGTTCCTACTATAAACATGGTATCGAATCTGTTGAATGTCGCTGGGGAAAGTGTATCGAGCTAAAAGGAGATTATGTTGAGAAAAAAAGAAACTTTTCCCCAAAAATGTTGTGTTATCTTTGTCAGGTCAGGTTGTTCTGGAACTGCCCAAATTTCATTAGAATTTAACAACAGTTATTTAAATTAATAGAAATTTTGTGAAATTTTTTTTACGGACTTAAAGATGTAGTAACACATAACAATATGTCATCCTTTTATCTTTATTAGTCAAGTGTTAACAGACGTTTAGTTTAGTTTCACTTGTACAAAATTTTACATTTTTCCAAGTGATTTTTGAACCACTATACCACTATGTAGTTATGGTATAATGACTTTGTGCTGATGTTTGTAATTACCAAAAATATTTATACCGATCAACTGAGAATCACTACCTGAGTCGATTTAGCGATGTCCGTCCGTCCGTCCGTCTGTGTGTTCATGTAAACCATCTTATCACACTACAGGCCGCAAATACAAATATAGTTTCATGAAATTTAGAATATAAGCTTCTATCGGCCATAGCATTAACGCTGTTGAAATTTGTGAAAATCGGTGCATGTTAAGATCAAGTCTCCATACAAATGAACCCGAGATTGACTTAAAATGTCATAATATCTGAATTACCATATAGATCTCACAAATTGGGTCTGTATATGTTTATAACATCCATTTATCAGTAGTTCAAAAATAAACCTTATAGAACAATTCTTAGTCATAGCCCCCACATGAAGCTGATTCCCGATCTTCACTTAAACCGATCAAAAAATAAAAATATTGCACACATTTTTCTCAAATTTGGTTTGTATATGTTTTTGCAAACAATAAGTGACTTTACCAAATATGGTCAGGATCGCTCCATTTTTCGATCTAGTCCCCATATAAGTATAGCATCCGATGTGAAGTTTTTCATTTCCGAAGGAAAAAAAACATTAATAACAATGCCACTCAAATTTGGTTTATACTTATTTTCTATATCTAATTAGTTGGACCTAAGAGATAGGGTCTCTAAACACATCGTATAGGGTATCGTATAGTTGGTCTAGACCGTCTATAGTTTTTTTAGTTGGTTTTATTTTCGATGTCTTGAATTTTTGTTTTTAGAATACAAACTTAAATTTTTTATAAATATTTGCCGAATGTACTTAGCTAGAAATATTAGATTTTAATATATCGCACCTTTACCTCTAAAGTGAGTCAACTCAAAATTTTTCAATTTTTACTTTTTGCAAGAAAACAAAATACAGTTGTGACCCTATTTCTCTTATTTCCAACTTTATGGAAACCACGCTTTAGCTATTAGATCTGTTGCAAATAAAATAAGACCAACTGACTACCTGATCCTACTTGGCGACTTTAATATACCGACAACATCTTGGATAAACTTAGATGATACTGATTTCTTAGTTCCAATTACCCAAACTGATTGGAGTCATTATTTCCTTAAATCTCTTGCTGATATGTGTGTTTTCCAAATAAATGACGTTCCTAACTGCAATGATAGAATGCTGGATCTCGTGTTCGTAAATAGCCCTACACTATTCAGTGTAATTAGAACAAGTCCGTTAAGTTTTCCTGAGGATTGTCATCATCCAACACTTTTAATATCCACACCACTTCCACAGAGACCTAATATTTCTAGTTTTTCTGAATCATTATGCTTTAAACGAACTAACTACCAAATGTTAAATCAATTACTATCTGACTATAACTGGCTTGAAATCATTTCATTTTTAAACGATGGAAATAATTTTGATCAGGTAATCGAAACTTTTTATAAGATAATTTCAACAAATATAATGAAAACTGTTCCTTTAATAAAAAATAGCTAAGGTAAATGCTCCTCCATGGAATACAATCACACTAGCATGGTTGAAAAATCGGAAAAATCGGCTCTATAGGAAATTTAAGAAAAGTGATAACCAAATTGATCAAAGTCTATATATTATAGCTAAAAGTCATTATAACCTAGAAAATAAAAAATGTTGCGATAGTTATCTTAGTAAAATGAATTCAAATATAAAAAAAAATCCAAAAATGTTTTACAACTTTGTAAATTCTAAACGCAAAATTTCATCATACCCAACCACTATGAAAATGAATGGTACTGTCCTTTCAAACGATGTTGATATTGCAAATGTTTTTGCTGAATTCTTTGCGTCCACATTTTCCACAATGACGTTAAACAACACACGATATCCCTATGATATTCCAAGGCTGACATCAATTAATATTTCATCCTTAGACGTGTTGACTGTTCTTAAGAATCTAAGAAGTATAAAAAGTTCACTTAATCCAGGTCCAGATGGTATTCCCAGCTGTATCTTAAGAAATTGTGCTGAAATATTGGCTACCCCGTTAACTCTTATATATAATAACTCTCTTAAATTCGGCTTCTTTCCAAAGTGTTGGAAAAATTCATTTATTATTCCGCACTACAAATCTGGTAGCCGCAGTGATGCTACTAATTATAGAGCAATTGCAAAACTTAATGCTATACCTAAACTTTTTGAGAAAATTATAACTGATATATTATCACACAAAATTTTATCAATTCTATCACCAGCTCAACATGGCTTTTGCAAAGGATGGTCTACGACTAATGGAATGTACTTCCTATATAAACTCTGGATTCTGCAAAAATAAACAAACTGATGTTATATACACGGACTTTAGCAAAGCTTTTGATAAGGTTAGCCATGATCTACTGCTAGCGAAACTTGATGGATTCTCCGGGAACTTCTTAAAATGGATTCGGTCGTACTTAAAACATCGTAAGCAATGTGTAATTTTCAATAACTCTAAATCGAAATATATAGATGTTACTTCCGGTGTCCCTCAAGCGAGTCACCTTGGACCTCTCCTATTTTTACTGTTTATTAATGATCTACCAAAGTCTATTCAATATAGCAATATTTTTATGTATGCCGACGATGTAAAAATCTACTCCACCATCATAAACAATGAAGACAGTATACGTCTCCAGTCTGACTTAAATAGCTTCTACAAATGGTGCAATGTCAACTTAATGGAAATAAATCTAAAAAAATGTCAGTCTATGACCTTCTCTAGATATTCGCCATCTTCGAACCACTATGTCATCCATGACACAAAACTAAACTCAGTTGAATCGTTCATAGATTTGGGAGTTCATTTTGATAAAAGACTAAGTTTTAATTCTCACGTAACAATGACTGTTAATAAGGCAAATGGTGTTTTATCTTTTATAAAGCGTTGGGCAAAGGAATTTAATGATCCTTATATAACAAAAAATCTATTCACGTCTTTGGTCAGGCCGATACTTGAATACGCATCAGTAATCTGGGATCCACAGTACAATGTTTTCATCAAAAAACTTGAATCAGTTCAGAAACAATTCTTACTATTTTGTCTTCGATATCTTGAGTGGAATGCGGAATTGAGTCTTCCACCGTATCGCAGTCGTTTGGCTCTAATAAAGCTTCCAACTTTGAAAAGTAGAAAGATCATTTCTAATATAACATTCTTCCTCAACCTGGTTCATGGTAAAATTGATTCTGAATGCCTTCTTGGAAAAATTTGTATAAATGTCCCTAACAGACAACTTCGATCGTATGAGCCGGTTTACCTGAATTTCCACAGATCAAATTTGATTAATTTCGATCCATTCCGAAGAATTTGCACCGAAGTGAACAGACACTATGCTTTAATTGATTTATCCGATGATGTTGATGTTATTAAAAGAAGATTAACGACATATTTGAACTCTAATGATTATGTTTATAACTGTATTTAAAGTCGGTATTATTTTTATAAAATATTTTTGTAAATATTGCTCAGCTGTTGCTTTATTGTAGCTGAATTAAATAAATAAATAAAAAAAAAAGAGATAGGGTCTCTAAACACATCATAGGGTATCGTATAGTTGGTCTAGACCGTCTATAATTTTCTTAGTTGGTTTTATTTTCGATGTATTGAATTTTTGTTTTTAGAATAGAAATTTTTTAAATATTTGCCGAATATACTTAGCTAGAAATATGAAATTTTGATATGTGGTATTACATATTTAAGTCCAAAACATAATTGCTTTCGACAGAAGTTATTAGAAATTTCAAAAGAAATTAAAGGATAAAGTTATGAAATGACGTTATTTGCATCTTTTTGTCCTAATGCGATAAAATTATAAAATTAAGAAAGTTTTCAAGTTTCCCTTTCTCATTGGGCATCACTAACGAAATCATAGTTCCAAGATGAATATTTAAATATGTATATTTGTTGAAAAATGTAATCCTTTGTTACTTTGAAGTCCTTTAAAAATGACACAAAATTACAAAATCTAAAATTTTAAACGTTTTTTGCTCTTTGTGGCGTCTAGTTTCACAAGCATATAAACTCGTTCGTGTGTGAAGAAATTTATTTGTTTTTTGTCGGACGACATAATAACGTACGAGAGGGGAGACTTCATATTCTACATTACTTTTTTAGCTGTTTACTTATATCCACTTTTTTTTGTCCAATTTTTTTAGGTATGAATTTGACAGGACCTTTTTCACTATGATGCGAGGGTGAGCCAAAAAGTCTTTACATAATCATATGAGGAGCACTAAGAACTTAAACGGAAATAGATTTCTGAAATATATCAATGGCAAATTTTAAGCCACATCCATCATTAAGTTAGGCAAATCAGTTCTTTTACCACAAATAAAGTCAAGAATATTGCTGGGTTATTATTAAAACAAATAGCAAAACATTCATTTAACTTAAAAATATCACACTTGTAATTTAGTCATATTATCACTTTTAAATGGGTTTTTTTTTTCTTAAAAGAAAGACAATAGAATAGAATGTGTTCCTCAAATAGATTACAGCTGTGGTTTTGTTAAAATTGGATCATTCGACAATATTTTTCTTAAAGAAAATAAAATAATCTTATATTCGTTTGTTCGTTCGTTCGCCACTAATTACTAACTCGGTATACAATGCAATCTAATCAATTTACTTAACAAGAATGTGTTAGCAAAAATTACAAAAACAACAATAACAAAAATTACAACTAAACAATTGAAAACGATTAGTTATTTATTATTGTTTAAATAATATGACATCATAAGGGTTATGAGTTTGAGTATAAATAATGGTGGCAACAGCATTCATTAATTATGTTTATGTAATTTTTTTTATCTTTTTAATGTTTTTATTTTTTAACAAAGTAAAGACCACTATCGATTGTCTTTAATTAATATTTACTTTAATAGACAGTATGATTTATTTACTTCTAACAGTTATACCCCTACACTGGTGTAACAATTCGGTTGTCCCCACTGAATTGAGTTAACACCGTAAATTCAATGGCTGAACTTATTCGTCACAAAAACTGTAAATTATATTTTAGAATTTTATCGATAGTTTAGAAACATAATATCTGCAAAACGATCAAAATAAAAAAAATAAATTCAATACTGTTGCCCATAATTAACCTTTAAATTCGAATGTCATATAAATTTAAAGTTAATATAAATTTAAAGTTATAATACCAAAATTTGCCTAGAGAAGTTAACGTACAGTAATGCCAAAATATGCCAAGAGAAGTTAACGTACAGTAAAAGTAAAGTTGATTCTCCACGCATAACTTTCCTCAAACCCAACGAATTTGCCAAGAGAAGTTAACGTACAGTAATGCCAAAAAATGCAAGATAAGTTAACGTACAGTAAAAGTAAAGTTAATTCTCCACGCATAACTTTCCTCAAACCCAACGAATTTAAGCAGTTAATAAAAGAAGGAGCTTGATCCACTGAGTATTCTTAGACCTATGTCAACAGCCTACGTTAATTAGAACTCTAGTTATAGAGGTTTGAGAGAAGAAATTTATTGAAAAAAATCTTGAATGCAAAGTTTATTCATAAATTCTTTTAATATATAAGATTGTTTTTTTTTTATCCAGTATTTATTAAATTTTTTTATATAAAGAATCAACTTCTATCTAAAAAAAACTGTATTATTCTCCTATTATTAGAATAGACAAACTATTAAGATCCCTTCATAAGAAACCAAAGAGAAATACTTTTTAACCCAGCCGACTCACTGTGGACCATATTTTGAGAAGGCGGCCAAAAATTTTTTTTATGTTTACCGATTTTAAAGTTATGTTATTCATTTGAAAGTAAATACCAGTGATTCTCGGGAGCCAAAAAATTGCGACTCTATTTCAACTATATCACAGCGAAGAGGGTCTTCGAAAATGGACTTTCTCAGCATTTTGCTAAAACTAAAAATTTCTTTGTAAATTTTAATTTTAAAATGACTGTAACTTTTTTTTTTAAAGATTTTAAAGTAAAATAAATTTTGTATAATTTTGTAATCGCTATTAATGTTAGAAATGTCGTTTAGAAATTAAAAAAAACAAGAAAATTATAGTCGGTCTAGACCGACTATACGATACCCTATAACATGCGTTTAAAAACCCTATCTCTTAGGCCAAACTAACTGGACATAGAAAATAAGATAAACCAAATTTGAGTGGGATTTTTATTAATTTTTTTGGCTGGAGATATGAAAAAGTTCATATCGGATGTTATATCTATATGGGGACTAGGCCCCAAAATGGACCGATCCTGACCATGTTTGGTAAAGTCTCTTGTATTTTGCAAAAATATATACAAACAAAATTTGAGAAGAATCAGTGCAATATGTTTTTTATAGATTTAAGTGAAGATCGGGAAGCGGCTCTATATGGGGCCTATGACTGAGAGTTGTCCAATAGGGATCATTTTTGGACTACTGATTAATGGATGTAATAAATACATACAAACCCAATTTGACTAAGATTTATATGATAATTTGGATCTTATGGCAATTTATATTGATTTCATTTGTATGGGGGCTAGGTCTGAACATGGACCGATTCTCACCAATTTCAATAGCGTTCAATAGCTTATATACCAAATTTCATCAAAATATATTCATATTTGCGACCTGCAGTTTGATTACAAAGTTTACATGGACACACAGACGGACGGACGGACTGACGGACGGACGGACATCGTTATATCGCCTCAGAAAGTGATTCTGATTCGATCGGTATAATAAAAGATGGGTCTAGGTCAAATATTTTTGGTAGTTACAAACAGCAGCACAAAGTCATTATACCCAAACCACATAGTGGTATAGGGTATAAATATAATTTCCTATTTAATAGAGCATAACTCCTGCCCATTAAAAAAAAGTCTTGCACTCTTCTTTAGTCTGAACCCTATACCCCATTGTATACCCGCCAGTTTCCGCCCGTGTGCACCAGAACAATTTTTCTGACCCAAGGTCAGATATTTTGTATCAAATTTATGAATACAAAAGTTTTCCACTATGTGCCCTGATGTTTGTATATACCAAAAATATTGGACTTATACCCATCTCTTGTTATACGGATCGACTCAAAATCACTTTCTGAGTCGATTTAACAATGTCCGTCCGTCCGTCTGTATGTTATGAGTACAAAAGTTAGTCGTACCGGTGTATTTTTTTTTTTTTCGAGTGAGTTTATATGTTTTTATACTGACGGAAAAATGAAACTGTAGAGTTGACACGAGTTGTTATACACTTATAAAAAATGGTTGAGACATTATGCGCTTAATTGTTAAATTATATTAATGGGTAAAATCTTTTTTATTTCGACAGGTACATTACACAGGTATTTTTCAAAAACATTAATAGTCGGAACTTATCAATACCAATACGAGATCTATCTGAAGAAGCGCAACAAAAAAGGATCAAAGACTACAGATCCTTTCACAAGCACAGCACAAGAAAAATGTTCAGATGTTGCACTAATGTAGACCTTATCACTATTTTGTTGTGCACTTCTGATCCGTATATGTCCAACATTCGATAAAACTGGAAAACAACCTCTATTGAATTAGACGAAGTAGCTAAACAACTTCTAAAAGATGAAAATCAAGAAGAAATATTTACTAAAATTGTTTGATTTAAAGTAGTTGTTCAGTACACTAACAATAAGTTATACTATTTTAAACTCTTTCTTTTAACTCATACTCTCTGTCTGTCTATCTGTCTGTATGTATGTTTGTCTGCCTTGGGTCAACCCCATTCCCTCTTATCCAATTGATCTGAAACTTGGCTCATAGTCTTGTTGTGACTACAGATTAATTTTGACATAGTCACGCACAGTCACGCTTAGTCACGCACAGTCACGGAGTGATTTAATCCCCATTTCCCCTCATCCGATCGATCTTTGTCCATAGACTTGATGTGCCCAAAGATTAATTTTAAGATAATCACACACAGTCACACAAAGTCACGTACAGTCACGGAGAGATTCAAAACTCATATGCATAAGGAAAGAAAAAGTTTTAATAAAAACTTTGTTTTTATGGGTTAGATTATTTTTCTTGATTTAGAAGTTTATGTATTTTATAAATCTACAATAAAAATTGATATAGAAATATTAAAATAAAAACAATAAAAAAATTTTTAACTAAAGTAAAAACATACGACCTTTTCATTGAAACTTCTCTATATTAAACCAATATCAGGTAACTTTTACGTTGGCTGCATAATAAATTATATTTTAATTCGGGCTCTTTCAAAAAAGCCAACCTTTGGTCCTTGAGAACACTAGTACTAAAAAGTTTACGGGGGCCAATGTTTGGCATTTTCCGACTAAATTTAACCTACAACATTTTTAAAAAATATTAGTTGTAAAATTAACTGAAAAAATAAGATATTATAAAAAAAACCTTTTTTAACCTTTTAACACATCACTTTTGTACTAAAATTCAACTAAAAACAAGTAAGAAAATTATAGTCGGTCTAAACCGACTATACGATACCCTATACCATGCGTTTAGAAACCCTATCTCTTAGGCCCAACTAACTGGACATTGAAAATAAGCAAAAACCAAATTTGAGTGGGATTTTTATTAATTTTTTTGGCTGCAGATATGAAAAAGTTCATATCGGATGCTATATCTATAAAGGGACTAGGTCCAAAAATGGACCGATCCTGATCATGTTTGGTAAAGTCTCTTGAATTTTGCAAAAATATGTACAAACAAAATTTGAGAAGAATCAGTGCAATATTTTTGTTTTTTAATAGATTTAAGTGAAGATCGGGAAGCAGCTCTATATGGGGTCAAACGGATCATTTTTGGACTACTCATTAGTGGATGCAATGAACGCATACAAACCCAATTTGAGTAAGATCTATATGACAATTTGGATCTTATGGCAATTTATGTCGATTTCATATGGGTAACTTGTATGGGGGCTAGGTCTGAACGTGGACCGATTCTCACCAATTTCAATAGCGTTCATCCCATGGCCGATAAAAGCTTATACACCAAATTTCATCAAAATATATTCATATTTGCGACCTGCAGTTTGATTACAAGCTTTACATGGACACACAGACGGACGGACGGACGGACGGACATTGTTAAATCAACTCAGAAAGTGATTCTGATTCGATCGGTATAATTAAAGATGGGTCTAGGTCAAATATTTTTGGTTGTTACAAACAGCAGCACAAAGTCATTATACCCAAACCACATAGTGGTATAGGGTATAATGAAAATGTATTTTAAACCCTCATAACTTTTTTTTTACTCGTATTATTGGTCGATATTTACGTTTTATATCAAAAACTAGAGGCTAAAGTCCCACCTACCAAATAAAAAAAACCGCATATCAAAACTCTAATCCAATCAAAATTTATGGAATTTTGAGCGCCTTCTCGAGAAATTTTCATATTATATTCCAATATTCCACTGTGCGGCGCTAGAATTCCCAATGCTTTGAGAGCTTAAAAATTATGCGATATTCCAAAAGAAGTTTCAATTTAGTCTTGACTAAAAATATTAAATATCTGTATCTAAATTGGATTGTAACATATTATTTTAAAAATACAGTATAATTACAAAAACATAATAAAACAAACATAATTTTAAACAGTAAAATCACTAAAAATGAGCAACGCATCTGACCTATTAAAGGCGTGATCACGATTTCCACAGACGGACAGAAGGATATCACTATGTCAAATCCGCTTGTTATAAGATTCAAGAATATATATTTTTATGGAGGGTTTAAAATAGGAAATTTCAAAATATTGCAGAAATTTTGTTGTATTTTGAAAATAATAAACATATATATATTTGAAACACGAACATATATTTTTTTGCATTTACCTGCTATTCATAAATACTTGAAAGAAAAATTTTGAAGAGTTTTGAACTATAAATAAAAGAATTTATTTCTTTATTTTTTTGTTGCTTTTAAACGCTTTTAAAAATTATTTGATTTATCTGATTAACCAAACACAAATTTCTTGGATTATTTGTCAATCGATAATTACCATTTTTAAGTTGATCGATAATCGAATATTTCTTAACCGGCTGACAACTCTATTGAATATGCACGCAACAAAAATAAATCTAAAGAAGGTAATATTATACATCACCCTCCGGAAAAAATCTAAAACATTTCATTATACACGAACCAGATTTAATACGTCTGAAACTAGACATCAAATAAAGTTAAACAGCGTTAAGAGTTTTTCATTTCGCGATCTTGGTTTCTTTTTAAAGAACTTCAATGGAATAAATGTTTGAAAAAATATATTGATATACTTGTACTTATCCAAGAATGCCGCTTTTAGTGTAAAATGATAAAGAAGAATCTTGGAAATTTTACGCAATTTTTTATTTTATCATATCAAACCAATTTCAACAGTTAGAGATATTTCTGATCTTCAGGATGACTTAAATAGGGTTATTTTATGGCCTGACTGTAATGGCCTTCCTTTTAATATTGGAAAATGCTTTCATATGACGTTTCATAGATGTCGACATATTCTTCTTTCTCCCTTTCTTTCTTTTGATCCTAAGCTTTCATTTTGTAGTCACTTAAATTATGTGATACCAAAATCATATTAAATGTTTGGTTTTATTCGTCGAAACTCAGTTAATGTTTTTGATCTTTATACTAAGAAAGCTTTATTTACTTCTTTTGTTCGATCAAAGCTAGAATACGCTTCATAAAACGTATAGAGAAAATTGAAGTTAAATTTATAATTTTTAATTTTTAAATTTTCAGTCTGCATCATTTTCTATTCCTTCTCTTTCCGTGCCTTATGAGAGTAAGTGTGCTCTACTTTCAATGAAAACTTTGGAAGTTAGAAGAAAGATATTTTCTTTACTCGGTATTATTTTTGGTTAAATTGACTGCTCTGAATTAAAATTAATTAAAATTTATGTTCCTCCAAGGGCGTTACGGAGAATTGATAAATTATTTTATGTTGATATGCATAAAACAGATTATGCATTAAATCAACCGCTTACAAAGGCTTGTAGATTATTTAATAATTATTGCAATATTTTGGATATTACTGCTCCACATACCCAATTTAGACTTATTTTAAGTAGTGTTAAGTTCTTTTAATTAATATATTTTTACGTTTCTTTGCTAGTCTGTAAGGATAATTTTGTATCCACAGACCGGAAAATAAATAAATAAATAAATAATGCCCTTTCAAAACTAAACCCATTTTTCGATATTTTTAATTTTTCATGTGTTACAAATAATTTTTTTTTTTTTTGGCGATATAAAAAATTTAAGATTGTGGATTAAAACTTAAAAATTTTATTAATAATTAACTAGTAAAGCCATTTAAGTATCCAACATATTTTTTTATCGATAGAGTTTATTAGAAATTCCAAGAGATATTGAAAGATACAATATTTATCATTAGATTCATGTGTGGTATGACTAGCTTTTACTGAGCAATGTATTAAATTTTTATTCAAATTTTTATTTTAAAATTTTATTTTACACTTAACTAATATTTAAGTGGGCAATATAATTTATTTATTGGAAATTTCAAAGGATATAGAAGGGTAAATTTTTTAAAAGCTTCTATTTTCATCTGTTTTATTGCAAAATATTTCCAAACTTCTGTTCTTTCATTCGATAATGGTAACAGCAGCTTAGAATGAGTATAAGTATTTAAATATATTTTTTGAAAAATGTTATCCTTGGAAAATTTTATGTCCTTTTAAAAGGGCTTTTAAAAGGAAACAAAATCACAAAAATAAAACCAATGAACTTAATTTTATTCCATTTTCGTCTCTAGTTTTAAACGTATATAAGTTGAATCGGAATCTGTGCTACTGTTGTTTAAATCGAAAAGGTTTAATTTATATGACAGACCCCTTTTACCTTTTCGAGCGAAACATTTTTCCTTTGGGACCAATCCCTTCCGGACTCCCTTATAAATTTTATCATTTTTGTATAACTTTATGGGAAAAATATTGTCTTCAGTTTAGTTCAAGACGTCATGTTTTTTATATAATAATTCAATTATATTTCTGATTTAAAAAAAAAAAATTATTACAGTAATTTTAATTGGACCAAATATCCGCAATTTAATGAAAGTACAGTGTTATACAGTGTAATTCTCTTATATCAGTTAAGCGGAATTTAGACGGTGAGTTTCCACGTTGGTTGAAGAGGCTTGCGTTTCATGTTTGTAGGCCAAAGGAGTAGAAAAAAGGCTCATTTTCTGTTTTTTAGGTCTTTATTAGACATCTCTTTCGTTTTCATGCCAAGTTGTTATACCCTAAACCACTATGTGGTTTGGGTATAATGACTTTGAGCTGCTGTTTGTAACTACCAAAAATATTTGACCTAGACCCATCTTTTATTATACCGATCGAATCAGAATCACTAACTGATTCGATTTAACGATGTCCGTCCGTCTGTGTGTCCATGTAAATCTGTGTGTCCATGTCAAACTGCACGTCGCAAATTTGATATATAAGCTTTTATCGGCCATAGGATGAACGCTATTGAAATTGGTGAGAATGTTCAGACCTAGCCCCCATACAAATGACCCCTATGAAATCGACATAAATTGCCATAAGATCGAAATTATTATATAGATCTTACGCAAATCGGGTTTGTATGCGTTTATTACATCCATTAATGAGTAGTCCAAAAATGATCCCTATGGGACAACTCTTAGTCATAGGCCCCATATAGAGCTGCTTCCCGATCTGCACTTAAATCTATCAAAAAAAACAAAAATATTGCACTGATTCTTCTCAAATTTTATTTGTATATATTTTTGCAAAATACAAGAGACTTTACCAAACATAGTCAGGATCGGTCCATTTTTGGGCCTAGTCCCCATATAGATATAGCATCCGATATGAACTGTTTCATATCTGCAGCCAAAAAAATTAATAAAAATGCCACTCAAATTTGGTTTGTGCTTATTTTCTATGTCCAGTTAGTTGGGCCTATGAGATAGGGTCTCTAAACGCATGGTATAGGGTATCATACTAGACCGACTATAATTTTCTTACTTGTTTTATTCTTATTCTCAATAAAGTGATAACTGATTTATAAACCGCCATTGAAAGAAATACGTTTAAAATGATTATATTAAGCGCCATTTAAATTTAAAAAAATATTATAAAATGTGGACAAAGGAATTGGTCGAACTTTTGCTAATAAAATAAATTCTTAAGTGGCTTATTGTTGCGAATGAACAAATGAAAAAGATAGATTGATAAAATAAACGTGAAAAAAAGGCACAATATAAATGCTACGTAGCATTTTCAAAAGCGAATTGAAGAAAAAGCCAGGCTAAAAAGCCACCATCTAAATTCCCTCTTAAACAATCCATTCGTGGAAATATTAAATAATATGCTGACAACGGTAGGCTTTTGATCCACAAACTTTCAACAAATTCTTCACTTACTATTTCGTGGGAATTTTTCCTCAATGAAGGCTTTTAAGTCTTCCAGTGTGGTCGGATTTAAGACACCCCCTACAAGAAAAAATCGAGTGTTTTCAAATCTGGACCGTATCTTTGGAATATTGTCATCTTACATAGCCATCTTCACCAAAGTTCTCTCTAATCATAATAACACAGATTCTTGGGACATTCTACATATGTATATTGACAAATTTCAATATTTTTTACAATTTTGTAAAATAAAATTATTTTTTTAATGTTTAATTGATTGTTCTCCTTGCCTAAACTGAATGTTTTGTTGCTTTTAACGCAACTAAGTTTTCGATAAAAGTTCCATTTTCAGCAATAAACTTTATGCCAAACATAAATCTATACCAAAATTTGTCATAACAACCATTACATATGCAAAAAAAAAAAAAACCAGTAACAACAAAAATATTGTTTTAACGAAAAAGTTTTTTTTTATTTTTTTTTTATTATTTCCATGCAATATTACGTGTAATTTACTTATGGACTCGTGTTGGAAGTTGCTATAATATCGAAAAGTTTTTATTTCTATATAACTTGGTGTAAATATATTTTGGTTTGTGTATAAGTTATATACACACACATACATATAAAATACATTTACATAAATAACTCTAGTGCTGAAGTACAATTACTAAAAAAGAACGTAAGAAGGTTTAATTTGTATAAGTAAAAATGGTGTCATAGGTTCTATTTTATTAACGCTTAGGTATATGAGTCATATTTATTTGTGACAGGTCTACTTACCCTGTAGACGTATTTAATTTACTTTAAAATATTTATTTAACACAACTCATAACTATGTACGTACGAAATAAACCATGACATGCAATGTTTTATGGAAAATAATAATTCATTCAACAGAAATATGTTTTGGCGAGGTTCTTGCGGTAAAATAAAAATACTCACATGAATATTTTTTAAAAATAATATACTTCAATTGTAGTCCTTCAAATGTTTCTATTGAATTTAATATTGAACAAGTAAGAGCAATAAATTCGGCTGTGCCGAATCTTTGCTAACCTTCACCCGTGTTCTAAACATAATATTATAACCAAGGTTGTCAACACTTAAAGACAAAAAAAAGTTTAGATTTCAAATTTAGTAGCTAGATTTTTTAAAATGCTGTTTATAATTAATAAGATAATTAACAAAAATTTTAGGTATTATCGTGCTTTTTTAATTGAAAGCTGTTACTAAATGCAATGAACATAAATGTAAATATATATAATTACATTTTTATACCCAATACCGCTATGTGGTCGGGGTATAATGACTGTGCTGATGTTTGTAACTACCAAAAATATTTGTCCTAGCCCCATCTTTTATTATACCAGAATCACTTTCTGAGTCGATTTAGCGATGTCCATCCGTCCGTCTGTCTGTCCGGCTGTCCTTCTGTGTGTCCATGTAAATCTTGTAATCGAACTACGGTCGCAAATATAGCTGTATTTCCATGAAATTTGGCATATAAGCTTCTATCGGCCATAGAATGAACGCTATTCAAATTGGTGAAAATTGGTTTATGTTCGGAGCTAGTCCCCATACAAATGGCCCCTATGAGATCGACTTAAATTGCCATAATATGCAAATTGGTCCAAAAATAAAGCCTACACTAGAATTCTTAGTCATATCCCCCATATGAAGCTAATTTCCGATCTTCACTAAAAAGTATAAAAAAAAAAAAAAAAATTTTATCTAGATAATGTTAGAATTGACGAAGAGTAATCCGGACAACTCGATAATTCAGATTAACAAGGTTTTAAAGTTTAAAAACAAGTCAGTCTAGAAAGACTTAACGATAACGCATAGTGCGTTTCGAAAAGGTCTTGGATTCAACTTTGCTGAGGCAATAACTTAATATAAAAAAAAATAAGCAGAAAAGACATGTTAGTGATATCTTTATTTATTTGTAGCGTGAAAAAGTTCATAGCTGATGTTATAAAGACACTTACTTTTCTCAAAAGCATATATAAACCAAATTTAAAAAAAATATAATATGATAGCATTCCGAAAGATTTAAGTGAAGATCGTAAATCAACTTTATATGAGGACTATGACTAAAAATCAAGGTTCAGAAAATACACACATCAAACATACAATGTTATGTTCTAAAACAACCAACACATATTTCTAATTTCATGTCAATTTTCTAAATTTTGTACTTTGTCGAACACAATCATGAATGTGTTTAAAAAACTCGTACATATATGTAAACAAACACAGCTCAGACCAACAAACACATACTTTTTTCATATCAGTTATGTGTGTTTCTAAATTTTTACTTTGTCGAACACAATCATGAATGTGTTTCGTTTTAATACTTGATTGTGAACACGAATATGTTTCTATCACGTATTGTTTTATTCGAACATACATAAACCACACAGTTTCGCGTGTATGTGAATCGTGTATTTTAAGATCATGTTCTCAAAAAAAAACAGAACATGAACAATATACGTGTGCGAGTGTAGCTTTATTTTAAGTTCATGTTCTGGCACCTGTACTGCGGAAAAACAGAACATGAGTAATAAACATGTTCGAGTTCAGTAAATAACAAAAGTTTAATTTTAACCACACAGACAAATTTTTATATTTTGGTTATGAATTATTTTCGTTTTTTATTAGTTTTATAATTATATTATTTTTTTCTATTTTTCTTATCTTTTTATTTTTATTTTTTTATACCTGCTAGTGATTTATTTTAGATTTTATAAATAAATTTGGTTGAAACAATTGTCATCGTTTTTATCCGACTTTTTCGATCGCGAGTGGATAATGTTTTAGTTTTTAGCTGTACGCGTTCAGGAACACAAACTGAAAATAAAGCTACACTCGAATTTGTGAATTGTTTATCTTCTGTGTTTTTTTTTTTTTTTTTTTTTTTTTTTTTGAGAACACGAACAGAACACGAACTTAAAATATAGCTACACTCGAAACTGTGTGGTTTATGTGTGTTCGAATACAACAATACGTGATAGAAACATATTCGTGTATTAAAACGAAACACATTCATGATTGTAGTCGGCAAAGTACAAAATTTAGAAACACACATAATTGATATGAAAATAAAAATATGTGTTTTTTGGTCTGAGCTATATTTTTTTTACATATATGTACGAGTTTTTTATTCAGTGTGTGTTTTTTTTTCTGAACTCTGCTAAAAATAGTCCTTCATGGTTTATTTTTAGACTAATGATTAATGGGTGTAATAAAGATATTCAAGCCAAATATGGCCGAGGTCTATATGATAACTTGGGTCTTATGGGAATTTACTTCGTTTTTATAGGGGTCATTTGTATGGGGATTAGGTCTGAACATGCACCGATTTTCACCCATTTCAACAGCGTTCATCCTAGGACCGATAAAATATATATAAAATATATTCATATTTGCTACCTGTAGTTTGATTAAAAGGTTTACATGAACACACAGACAGACATCACTAAATCGACTTAAAAAGTGATTTTGAGTCGATCGATATAACAAAAAATATTTTTAGTAGTTACAAATATCAGTACAAACTCATTATATCCTGCCCAAATAGTGCTATAGGCTATAAAATCACTTATTTTTAATTTAAAATTTGTTTGTGCATATTTCTTTATGAAATCGTATTTTAGTGCATATTTTCCATTTTATTGTGCATGTCTTAAGCGCATATCTTCGATTTATATTGCACTAATTTGCTACACATGTATTTACCTTTTGCATCCAAATCTTGCTTTAATATCCTTCGGATTGCGCTTTTTGATTTAAGTAGCAAATTTTATTGACTTAAGTTCCACTCAGAGGGAACATTTCCATGGCGTATAATTTATTTGTTATGTGGACCGATTAATACTATACTAGTATATCCCAGCACTTGAAATTCGAGTGCAAATTCAAGGAAATATTATTTTTTCGTTCAATTTTTGTCTTCCAATTTTTTTTAATCTGTATATATAAAAAATTTATGAATATTTAAATGAGCCTAAATTTTAATCAAATTTAGCAATTCACAATTCAACACAGAGCGTCTCATATATAATTGAAATCATTTGGATTAACAGGGTGTAACTAATTACTATAAATATTTTATTTTATTTAATTTAATATATTTTTAAGACAGATTAATAATAAATTTTATCATTCTCAGCTTCTCCTCCATATGAACTATAACTATTCAAATTTTCAAACTCTGCCGTGACCCCATTTTGCTTAAAAAGGGAACTAAAAATTTACCTTGCTAAATTTCATTGAAATTTCTCGACTTTTTACAACTAGTATCTATACCCAACATGGCGGCATTAACCACACATAGAAAACAGATTAAATGTGGCTACCGAATTTATTGCCTACCGAATTGCGATGATTCTGTTTTCTCAACAGTAAATATTTTTTATCATATTAGAAAATTCTCAGATGCTATTAAATTTTCTGTTGCTACAATCGAAAATGATGTTGTTATATTTGGGAACTATTCGGTTGGCGAATATTTTTTTGTATGGTCTCAATCCAATTCAGTTGGCTCAAACCAAATTCAGTTGCATCATCCGACTTTTAGTTGGAAGAACTGAGAAATTCGGTTAGTGATTGTTTCGTGTGAAACATTTGACTGGATACTAGAGAATGGTCCTTAGAACCATACTTTTATTTTATTTGGTGCGAATTTTAGCAAAACCCATTGAGAAGATTTCGTTTGTCATACGAAAGACATTTTTATAAGATTTCCAATGACATGCATATATGTACAATATAATTGTTTCTAAAACCTTTAAGCTAAACACACCTTCTAACAACACAATATACAAATGTTTCTAATTTATTGTCAATTACTGTTCTTGGAAATAAGCTTGAATCCATTGCAATTTTTATCGCATTTTAAACATTAGTCAACAATTTACATATGTTATTATATTTATTCATTTCAATATTAAACTTAAATAATGCAAAATTTTATCAAAATATATACGCCCTCAAAAGACAAAAGCTTAATATTAGTCATATTGAAATGAAAATTTTCTATAAGTATTCTAATGAAACGGTTCCATCAAGTGACAATAAGTACTTTTGTTTGTGGCCACTACAATTTGTAAGTTATTTTCAAGTAAAATCTGATTATTTGAAACATTTTATGATAGAAAAATTTTAAAACACATTAAATACTATTTATCTGTCTGCCAGTTATGTATGTATATGAAATGTATGAAATATTTCTGGACATAAATGTTTATACAAACATACAATATATACACATATGTACTCATATTTCATTCTATACTCCTATAAAAGACAATAAACCACACTTGATATAAAAAAAATCGAACAAACTATTCAATAAGTA
This sequence comes from Cordilura impudica, assembly GCA_963682025.1. NCBI lineage: Eukaryota > Metazoa > Arthropoda > Insecta > Diptera > Scathophagidae > Cordilura > Cordilura impudica. The sequence continues at coordinate 77,513,714 of OY821520.1, read as the reverse complement.
TTAGAAACAGTTCCTTTAAGTAATAAAACCACAACACAATTTTATAACCAACCTTTTTTTAATTTTTTTTTTTTTTATTTGTTTTGAATTATTATATTTTTCTTATTCTTAAAATCAATGCTGGTTTCCACCCTAAATAACTAAAAGTTTAATTTGTTTTGCAGAAAATTTATTAACACGTCTGTCTACTGGCTGCAATAATCAACGACCGAAAAAAAAGGAGGAAAAACATAAAACGGAAATTCCGCAACCGTAATTGTTTGTTGTTCGAGTAACGCAAAAACAAAACGTACGAGTACAACGACTTGACGTTACAAAGGATTATTGCAAACTCCAGCCAGAAGGTAAATACAAACATCAGATGACTGAAAGTGGAGAATTGGCATTTGTTTTCCCCGAAGTATCCTTTTGAGCTGTTACACATACAATAATCATTCGCCTAGAAAAATGTCTACACGGAAGTAGAACGAAGAAACAAAACAAACAAAAATAATATTAAAAAAAAATGGGAAAAAAGAAAATTAACTGATTTTGACAGCTGTCAAGCTAGAAAATTAGATGCGCATGATCCACACAAAATCCCCAACAAACAGTTGATGTCTGTGATGATTATCACAAATGTCATATGTTTTTTTTTTATTCAACATTTCAAGTACCCATAGTACGATTACTTTCAATACATCTCTCCTCCATACATTTAATATCATGTTACACAGAAAAACTTATTGTCCTAATACTTAAATTAACCCTTGAATGAGAGATTTTATTACAAAATATTTGTATTATACAAGATGATTGGGAGGTCATTTAGGAGAATATGGTAATATGTGAAGAATGATGCTGGCTATACTAGTATTTTACATCCAGCTTAAAAAGAAACCTTTCTATGGATGACTGTTAATGCGCAATATGAATTTTTATAGGCCAAAAGATTTTTGAGAATTTTTTCAGATTTTTTAAAACATATTTTTATTTCTCTAGCACAATATTTACACAACATGAAATAAATAACTTCTGCAGAGCACCAGCCTACTACATATGAGGGCGCTCCTAGAACAACTTGATCTGGTGTATAGATGGCGGTAGTAGTTTTAAAAAAATTACTTGGGTGAAAAATGGCAACCTTACAAAACATATGTTTTAAGTTTCAAGGCGCCGCACAGTGGACCATATTTTGAGAAGACGGCCAAAAATCATTTTTTTTTTTTTTTACCGATTTTAAAGTTATTTTATTCATTTGAAAGTAAGTACTAGCAAACCTCGGGAGCCAAAAAATTGCGACTCTATCTCAACTATATCACAGCGAACAGGGTGTTCGAAAATGGGCTTTCTCAGTATTTTGCTAAAATTAAAAATTTCTTTGTAAATTTTTATTTTTGAATGACTGTAACTTTTTTGATTTAAAAGATTTTGAAGTGAAATAAATTTTGTATAATTTTGTGGCTTCCATGCTATTAATGTTAAAAATGTAAAATCACTGAGTCATTCCAAAATTAAAAAAAAAAAAATTTTAAAAAAGATCCAAATTTTCCGAAAATCTCCTACTTAATAGAGCATAACTCCTGCCAGTCAAAAGCAGTCAGAAAAAATCTTGCATTCTTCTATAGTCCGAACCCTCCCCTATACTCCGATACCCCATTTTACACCCGCCAGTTTCCGCCCGTGTGCACCAGAACAATTTTTTTGACCCAAGGTTAGATATTTTCTGCAAAATTTATGAATACAAAAGTTGTCCACTATGTGGTTAGGATATATTAAGTTTGAGGTGATGTTTGTTTGACTCAAAAACACTTTCTGAGTCGGTTAAACGATTTGCGTCCGTCCGTCTGAGTGTTATGAATACAAAAGTTGGTCGTACCGGTGCATCGCGGTGTATTTTTTGCGTGTCGGTAGAGTTGTCAGGAGGTGTTATATACTTATAAAAAAGGGTTGAGATATAATGCGCTTAATTGTTACAGGTACATTTACATAGGTATCTTTCAAAAACATTAATAGTCTGAATTAGAGTTATATAGTTTAAATACCTGACAAAATGGGAAACAATTTAAATAACAGGTAAATGGTAATAAAAAAACTATTGCGACATAGCCCTTTAAGATATGAGCAGGTATGCTTCACCTTTTAAAAGGGGTTAGGGTGTGGGTTTTTCATGCTTCTAAAAGTGGCAATAAAAGATAAAAATTTGTAAATGGTAAAAAAAAACTATTGCGACATAGCCCTTTAAGATATGAGCAGGTATGCTTCACCTTTTAAAAGGGGTTAGGGTGTGGGTTTTTATGCTTCTAAAAGTGGTAATAAAAGATAAAAAATTTTATTTTACATAATTGCAAGAAAGAGTATTTATAATAATGTTTCCACAATTATTATTCATTACAATTTGTGCAATGGCGAAGTAATGTTACAGAGATCTGGCAGATATTTATTTTCAAAGAAATGATGTAGACGAATTAATTTTGCACATGGTGAGCAACGACTTCTTCAAGAATTGTAACCTAGAAGACATTGAAATGAACAAAGGAAAAATTACTAATTTTGCATCGAATTTGAAAAGACGGTACATTGAATGCTCTCATAGCAAGGCAAAGATGTACAAACGTTACCAAGACTGGTTAATAAAGGAACTTATTTTTGAGAGTGCATCTACAACTGCCAACGAAATTGGAAAAAAGCATCGACCAGCAAAACGAATTGACGGATGTACTGAAAGATCTCGAAGGCGCAAGCTGGAGAATATCAATGAAGAAATTTCTCAAAGAATTATTAAGGATTGATTTTTGCACCAAATTCAACTAACCCAAAATAAAAAAAAATAAAATTGAAATAATTGAAAAAATAGTAGAAGCGAGCCCAAGGCGCACAAAGAGGATTTTGAAAAGCATTCCTACACCAATTGAAGGTAAAAAATTTATGCCGGAAGAAGCGTTCGCCCTATTTTTGGATTTCAAATTGACCAAAAATCAATATAAGGAATTGCGGAAGCGAACCAATGAAAATAATTGTGGGATTTTGCCAGAGTATCGAGATTTAGTTTCTGCCAAAAAAGAATGCTTACCTTCACAATCTGCTATTAGTGTCACTTCAACATCAGCAGAAATAAAATTGCAAGATCTCCTTGAACATACTGCAGAACGATTGCTAAATGCGCTTGATACCGATCATTTAAAAAAAATTGGTAATGGCAGCATTAGTTTAATTTCTAAATGGGGATGTGATGGATCCTCTGGTCAGAAACAATACAAGCAATATAATGCCGAAAATTCATCAGATGCTAATTTTTTATGGTATCTTTCGTTCCATTGCGCTTAACAAAAAGGTATAGCGTCTTAGAGCCGTCAACTAGTAGAGCAACAGAAATTGATATATGGAAAAATGACATTCCTTCTTCAACAAAGTATTGCAGACCAATAAAATTTGCATTCAAAAAGGAAACCAAAGATGTCATAACTGAAGAAGTTCAAAAAATAAAAGATCAAATTAAGGAAATTTAACCAGTAATATTTAAATTTGATGACCAAGACATTGAAGTACATTTTAATATGTGTCTCACAATGCATGATGGAAAAGTTGCACAAGCTTTAACTGGAACAAAGTCAACGTCAAGCTGCATTATATGCCAAAAGACATCAAGTCAGTTAAGCCAACCCCCACCAGAAGACGATAGTTTTAAGGAAGCCTACGAATTTGGAATGTCCCCTCTTCATGCTAGAATACGTTTCATGAAGCATATTCTTAAATTGGGTTATGATTTGGAATTTGGTCCGTTAGGCGAAACAGTGAGAAAAAACAAAGAAAATTAAGAAAAAAGAAAGCAAAAAAAACAAATTCAACAAAAATATCTACAGCTAGCCCTCGTAATCGACCAACCAAAACAAGGGGAAGGAAACACAAATGATGGAAATACCGCAAGCAGATTTTTTTCCGATCCGGAAACTGCAGCATCTATCACAGGTGTAGATCATGAATTAATAAGACGATTCAAAATCATATTGCAAGTTCTAGCATGCAGCAGAAAGATAAATGCAAAAAAATTTGGAGAGTACGCCAATAAAACAGCTATACTTTATAATGAAAAATACTCTTGGAGATATATGCCATCCACAGTTCATAAAATTTTGTACCATGGGGAACAAATAATTCAAAACAATATGCTACCAATAGGAGATCTATCTGAAGAAGCACAAGAATAAAGGAAGAAAGACTACAGATTCCTTCGCGAGCACAACACAAAATGTGGAAAATGTCCAGGTGTTGTACTAATGAAGACCTTATCACTATTTTGTTGTGCACTTCAGATCCACATATGTCCAACATTCGTCAAAAATAGAAAACTACCTCTATTGAATTAGACGAAGAAGCTAAACAACTTATAGAAGGTGAAAATCAAGGCTATTTAGAAGAAATTTTTACTAAAATTGGTTGATTTAAAGTACTTTTTCATTACACTAACAATAAGTTACACTTTTTTTTATATAGTTAAAAAATTGTCTTGATTTAAAAATTTATATATTTTGTAAATTTACAATAAAAATTGTTATATTTCATAAATTTACCATAAAAATTGATATAGAAATATTTAAAAAGACAATAAAAAAAAATTTAACTAAAGCATTGAAACTACTCTATCTTGAACCAATATAAGGTAACTTTTACGTTCGCTGCTTAATAAATTATATTTTAACTCGGGATCTTTCAAAAAAAAAACAACCTTTGGCCCTTGTGCACATTAGGACTAAAAAGTTTACGGGGGCCAAAGTTTGGCATTTTCTGAAAAAAATTAACTTAAAAAATTGTTTAAAAGTATTAGTTATAAAATTAACTGAAAAAATAAGACATTATATTAAAAAAAAACCTTTTTTTTACCTTTTAACACTTCACTTTTGTACTAAAATTCAACTACAAATGAAAATGTATTTTAAACCCTCCGTAACTCTTTTTTATTTTCGTTCGAGAATTACGTTTGATAGCAAAACTTAAAGGCTAAAGTCTCACCTACCAAACAAAAAAAAACCGCATTTCAAAATTTCAATCCAATCAAAAGTTATAGATTTTTGACCGCCTTCTCGTCAAATGGTCCACTATGCGCCGTGTGATTTAGTTTTTTTTTTTTTTTTGAGCTATCAAAAGTAAACGATCTCAGTGAATTTGTAAATATGGAAAAAATTGGTCACCGTTATGTAATTCAATACTTTCAATTAAAAAAATTTCAGTTCAATCAATATTAAAACTGAGCTAGATACAACTCTGAATAAGTCTGCTTCTGCAATTACGACTATAATATATTGAGTGGCAGAGTTTAAACAAGGCCGCTGAAATTTTTATTTTATTGGCCAAAAGTCAAATTTTTTTTGTCACGGATTTTTAAAATTTTTACGCCATTTTGTAGCTAATATATCCAAATTAGGATAAACTTTGCTAATTGTGGGCGTGGCATGCAATCAAACGCAACTGTTTTTTTAATTTCAGAAAAAAGGTGATTTTTTGTTTTTTTTTTTTTATCAAAAATAAATGGTTACTACTCGCAAGTTATCATCGATAGTGATCTGCCGTCCTTTTTACAAGGTTGGTAAGAATGTAGTTTTTAGTTGTCGTAAATGGTCAAAGTCCGTTTAATGTTAGCGGTGTTCTGAAATACCTATTAAACTACCTACTAAATTTTTGTAAAATTTCAACTTTAGTCCAATATAAAGTGTCATCTTTAACCCTATATATACTTTTGCACCCGCGATGACTGCGGGTGGAACACTTTTTTCTTTTTATTGTAATTACTCAAAAATATTCAAATTACGGTTATTTAAACAGCCCTATAAGTATACAATGGTGTGTTAAATTTGTGCTTTAGGTATTTTATAGCTTATAATAGTCATTATTTGTTCTATTACCAGTAATGATATCTGCTTACAATATACATCACCCTTTTTACATATTTGTAAGTAAGCTTTTATTTACCTAGCAATGCACTAATGCAAGTAATAAATAAAACACACAAAACTAAGAGATTCTTTTCAGGTCCAGAAACAGATTCTGAAATAACGGGAGTGGTTTTAAACCTTATTTCTACATTTAAAATAATCCTGGAAGTATTTGCGTGCAATGAAGAAATTGACTCTAGAAAATTTGGATATTATGCTAAGGAAACTACAAAAATATATACAACCAAGTACCCATGGAGAAATATGTGTGCAATAGTTCACAAAATCCTTAATCATACAGAAGATGCCATTAAATATCATTGAAGATCTATCAGAGGAGGCTCAGAAAAAAAGGAATAAGTATTACAGATTTTATAGAGAGCACAATACTAATAAAATTTCACAAATAAAGATCTATTTAATATATTATTGGGCAACGTCAGTTCCGTTTATCTACAGTATTCGAAATCAATGGAAAATGGAACATCAGGATTTAGATGAAAAAATCAAAAAACTACTAAATAACAGAAATAACACAGAACAAAATATGAAATATTGTGCATCAATACTTGAATCAAATTAATAATAAATACTCTAAATTCGAGTGCAATTTCTAGGCAACTTTATTTTTCAACTTATCCAATTCACAAACCAACACTTTTTGGATTTATTATTATTGTGAATGAAAATAACAAACGCATTAATAAACATATTAATGAATTTAATAAACAGAAGTAGCAATTTTAAATGTAATTTACTCAAAATAAGGGAAAAAAATTTAGAAATCTGTAAATCTGGTGAGCAGCTTAAAAAATACCTTTCAAATAATATATATTTGGTCAAAATCGGGATAAAACGGTAAAACAAAACATCGGTCACTAAAAATCGCCTAGTCTATTAATATTATAGATAATTGCCTTTCATTGATATTTAAGTACGAACAACATAGTATTAGTAAAAAAATACAAAAGCTATTAAAATCTATTCCAGTTTTTATTTTTAAAAGGTTTTTTTTACCCACATATGTATGAAATGTTTTAATAAATAAGAAAGATTCAAAAAATAAAAACTCATCATTTTATATTAAATTTAAAAAAAAAATCTGAATCATTGTGCTAAAGTTCAGCCGATTAATTTTGCTAAAATTAATAAATTTAACAGCAAAAAAATAATAAATTTTTCTGTAGTAACAGCAGAATTTTTGGATATTACTAACGTTTTTTTAAGTGTAAATATTGTTTGAGTGTACACAAATTTGCAAATTTGACAGCAGAAACTTTTTAATTTTTCAGTAATAATAGCAAAATTTCCACTTGATTTTACTATTTTTTTAGTGTAAAATTTTTTTGGGTGTAAACATTTAAAAAGAATCCCATTATTACAAAAAATATTAATAATTATTATTAAAATCCAAATATGACATTTTTTAATAAATAATAAAAAAAAAACCCCCGTATTTCACGCCGAAAGTTAAAAAAATCAAAAGTTCAATTTTGACCTAGAATTGCTTAAAAAGTTCTCAATCAATTTTAATGAAATTAAAACTGAGTCCAGTTCAATTAAATATCCATCCATTAAACAAAAATTACTAGAATATATTTTTTCGGTTGAAAAGTTACGGAATTTTGGCCAATGAAAACCGATTTTCAGTCACTGTGGGCCGTACGAGCTGTCAAGACGAACACCGTAGTGGTCGGCCTATTGAGGTGGCCACGTCAGAAACTGTGAAAAAAAATTACAAAATGGTGCTGAATGACCATAGTGCTGAAAGAGCATGAGCTACATGAAATGATAGGCATTTCAAAAAGTACTATACATCGCATACGGACCGAAAATTTTGGGATGAGAAAGCTGTCGGCAAGATGGGTGCCACGTTTGCTCACAATAGAACAAAAATAGCGTCGTGAAGATGTTTCACTAGAGTGTTTGGCCATGTTTCTTCACAGCATTAAAACCGAGTTTTTGCGCCGATTCGTAATGATGGATCAGGCACGGGTCCAGCTCTTCACACCGGAGATAAAGGAACAGTCAACACAGTGGAACGAAATGGGAGAATCGTGTCCAAAGAAGGCGAAGACAATTCCATTTGCAGGCAAAGTTATGCCGTTTATTTTTAAGGGATGCGCGTGGGATAATCTATAATATTAATGGGCTAGGCGATTTCTTGTGACTGATGTTTTTTTCTACCGTTTTATCCCGATTTTGACCAAACATATATTATTTGAAAAGTATTTCTTTTTAGCCGATTTGCAGATTTACAAATTTTTAAATTTTTTCCTTTATTTTGAGTAAATTACATTTAAAGTTGCTACTAACACATACATAAAATTATACAAAAGCTATGTGTGTGTTTATTAAATTTGTTAATGTGTTTGTAATAAAAATGAGTTTGTTTTTTGTGTTGATTTGTGAATTGGCTATAATTGATTGAATACTTTTAGGGTCTTTACTTAATAAAAAAAATTAAATTTCCTAGAATTTGCGCTCGAATTTCGAGGGCTGGAATCTGCTAGTTTTTATTGATTATATTCAAAACGGAAAAACAATCAACAGCGAGTACTCGTATAAGGCTAACTTAATGAACTAATTTATGTTTTCTTTGTCTAGTCGGGTTATTCTGGGACCAGTCTCGTACTTTATACTAGTTTTCTGTATTTTAATAATTACGAAGTTTTTATTTTGAAAATTAATGAAACAAAATTTCGCATTGTTCGACAAGGCAATTCTAAAAAAACTCGACACTATTTGTAAACCGTGTTATAATAAAACCTCGATAATGGGAAGTACTCGTATTATCTTAAATTAACTTTTTGTTCTAATTATTAATGCCAAATTTGTCGCTATATTTTTTTTCTGTCATATCTTTTTTTTTTCTTGTATGTGCGTTTATTACTTTTTTCTTTTAATGCTTCTTATCGATTTCTAAGCACCTAAGAACAATAACAACAAACAAAATACGTTTTGTATTTTATTATTTTTTTTTTCTTTTTTTTTTTAAACAAAAGTAAAATCTGAACATACCAGCTGGCTAAGAATGTGTTTCTTTTTTTTATTAAATTTTCTACTTGTGTGTGTGCATCAAAACCAATTCGAACTCGTATTCGTATTCATTGGATTCGATATTAGCAACTAGTTATTGTATAATTTAATTTTTTTATGCGGCTTATACAAAATAAAAATGTGTGAAGGCGTTCTTTTGTAACATTTTTTGTTTGATTATTATTAAACAAGAAAAAAAAATTGGCTTAGGAAACAAGTGGAAGTTTTTTGGTGAAACATTTGAGGAGATTTTGGATATTATTTGATTACTGTAAGGGTTAATTTCAGTTGAAATCTTCTAAGTTTGATAAATTAAATATGTACTTAGTTATTAGAATATGTAAGAAAAAGCTTGGCTTTCTAAAGTTCTTTCGCATATTGTACAAATTATTTTTTTTATTACATCGCAACTATTTTTTTTTTTCCTTTTTTTGGATTTCCATCATTTGCACATTTATTTAGTGTGTATTTAAAGGCTTTTTTTGCACCCTTGCAATTTAAATATTAAAAAAATTTTGTAACGGCATTACATTTCAAAAATTCAACCAATTGAACATCTTCCATAGAAATTTACTACAGTTGATTTTTGGTTTGACTGTGAACATGTTTGAAGACCACGAACGAGCAATTTATACAATTGTTGAACTCTTAGGGGTTAATTCATATTATAATTTTTTTTTTGCAACTTCGATATAAAATTGTGGTATGTTTAATTTTGCGAAAAAAAAATTAATTGTTTGATAGCCTCGGTATGCATTTAAATAGACAGATATTTTCATATCTCATGTTTATCGGAGTATTAACCTAAAGTAGTCAATGTCAATGTTACTGTTCTTTTTTTTAACGCGGAAAGCAAATCTATTAAATTTTATTTCTGCAATAGTTAAAAAAACATGCTTATCTTTAATGCAGGTGAGTTTAATTCGTGATTAAAAACTTTTAACATTTTTTAAATTTGAAGCCTCTCAGAAAATATTAAAAATATTTATAAATTGCAAATATTTTTATTTTTAAAATATACAACAATTAAGAAAATGATTGTTGTGTAGTCTCATGTTATAACAGAATATCTCTAATTTTGTAACTTCTCGGGAAAGTAATTTAATGGTGAGAGATGTGCTATTAAGAAGTGAGTTCGAAAAAATTATAAACACGCTTTTTTGTATTTTTCTGTCTTTGACAAATATGTTGTTGCTGATTATTTGTTGTTAGCTTGATTAAATGGAATGACGAAATATATGTACGTGCTAATATTACTAAATATTTACAGCAAAATCCAACTTGGTCCTACAGAAAGTTGGTCAAAGAATCAAAGATCTAACTTCAAACTGTTTCCAATGTTATTAGCCGGTATTAGGAGAATGTGACCATTGATGGGATACATGATTCTTGACAAAAGAAAGGTCCATATGCTGTTTTTAAGGCCAAGAAGACTACTTCCTTTCATAAGCCAACACTGTGCGGCCACATAGCATTGACCCGATTTAGCATCCGGTATTTAAGGCAGATAAGCTCTTGAGCGGTACAAGAAAAATAACATGGTTTTTGTACCAAGGGAGGCAAATCCTCCAAACTATCTCGAGCTTAGGCCAGTGTTAAATTTACCTCTTGTAAAAGGGAAGTTGAAGAGCACAAAAAAGAGTCCCAAAATGTGGAAGATTTTAAACGGAGATGGGTTTCAGGACGAGATTATCGTTTGATGTGTAAACATCTATACGCGGGGTAAAAATCTATTAAACAATACAATCACAAAAACAGCGTAAAACCTAAGACAAAATCGGAGTGACTTATGATTGTATTGTTGAAAAATTTATGATATGTAATAACCTTTTTGAAAATGAAAATTGAAAAATGAAAATTGAAAAAAAAAAAATTAAAAAAAATTAAAATGAAAAATAAAGAACGAAAAATAAAGAATGAAAAATAAAAAAGGAAATATTAAAATAAGAAATGAGAAATAAAATATGAAAAATAAAATTTTAAACAAGAAAAATAAAAAATAAATAATATTAATAGGCTAGGTGATTTCTTGTGGCTGATGTTCTGTTCTACCGTTTTATCCCGATTTTGACCAAACGTATATTATTTGAAAGGTATTTCTTTTTAGCCGTTTTGCAGATTTACAGATTTTTTTAATTTTTTCCGTTATTTTGAGTAAATTACATTTAAAGTTGCTACTAACACATACATAAAAAAAATTATACAATGTTATGTGTGTGTTTATTAAATTTGTTAACGTGTTTGTAATAAAAATGAGTGTTTTTTGTGGTGATTTGCGAATTGGCTATAATTGATTGGCATACCTTTAGGGTCTTAATTTAATAAAAAAAATAAAATTTCCTAGAATTTGCACTCGAATTTCGAGGGCTGGAATCTGCTAGTAATAATAAATATTTTTATATTAGCAGAGCCCCTGCAGTTGATTGCTATAAGTGTTACTTAGATACGCTTTCTGTTTGACTTTAAAAAAGTGCCATAAAAAATCTTTAATTAATAGATGTTTACACATCTCCCCTGTGATCGGACTCACATGATTTTATTTTTTTTTTTTTTTTTTTTTTTTAACTTTAATGTAATAAATTATAACAAAAGTAAAATCTCAATGACCAATGGTTTCTTTATTATAACATTTAATGTATGTTCAAAGTTGTTCGATCTCACTCCTTATTCCATTTGTAATGTAGTGTCAGGTAGGGACGACTTGAGAAGTTTTGGCTATTATCAATATGCAGTCAGAAAAGGAGAATACGATGATATCGCGAGTTATAATATTATGACCCACATATTATGAGTTTTGGGAAAGATCTAAAAATGTTTAGATCCCAATTATATTTGGTAAGGTTTTTAATAGAGTTTGACAATACCCATAAAACAAATGATGGCATAATGGTCATTAGGGTGTCTCACCAAAAACGTTTTTTTTATTTTTTTTTTCCAACGATTGAAGTGGAATATGAATACTTATGACCCATTAGAGTTTTGAGAAATTTTGATGGTGGCGGTATGGGTTCGCTGAAAACGATTTTATCAAAAACAAAAAAAGATGATGAAACAAAAAAAATTTTTTTTAATTCTTCTTGGTACTTTCTTTTCACAAAACCAAATACATCACTTCTGAAAAGTACCAACCTGCTGAAAAGGTTAGTCTAAGGAACACTTTGACGATCTTAGAAGTACAAATTTTATATTTCTCAAATTCAAATCTCAATTACCAACAAGTGTGTAAATTTTTAATTACTAAGAGCTTTTTTATATCGAACTTTTTTTTTTTTTTTTTTTAATTATTCTTTATAAAAAAAATTGCATGGCTACATTTAAAAATATACAACAAAACGCTTATCTCATAAAAAGCTGATATTGAAGAAATCATTAAATCCATTGATAGGAAAACACTTGTACGAATATTGAAGATAAAGATAAATCTGAAGAAGAAGAAGAAGTAAAACTGCCAATACAGTCAAATGGATCTTCTAGAAATAGTTTGAAAACAGTTTATCGTTTTCACAAATAATAGAAATCACAACAAATACTTTTCGTAATTTGTTTATCTTGGGGATTGTGTTGAAAAAGAAATAATATTTTAAACCAGAGTAAAAACTTACGATTTTTTTTAGTTTAGTAACTTATCTTCTTTATATATAAAGTTGGAAATCTTTGTGTGGATCCATTAGTCGATCTAAAACAGGGCTGGATAGGAAAAGAGGACTTAAAACCTTGCATACAAAGTCAAATATCTAGAGTACCATGAAATAAAAATCCTTAAAACTGTGTCTGTTTCCATCAAAAATAGATTTACGAAGTTATGCTGAAATGTGGTCGGGATCAGATATTCCCGTAAAAAGTAAATATTTATTATCAAATATCTGAAGTAACTGATATAATACAGAGAGTTTACATAAGTTATTTAAATCAGTGGTCGAAGAAAAAATTGTCGGTATAAGTGTATTTATAAATTGATTAAATAAATTAATTTAACAAAAATATCATATTGTCAATCAAAAATTTAGGAACCAAGTCAGAAATTCCTATTCATTCTAGGAAATGCTTCTCTAGACAAAGAACGAAATTCCCCGACCAAATTGTTAACAATTGAAATTTCGATTGTATGAACAGAAATTTAATAGTAAAATATTTACTGTTGAAACAACAATTTTTAATAACAATTTTTACTCAAAATTGAATTTTATTAAAAATAAATTTCATTAAAAATTTTATAATTTTTTTTTCGTTTATTTTAAAAGTTTTAATGAAACTAGCAGATTCCAGCGCTCGAAACTCTAGTGCAATTTCTAGGCAGCTTTATTTTTCAACTTAGCCAATTCACAAACCAACATTTTTATGGTTTATTATTACTGTGAATGAAGATAACAAACTTATTAACAAACACAATAAAAAATTTAATAAAACACACATGGCATATGTATTTTTTTATGTATGTGTTAAGCTGCGTTCACACAACGTGTTTTGCTTGTGTTTTTCTTATTTTTTTAGCACGTGTAATTTATACACATAGTGTGAACCCTTTCAAACATTGTTTATGTACAACACATTTTGCAAGACATATGTAAATTTTTCAATTAGAGCAGGTTCTATTTTGGCAAGACAAACATATGAAAATACAACACTGCTTGTGGCGAAAGATAAACGGAGTAAATTATAAAGATTAATATTGAAAGAAAAATAAATTGTTTAATATTAATTAACAATTAAAATATATATAATATATATAATTTTATTTTTAACAACAAATTTTTCTAAATTCACAAATTAAATCAGCTGTTGTTTACATTTAGATGTTATGTCATACGGAAACATATATGTACGTTTGAACGCAAAAATTATGAATCGTATGTAAAACGCCAATTGTGACACTCACACGGAATTACGGATGGATCTTAAAACTGAATTTACCTATGGAAAATACACATAGTGTAAACACACCTTTAGTAGCAACTTTAAATGCAATTTACTCAAAAAATCGGTCACAAGAAATCGCCTAGCCCATTAATGTTATAGATTCATTTTTATTAAAATTTAATTTTATTAAAAAATTTGTAATAAAATTTATTTCTAATGAAAAATTTTCGTTTTATTAATTAAATTAAAATTTAGTAAAAAAATTTATCAAAATTAGTATTAAATGTTTAATGAAATTTATTTTTATTTAAATTTATATTTAATAAAAAAGATTTAATTAAATTTATTTTTAATGGAAAATTTCATTTTATTAATGAAATTAATGTTTGATTAATTATTTAGTTAATTATTTATGCTTTAATTTACATGACCAGTTGAAAAAATCCGTTAATGTATCTTGATTTTAACTGATGTTAAGGTTAAAAATATAAACTCAGTTTTAACAAAGATAATTTAAATAGTATAAATAATTAATTAAATAATTAACAATTAGTCAAAAATTTTAATAAAAATTAAATTCGTTAATAAAACAAAATATAAATTTTAATAAAAAATAAATTCCATTAAAACTTTTGATACTAATTTGAATAAAATTTTTATTTAAGTTTATTTTGGTTAAAATTTATTATTAATAAAATTAATTCTTAATGGAAAACTATTATTAAAAATTTTATTGAAAATGTTTTTTATAACAAATAAATTTTTTTTAAATTGTTTTACTAAAAATTAATTTTAATAAATATTAAAACATATTAATAAGAATTTTAATATAAATTAATATCGTTAATGAAACAAAAACTTGTAATAACATTTTATCAATAAAAATTATTTTTTATTATAAATAAATTTCATTTTAAGTTTTAATATAAATTTTTATAAAATTGTTGTTAAAATTAGTATTAAAAGTTTTAATGATATATGTTTTTCATAAAAAATTTATTTTAAATAGAAAATTTTGTTTTTATGAAATAAGTTTTTATTTAAGTTTTAATAAAAATGTTTATTAAATATTTATTAATTATAAATATCGCTGGTCACAAGCATTAACCTATGTCGAAAATCATGCTTTCGAGAAAAATAACTTTTTATATAAATGTAATGGGGCTTCATTTCGACTTACATCAGTATGTTTTTATACCCTACACCACTATGTGGTTTGGGTATAATGACTTTGTGCTGCTGTTTGTAACTACCAAAAATATTTGACCTAGACTCATCTTTAATTATACCGATAGAATCAGAATCACTAACTGATTCGATTTAACGATATCCGTCCGTCCGTCCGTCCGTCTGTGTGTCCATGTAAACCTTGTAATCGAACTGCAGGTCGCAAATATGAATATATTTTGACGAAATTTGGTATATAAGCTTCTATCGGCCATAGGATGAACGCTAATGAAATTGGTGAGAATCGGTCCATGTTCAGACCTAGCCCTCATACAAATGACCCCTATGAAATCGACGTAAATTGCCATAAGATCGAAATTGTCATATAAAGCTTACTCAAATTGGGTTTGTATGCGTTTATTACATCTATTAATGAGTAGTCCAAAAATGATCCCTATGGGACAACTCTTAGTCATAGGCCCCATAGAGCTGCTTCCCGATCTTCACTTAAATCTATCAAAAAACAAAAATATTGCACTGATTCTTCTCAAATTTTATTTGTATATATTTTTGCAAAATACAAGAGACTTTACCCAAAATAGTCAGGATCGGTTCATTTTGAACTTTTTCATATCTGCAGCCAAAAAAATTAATAAAAATCCGACTCAAATTTGACTTATGCTTATTTTCTATGTCCTGTTAGTTGGGCCTATGAGACAGGGTCTCTAAACGCATGGTATAGGGTATCATATAGTCGGTCTAGACCGACTATAATTTTCTTACTTGTTATTAATATCTTTTTTAAAAACATTGTTAGAAAAATTTGGATTTCACGTAAATATAAAGCGTTGTTGGTATAATATGATAACATACATAACTCAAATCGTTCTTAAGTCGACTTAGGCGATTGTCGATTGTGATCACAGATATTTTCATTTATATGACTGTTTAAAAAATTCCAGTAAAATTTATTCGATTAAGGTTCCTTAATTTATCTTGATTTTATCTGATGTTAAGGTAACCAATTGGTGCAATTTAGAGATTAATTTAATCATAAACCTCAGTTTAAATCAAGATAAGTTAACGGATCAAAAAAAAATATTATCTATTACTGATTTTTTTTTTTTTTTAATAAATTTTAAGAAAAATTTGTTATTAAAAACAAATTGTAAATAATTTAATTTAATTTAGTATTATTAAAACAAAACTTTTTATTAGAGTTGTTATTGAAATTAATTTTTATTAATTTTTTTTATTGATAAAAATTTTTATTATAAAAAAAACTATAATTGTAAAATGCAAATTTTTTTTTATTAAAATATTTTATTTTAATTTATTTCTAACAAATTTTTTTTTGAAATTTGTAATTGCAAAATAAATTTAATAAAATTTTTTATTGTAAAAAAACTTATAAAAAGTAAATTTTTTAATGAAAATATTTCACTTTAATTTTTCTAATCAAATATTTTTATTGAAAAAAATTTGTAATTGTTAAATAGAAATTTATTTTTAATAGAAAAATATATATTTTTAATGAAATGTAAATTTTTATTAAAAATAATATTTTTTATGAAAAAAAATTTTCATTTAAATTAAAAATTTCTTTTAAATAAAATTTTTTCAAAATAAGTTTTTTCTAACAAACTTATGTTGGTAAAAAAAATTAGTAATTATAAATTATTTATTAATAAATTTATTAATAATAAAATTATTAAAAATAATAACATTTGACAATTAGAATTTTTTAATAAAAATATTTAATTTAATTTATTTCTAATAAAAATCGTTATTACAAAAAACTTTTAATTGTGAAATGTAGATTTATATTTAACAAATAAGTTTTTTAATAAAAAAAAAATTTATTCATGTACATATAACAATTTTTTTATTTGAAAAATTTGTTTATTAAAAATAATTTGTTAATTAAAAAAATAAATAGATTTTAAAATTAAGTGTTTTTAAATAAAAACTTTTAAAATAATTGTTTTGTATTAAAAAAGTAAATTTATTGTTAATAAAAAAGTTTTTTATTAAAAATAAATTTATATTTTACAATAATTTTTTTTTAATTTTTACTTTAATTTTTTTCTAATTAAAAAATTTTTAATTGTAAAATGTTTATAATTGTTAATAAAAAGTTTTTTAAAGAAAATAAATTTTTTTTTGAAAATAATTTTTTACGTTGTTGATCTTTATTAAAAAATCAAATACAATTAGTTTTTTTTTGTTCGGTTTGAGATCATGTATATATTTTGTAATAATAGAAAAGATAATAATTTTGTAATGTAAGAGAAATATGGAAAAAATTCTGAAGACAGCGCTGGCTACTCCACTTTCGAACAACACGACTTGTTCATTTTCAGCATTTTTCTGCCTATTACATGAATTCATGCTTAATCAACTATTTAAACATTTGAAAGAAAAGAATATGGGGATTGTTTTCTCTTTATACGAGAATTAGTATTAACAACAAAAGTTTTTTAGAAAATATATCCATAATCTCAATAAAAACTTATAAATTTTGTATTTAAAAAAACTTACAATTTTATTTTTAATTGTTTGTTACATTTGACTTCATTTTTCAGATATATTGCAATTAATACTGTAATAAATATGCAAATTTTTATTTTGTTTCAATGGTGTGTGGTAAAGAAGAAGAAGAAGAAAGCATATATTTCAAAAATTCATAACTACACTGTATTCTTAATCGGACCGGTTTCTGGCATTTCAGCCTTCATCAGCGATTTATTGAACATTGTGATAATTGTTATGTTATAATTGAATAGATTGTTTCTATATGAAATTTTTCTAGTAAGGGCGGCCGTGAGGTTTGAACCTGCGTCTATCTCACATACACTCGTACTTGCACTTTTTGGTCAGCGCTTTAACACACTCACCTAAAGTCAGGCCTACGAGCAGTGTGGTTAAGGATAAGTTTTCATACCATACAGCCTTTACTTCGTATTAATTTCAGAAGATACAACTCTGTCCAAACAAACAATCGTTATTTTTTAATTCTTTTTAATAATTTTGGATTTATACTTCTATTTTTTATAATTTTTTTTTATTGCAAATAAATTTACTTCATACAATTACAAATTTGTTTAATAAAAATTTTTAATTGGATTTTTCTTATAAAAAAAAACTGATTAAAAAATGTGTAATTTTTGAATGTAAATATGACAAAAACATTTTTTATAAAAAAAAAGATTTATTAAAAATAAATCGTATTATTAAAAATAAAGTTGCATTTCACATTAGAATTTTTTTTTATAGAAATTTATAATTTAAGTTTAATTCTAATATAAAAGTTGTTTAATAAAAATTTATTGTAACAAAAATTTTTGTTAGAAAAAATTAATTTTTAATCAAAAAAAATTTTATTAAAAATGTATTAAAAATATATTTACATTTAAAATTTTTTAAATAAATTTATTTTAACAACGTATTTCTAATAAACCATTTTTATTAAAAAATATATGCAATTTTAAAATGTAAATGTATTATGAATAAAAAAAAAGTTTGTAATAAATTTTTTATTAAAAATTATTTTTATTAATAATACAAATTAGTAATATATTAAATAAAAAATTTTTATTTAAAAAAATTTTAAATGTAAATTTACTTTTAATAAAAAATTAATTTTTCATTAAATTAAATATTTTTAATAAAAAATTTATTTTTCAAAAAATCTTTTTTAGTAACAATAAATTTACATTTTACAACTAGAATTTTTTTTAATAAAAGTTTTTTATTTGAAATAAATTGAATTAAAAGTTTTCTTAGCACAAATAAATATTTATAAAAACTAATTTTAATAAAAATTTTATTAAAAAATTTGTTTTAAAATTTGAATAGAAAAATTGTATTAATATTTTAATACAAATTATTTTATTAATAAAGAATTTTTTAGCAATAAAAACAAATTTTCGGTAATTTATTTTTTAAAAATTTTTATTAAAATTTTAATAATAATTAATATTATTAAAATTTATTTTAAGTAAAGTTAGTTAAATTAATAATAATTTTTATATTTAAATAAAACATTAGTTAATTCGCGAAAACAAATTCATAAACTTCAAAAAGTAATTTGTTTTACGAGTATTCAAAAATATATTTAGTTATTTCACTTTTGTGTTTAAAAAACACGCTATTAAAATACAAAATTTTAATTAAAAATAAATTTAATTTTAAAGAAATTTTATATTAAAATAATATAAAACGCTATAAAAAACACGAGTAAAAGTTGTTGGATTACAAAAAGTTGTTGGATTACAAAAAATATGTTATTTAATTAAATATTGTAATTAAAATAAATATCAATTTTAAATAATATTTTTTCATAATACTCGTACAACAAAAAAAAAACGAGTTGCATACATCTAAGGATGCCCTTAACCGAGATTGTATTTTACTTAATGAAACAAATCATAAAAAATTAAAAATACAAAAAATAAGCAATTATTATTAAACAAATTTCTTTATAAGTCCAGACAATATTAAAATATGAACAAAGAAAATAAAAACTTTGCAAAACTGAAAAATTGCAAAACTAACAAAACGTTCCAAGAAAACTGTAACAGCAAAATTAGACCCTGACCACAGAGTGATATAGGGAACAATGATTGTTATTCTTAACGGCATAAATAATTATCACAATTAAAAAAAAAGTTAATATAATTAACTAGACAAATTAAACTAACTATAAATAATTGAAAAAAAAAAAACATCTAAATTAACTTGAAATGTTTTTTTTTTTCAAACACGAAATAAAACATTTTTATAGAAATCAAATTATCCGAAACCTTAAAAAGTCAAATATAGTTTTCCCTTAAAACGATATGGAATATCGTAAAGAAAACTTTGCATCCCCTACTTACTTCTTTGAATTATTTTATACAAATAACATTTTGACCTCATAAAGAAATAATAAAATTATATTTTGTTTGCATGTTCGTCTGTATGGTTTAAAACACAAGCAACAACTACTGCATCCATAATTTCTTTTTTTTTTATGTATTAAAATAAATTGATAAGAATTGTAGTTCACAGAACAAAGCACATAATGAGACAATATAAACAAATGAAAATCAGAGAATTAAACAAACCTTTTTTAAATTGTCTAAAGTCCAGCCAAATAATAATCCATTGAGTGAATTTTTGAAATCAAATTTAATAAAAGTTATTAACCGGATTTCAAACACTTGAAACACAAAAAATAAATTTCTTAAAAATCAATATTTTTGAATTAAAAAAAAATTTTTATAAATTTTTTAATAATTTTTTTTAATTTTTTTTCAAAATTTTGTAGAAGCTAAAACTTTTTTAATCATTTTTGGTAAACATTTATTTAATTTTTTTTTTTTTTTGGATAAAATAAAGTTGGGGGTGTAAAAAATTAAATGAAATAATATACAAAATCATTAAATAACCGACAAAATTTTATTTTGTATACATCGCCGCTTAACCGCTAACAAAATTTAATTGCGATCTGAACACACGTACACGAACGTTGCAGAAAATATACTGAAACTTTGTTGCTTGGAATCTTGGGTTTTTAAATGAATGCTAAAAATTCGTTAAAAATATGTTCGATGTTTGTCTGAGATACGTGAACGAACGTAAACACAACCTCTAGCAAACACAATACAACATGTTGTCGTTAGTTGGCTGATTACTAACAGTGGTGCGATATGTTAAGCAACAGAGTGTTTCAGAGATTAAATAAATTAGTTAAAATGTTGGGAATAACATTTTCCAGCCAGAAAAAATGGTATGTTAAACAAACAATTATATATTATTCTACACCCTTTGTGGTGATGTTTGTAACTACCAAAAGTACAAATCGACTCGGAAGAACTTCTTGAGTAGATTTAACTATATGATTTAACTAAAGAGTCCATGTATCCTTGTAATCATTAACAATATATGAAATTTCATATACAGGGTGGACCAAATAAGTTTTGCATTTTGATATTTTTTTCATTCAGGGTCTTTTATTTGAAACTGCAATTCTTTCGATTAATTATGGATCACTATTTCATTGAAAGGGCTTCCTCGGCTGGCCTTACAGTAGCCCATATGATCAACCCAATTTTTCAGTACTCTTTCGACAGTGTATTTTACCGATGACTGCACTAATTTCTTTTTTCAGTACTTCAATCGATGCTGGCTGATTAGCGTAACATTTATTCTTAACAGCTCCCCATATATAATAGTTCAATTGGGACAAATCAGCTCCCCATATATAATAGTTCAATTGTGACAAATCAGAGCTGGCGATGGCCAATGCATATCGCCAAAACGGCTAATAACGCAATTTTGAAATTTGCCACGCAAAAGATCGATTCTTTCACGGCTTGTTTAGCACTGCGTACCATCCTGTTGAAACCAAATGTTGTCCAGATCCACAATTTCGAAAATGCCCCACAAATAATTAGTTATCATTACACGTTAGCGGTCATCGTTCACTGTAACGCATTTTCGAATTAGTACAATGATACCGCAGCACTGTGGACCATATTTTGAGAAGGCGGCCAAAAATCTGTTTTTTTTATGGTTACCGATTTTAAAGTTGTGATGATATTCATTTGAAAGTAAAAATACCAGTGAACTTCGCCAGCCAAAAAATTGCGACTCTATTTAAACTAAGTATATCACAGCGAACAGGGTCTTGGAAAATGGACTTTCTCAGTATTTTGGAAAAATTAAAAATTTCTTTGTAAATTTTAATTTTTAAATGACTGTAACTTTTTTGTTTTAAAAGATTTTAAACTAAAAAATATGTTTTTTGTACTTTTGTAACTTCTAATAAAGGGTCCAAATTTCCCGAAAAGCTCCTACTTAATAGAGCATAAATCCTGCCATAAAAAAATAAAAATCTTGCACTCTTCTGTAGTCCGAACCCTCCCCTACACTCCTATACCCCATTGTATACCCTCCAGTTTCCACCCGTGTGCACCAGAACAATATTTCTGACCCAAGGTCAGATATTTTGTACAAAATTTATGAATACAAAAGTTTTCCACTATGTGGTTCGGGTATAATGAGTTTGCCCTGATGTTTGTAACTACCAAAAATATTGGACCTATACGCATCTTTTATTATACGGATCGACTCTAAATCATTTTCTGAATCGATTTAACGGTGTATATTTTTTTGAGTGCGTTTATTTGTGTTTTATACTGACGCAAAAAGGAAACGGTAGAGTATAAGCAGCAGCATAATAAAAGTAAAACGTTCAAAAAAGCATCACTTGGCAGCACTGATTTACGTCAAAAGTTTTTCTATGCAAACAATTGACAGTGCTGCCGCTAATTTGGCATCATTTTAATTACTGATGCAATAGAGCGCGAAGCTTAAAATAATTAAAAATTGATGCAGAATAGAAGAGTAATTAGTGCTTTATATAAAAATTGTTAATACAAATTTAAATAATATCGTTTTATTAATTTTTTAATTAATTTAAGTAATTTTTTATTTTAGGAATCCGCCTTATTTTTCGTTTTAATTTAATTTTAATAACCAAAAGTCATTTCATCTTTTTTTTAATTCTGTTTTTATTATAAGTTAATAAAAAGTTGTCATTTTTAGAATCAAGATTTACAATAATATTTGTTAATGTTAATGTGGTGAACATGTTTTTTATCTTTTGCAAAACGTTCTAATAAGCAATTCTGTGCAATTGTTGAGCAATAACAAAGCATCTGCAACAACTGATCACGCATCAGCACAAAACTTGGCATAACTGCCGCAATGATGCACAAATTTACGGCATTTACGAACGAACCCATACTTATAAAAAAGGGTTGAGACATAATCCGCTTAATTGTTAAATTATATTAATGGATAAAATCTTTTTTATTTTGACAGGTACATACATATGTAGGTAGTTTTCAAAAACATGAATAGCCGGAACTTGAGTTATATATCAATACCAATAGGAGATCTATCCGAAGAAGCGCAAGAAAAAAAGATCAAGACTACAGATTCTTTCGCGAGCACAACACAAGAAAAATGTCCAGATGTTGCACTTATCACTATTTTGTTGCGTACTTCAGATCCATATATGTCCAGCATTTGAAAAAAATGGATAACTATCTATATTGAATTAGACGAAGAAGCTAAACAACTTCTAGAAGATGTAAATCAAGGCTATTTAGAAGAAATATTTACTAAAATTTTTTGATTTAAAGTAGTTTTTCAGTACACTAGCAATAAGTTATACTCTTTTTTTATATATTTAGCAATTTTTCTTGATTTAAAAATTTATGTTTTTTTATAAATTTACAATAAAAATTGCTATAGAAATATTTAAAAAGGTAATAAAAAAAATTTTAACTTAAGTAAAAACATATGACTTTTTCATTGAAATTCTCTCTTGAACCAATGTCAGGTAACTTAAACGTTCGCTGCTTAATAAATTATATTTTAATTCGGGCTCTTTCAAAAAAAGCCAACCTTTGGCCGTTGTGAACATTAGGGTTAAAAAGTTTACGGGGGCCAAAGTTTGACATTTTCTGACAAAATTTAACTTACAAAATTTTTAAAAAGTATTAGTTGTAAAATTAACTGAAAAAATGAAACATATAAAAAAAACCTTTTTTAACCTTTTAACAAACATTCAACATAAAATGAAACGGTATTTTAAACCTTCCATAACTTTTTTTATTAGCGGTCGATATTACCAAAAAAAAAACGCATATCGAAATTCCATTCCAATTAAAAGTTATGGATTTTTGACCGCCTTCTCGTGAAATTGTCCACTGTGCGCCGGTCCAAAAACCGCAAACAGTGCTTTGTTAGGGCTGCATTGGCTTTTCAACTGGCATGTGCGGATTTTCATTGCCCCAGATGCGACAATTTTGCTTGTTGACGTAACCACCGAGATGAAAATTCGCTCCGTTAAATAATATGATTTTTTGGTATCAATGTTCATCTTCTTCCAAAAAATTTGTTCAAAGGTATATCATGTCATTTCGTAAAACGCATATATTATACTAAACTTTTGTTATAAGACAGCTGAGATTGGTGTTGCCACACTCAATATAACCAGTAGTTCAAAATGGAGGAACCAACAAGAAAAAGCTTTTTTTGACACAGGACGATCCGCTAGAGAAATTGGGGATATCGGTGAATATTCAGACTTAGCCAGCACAGAAATTTCCATACAAACTTGACCAACATTAATCTTAAGATCCAGATTATAATATCAAGTTTAATTTATTATTATTGAATTCATAATCTATCACTCTAAATATATAAAGTGTAAAATCAATTTTATTCACAGTCCCCATATTAAACAACCTCTCGATATTCACTTAAGTATGTTTTAAGGCTTACAAAAAAAAAAATATTTTGCTCAAATTCGGTTTGTTCGTGTACATGTGGGGAACAATCACATACGATATTAACTTAAAATATTTGCTGCTATCATAATCAGCTTCAATTAATTTTTTCATATAAAAACAAGTTAGAAAATTATAGTCGGCCTAGACCGACTATACGATACCCTATACCATGGTTTAGAGACCCTAACGCTTCGGTCCAACTAATTGGATATAGAAAATAAGAATAAACAAAATTTGAGGGAAATTGTTTTTAATTTTTTTGGCTGCAGATGTGAAAAAGTTCATATTTGGTAAAGGTCCAATGACTAAGAATTGTCCTATAGGGATTATTTTTGGACAACTGATTAATGGATACAATAAACACATACAAACCCAATTTAACTGAGATCTATATGATAATTTGGATCTTATGGCAATTTATGTCGATTTCATGGGGGTCATTTGTATGGGGACTAGGTCTGAACATGTCCCGAATTTCACCAATTTCAATAGCGTTCATCCCAGTTTCAATAGCGTTCATCCTATATACCAAATTTCATCAAAATATATTCATATTTGCGACCTGTAGTTTGATTCCAAATTTACATGGACACACAGACGGACGGACGGACATCGCTAAATCGACTCAGAAAGTGATTCTGAGTATGTGTCGAAAAAAGGCGGAAATTCCTCCGCGTTTCATTTTTAAGAGTTTATTTTGTTTGGAGAATATAATTGCGGGACATCCCGTTATTAATAATATTTTAAAAAGACAACATTTATTTTCTATTATAAAGATAATTTTATGCTACTAGTAAATGATAACTTTTAAAACGTCCACCAGGCATCCAAAACATGATTTTGCATTGAAAGTTTGTTTCTTTCTTGATTCCATTTTTAAGACAATACCTGCATCTCTTATGCTAACTTTTATTCTAACTTGAACTTCGATATTGTGGAGCACATGTACCATCATCCTCCTGACTAGAATTTTCTTGATTAGATTCATCTAATTCACTACCAACATCGCTATTATCATCAGAACTTAAATATCGAGAAAAGTCTTTTCCATCCATTGAATGTTCGTCTTCTGAGCTTCTAAAATTTCATCCACACATTTTTGCAATTTTTTATTTACTTTTATTTAAAAAAAATAATTTAGAAACTGCAACAAAAATTGTCTTTACCGTAAATTAGCTTAAGAAACTGATTAACTGATCGATTAATTTCACGTGTATGTATTTCTTATGCATATTACGCGGGGATTCCCGCAATTCATTTAATTGAAGACGTTTTTACATAAAAAATAACTAATTGTACGTTCACTTTAAATGACAATTCTCTAAATTGGAATTTGTTCAATTCGATTTGCCTGTTAGTACACTACAGCAACTCTAATTACACTATGCAATAAGCAAAAAATCCTCTGATAACCATATTTTTTTGATCCGCTATAATCACCTAACTGCAAAAATCATTATTATATCAAATTCAGTGATAAATTATTTTGTAATATTTTTCTGAAATTTTAGATTTTGAAGAGGTTGCTCCATACATCTTTGAAACGACGTATTCGTCGAAACCCTTCTTTTATTATTGCGATCGACTCAGAATTACTTCCTGAGTCGATTTAGCGATGTCCGTCCGTCCGTCTGTCTGTGTGCCCATTTAAAACTTGTAATCGAACTACAGGTCGCAAATATGAATATATTTTATATATAAGCTTCTAACTGCCATAGGATTAACGCTATTGAAATTGGTGAAAATCATTTCATGTTCAGACCTAGTCCCCATACAAATGACCCCTATGAGATCGATCGACTTAAATGGTCACAATATACAAATTATCATACAGATCTCGGTCAAATTGGGTCCCATATAAAGCTGTTTCTACACTAAAATCTATCAAAAACAAAAATATTGTATAGATCATCCGATATGAACTTTTTCATATCTGCAGGCTAAAAATTAATAACAATGTTACCCAAATTTGGTTTATGATTAACTATTTTCCATATCCTATTAGTTGGACCTAAAAGATAGGTACTCTAAATTCATGGCAAAGGGTGTCGTATGAACCGACTATAATTTTCTTATTTGTTTATGTTATGTTTCAATAAAATTGAGTTAAAAATGAATTTACAAATGTGATTTTATTCTTATTTTTTTAAAGTTTTTTTTTTTTAGAAAATATTATGGCAACACTCCGTTCTACGTCAAGATAGAAAGTAATTTCCGTGTAATATACCATATAGTAACATTTTATTTATTTTATTTTTTATACCCTATACCACTATGTGGTTTGGGTATAATGACTTTGTGCTGCTGTTTGTAACAACCAAAAATATTTGACCTAGACCCATCTTTAATTATACCGATCGAATCAGAATCACTTTCTGAGTTGATTTAACAATGTCCGTCCGTCCGTCCGTCTGTGTGTCCATGTAAAGCTTGTAATCAAACTGCAGGTCGCAAATATGAATATATTTTGATGAAATTTGGTATATAAGCTTTTGTCGGCCATGGGATGAACGCTATTGAAATTGGCCCCCATACAAATTACCCATATGAAATCGACATAAATTGCCATAAGATCCAAATTGTCATATAGATCTTACTCAAATTGGGTTCGTATGCGTTCATTACATCCACTAATGAGTAGTCCAAAAATGATCCCTTTGACCCCATATAGAGCTGCTTCCCGATCTTCACTTAAATCTATTAAAAAACAAAAATATTGCACTGATTCTTCTCAAATTTTGTTTGTACATATTTTTGCAAAATACAAGAGACTTTACCAAACATGATCAGGATCGGTCCATTTTTGGACCTAGTCCCTTTATAGATATAGCATCCGATATGAACTTTTCATATCTGCAGCCAAAAAAAATAATAAAAATCCCACTCAAATTTGGTCTAGACCGACTATAATTTTCCTACTTGTTTAATTTGCTATAGTTTCGGTGAATTTGTTGTTAAAAAAATGGGGAAGAAAATGGAAAATAAAATAAAAACTATTCGTGGTTACCTGGTGATTTATGAGTAGAAATAGTGTGTAAAATTTCAAAAGAATCGGCCGAGTAGATTTTGAGTTTTTATGTTCACGGACTTCAAACATGTTATTTGCGAGAAACTCGATTAAAGTTTTTTAAAAGCTGATTTATATATGATATACCGTATGAGGCCGGTCACTACAAACGCTGTATCTTCTTCAGTTTTGCTCCGATTTACTTGAAATTTTGACACAACACTCTCGACTTGTTGTACATTCAGCAAAAAATTGCAAAAAAAAAAAAGGGTTTTATTTATTATTAAGAAATTTGAAAAGAAATTTATTTATTTTATTTTATTTAAATTTATTAAGAAATTTGAACTATGAAATGTACAAGTGGAAAGTGTGTTGCGACTTTAAAGCTATACAAAATTTTGCTGTTTTCTTTGCCTCTGGGATAGCCGAAATCGGAAAAATCATTACATAAAAAAGGATTGGAAAACAAGAGCCAAAAGCACCCGAGGCCTACATAATGTAAAGTAACCTGCATTGATTACAAAGGACAAAGTAATCTTACCACCACTTTATATGTAGTGGGCTTTGTTAGAGACTTTGCTTATTTAAAAACAATATTTTCAAATCTTTCATTTGCGTTTTCGATGGTCCTCAAATTCGACATTTAAAAGAAAATTTTTTCATATATTCTGAGTGTTATTCTATGTTCTGAGACCGTTTTGCAATAAAAAACCTTTAGATTCTAAGAATCCTTTTCATAGAAAACTCGTATTTTCCGTACATAATAATATCTAGTCAACTATTTCCGATGTACTTAAATTTTTACATTGTGGAAATTGTCATTAATATTTTCAAGACCTTTGTTTATAAAAAAATTACATTTTGGAGAAAATTTTCGATTGATTCTAAATACTTTTTCCTAAAAATAAAATTCTGTTAACAAAAAACTCATCATATCATAGTTTTCATTCAAAATTAATATAAAGACCTGATCGAATTACCAATTATCATTATCGATTCATAGTTTTATTGAGAATAAAAATCAATTTATTTTACATATTTTTTTCAACGTCTAAAAAGGGATTTTAATTTAAATAATCACTATTAAAAATAAACATTAAGGACTTTAAAGTGACAACCTGGGTTAAATTAAATTAAATTGATTCGGTTCCACCTTTATTTTTAAAAAAATTTATAAGATTATTAGTCCGCCCTATAACATTACTTTTTAATGCATGCTTAAAAAATGGCAAATTTCCAGATCAGTGGAAAAACTGTTGTGTGGTTCTGGTGATAAATCCAAAGTTTTGAATTATAGGACCATTGTTAAACAGTATATTCTGGCCAAAGTCTTTAAAATGATTCTGTATAATAAACTACTTCATCATGGTTTCATAAAAAATTTCAGTTTTTCAAAATGGGTTTTTACCCGGTCGATCCACATGTACAAATTTAGTAGTATTCACTAATCAGATTGTAGTTTCTATGGAGAAGAGAAAACAAGTTGATGTGATATACACTGACTATTTGAATGCTTTTGATTCAGTTCATCATGATATTTTATTAAGAAAACTTCACCAATTTGGTATTAATGGAAATTTGTTGCAGCTTTTTAAAAGTTTTCTTACGAATAGGGAATTAATAGTGATAATAAATTAATAATGCATATTCTGGTATTCCTCAACGAACACATTTAGGCCCATTATTATTTTTAATTTTTATAAATGACTTACCTGACTGTTTGCAATTTTGTAAACTATTATTTGCCGATGATTTGAAATTATTTGCTGATATTACAAGTATACTTATCCCATTCAGATATGCTTCAAAAAATCTGATATCAGTAGAAGAGTGGTGTGATTTAAACAGGCTTGTTTTAAATATTGATAAATGTTGCACTATGTCATATACTCATTGTCATAATCCATTTTTTTTTATAACTAAGGTATAAGTGATGTCACCCTTGAGAGAGTTGGTAAAGTAAAAGATTTACGAGTTATTTTTGATTCCGAGTTGAAATTGCATAATCATATAAATTGCATAACATCTAAAGCGTATGCAATGTTGGGATTTATTAAACGAAATACTGCGGACTTTAGTGACCCTGTCGCATTTAAATCATTATATGTTTCTTTCGTAAGAAGTAATTTGGAATATTGCTCTATAATCTGGAGTTCTTATTATGAAAGCCATTCTGCCAGAATTGAAAAAATTCAGAGACTATCTACAAAATTTGCATTTAAGAAAATTAATTGGTCCGGCGCACAGTGGACCATATTTTGAGATGGCGGCAAAAAATCATTTTTTTTTGTTACCGATTTTAAAGTTATGTTATTCATTTGAAAGTAAATACTAGTAAACCTCGGGAGCCAAAAAATTTCGACTCTATCTCAACTATATCACAGCGAACAGGGTCTTCGAAAATGGGCTTTCTCAGTATTTTGCTAAAATTAAAAATTTCTTTGTAAATTTTTATTTTTGAATGACTGTAACTTTTTTGATTTAAAAAATTTTGAAGTGAAATAAATTTTGTATAATTTTGTGGCTTCCATACTATTAATGTTAAAAATGTAAAATCACTGAGTCATTCCGAAATTTAAAAAAAAAAAAAATTAAAAAAGGTCCAAATTTTCCGAAAATCTCCTACTTAATAGAGCATAACTCCTGCCAGTCAAAAGCAGTCAGAAAAAATCTTGCACTCTTCTATAGTCCGAACCCTCCCCTATACTCCTATATCCCACTATACACCCGCCAGTTTCCGCCCGTGTGCACCAGAACAATTTTTCTGACCCAAGGTTAGATATTTTCTGCAAAATTTATGAATACAAAAGTTGTCCACTATGTGGTTAGGATATATTAAGTTTGAGGTGATGTTTGTAACTGCCAAAAATATTGAACCTTTATCCATGTTTTATTATACGGATCGACTCAAAAACACTTTCTGAGTCGATTAAACGATGTACGTCCGTCCGTCTGAGTGTTATGAATATAAAAGTTGGTCGTACCGGTGCACCGCGGTGTATTTCTTCGCGTGTCGGTAGAGTTGTCAGGAGTTGTTATATACTTATAAAAAAGGGTTGAGATATAATTCGCTTAATTGTTACAGGTACATTTACATAGGTATCTTTCAAAAACATTAATAGTCTGAATTAGAGTTATAAAGTTTAAATACCTGACAAAATGGTAAACAATTTAAATAACAGATAAATGGTAAAAAAAAAACTATTGCGACATAGCCCTTTATGATATGAGCAGGTATGCTTCAACTTTTAAAAGGGATTAGGGTGTGGGTTTTTTATGCTTCTAAAAGTGGTAATAAAAGATAAAAATTTGTAAATGGTAAAAAAAAACTATTGCGACACAGCCCTTTAAGATATGAGCAGGTATGCTTCACCTTTTAAATGGGGTTAGGGTGTGGGTTTTTTTATGCTTCTAAAAGTGGTAATAAAAGATAAAAATTTTTATTTTACATAATTGCAAGAAAGAGTATTTATAATAATGTTTCCACAATTATTATTCATTACAATTTGTGCAATGGCTAAGTACTGTTACAGAGATCTGGCAGATATTTATTTTCAACGAAATGATGTAGACGATGTAATTTTGTACATAGTGAGCAACGACTTCTTTAAGAATTGTAACCTAGAAGACATTGAAATGCACAAAGGAAAAATTACTAATTTTGCATCGAATTTGAAAAGACGGTACATTGAATGCTCTCATAGCAAGGCAAAGATGTACAAAAGTTACCAAGACTGATTAATAAAGGAACTTATTTTTGAGAGTGCATCTACAACTGCCAACGAAAGTGGAAAAAAGGGTCGAACAGCAAAACCAATTGACGGATGTAGTGAAAGATCTCGAAGGCGCAAGCTGGAGAATATCAATGAAGAAATTTCTCAAAGAATTATTAAGGATTCATTGTTGCACCAAATTCAACCAACCCAAAATAAAAAAATTAAATTGAAATAATTGAAAAAATAGTAGAAGCGAGCCCAAGGCGCACAAAGAGCATTTTGAAAAGCATTCCTACACCAATTGAAGATAAGAAATTTACGCCGGAAGAAGCGTTCGCCCTATTTTTGGATTTGAAATTGATCAAAAATCAATATAAGGAATAGCGGAAGCGAACCAATGAAAACAATTGGGGGTATTTTTCCAGAGTATCGAGATTTTGTTTCTACCAAAAAAGAATGCTTAACTTTACAGTCTGCTATTAGTGTCACTTCAACATCAGCAGAAATAAAATTGCAAGATCTTGAACATACTGCAGAACGATTGCTAAATACGCTTGATACTGATCATTTAAAAAAAATTGGTAATGGCAGCATTACTTTAATTTGTAAATGGGGATGTGATGGATCCTCTGGTCAGAAACAATACAAGCAATTTAATGCCGAAAATGCATCAGATGCTAATTTATTTATGGTATCTTTCGTTCCATTGCGCTTAACAAAAAGGTATGGCGTCTTAGAGCCGTCAACTAGTAGAGCAACAGAAATTGATACATGGAAAAATGAAATTCCTTCTTCAACAAAGTATTGCAGACCAATAAAATTTGCATTCAAAAAGGAAACCAAAGATATAATAACTGAAGAAGTTCAAAAAATAAAAGATCAAATTAAGGAACTTTAACCAGTAATATTTAAATTTGATGACCAAGACATTGAAATACATTTTAAAATGTGTCTCACAATGATTGATGGAAAAGTTGCACAAGCTTTAACTGGAACAAAGTCAACGTCAAGCTGCATTATATGCCAAAAGACATCAAGTCAATTAAGCCAACCCCCACCAGAAGACGATAGTTTTAAGGAAGCCTACGAATTTGGAATTACCCCTCTTCATGCTAGAATACGTTTCATGGAGCATATTCTTAAATTGGGTTTTGATTTGGAATTTGGTCCGTTAGGCGAAACGGTGAGAAAAAACAAAGAAAATGAAGAAAAAAGAAAGCAAAAAAAAACAAATTCAACAAAAATATCTACAGCTAGGCCTCGTAATCGAGCAACCAAGACAAGGGGAAGGAAACACAAATGATGGAAATACTGCAAGGAGATTTTTTTCCGATCCGGAAACTGCAGCATCTATCACAGGTGTATATCATGAATTATTAAGACGATTCAAAATCATATTACAAGTTCTAGCATGCAGCAGAAAGAAAAATGCAAAAAAATTTGGAGAGTACGCCAATAAAACAGCTATCTATACTTTATAATAAAAAATACTCTTGGAGATATATGCCATCCACAGTTCATAAAATTTTGTACCATGGAGAACAAATAATTCAAAACAATATGCTACCAATAGGAGATCTATCTGAAGAAGCGCAAGAAAAAAGGAACAAAGACTACAGATTCCTTCGCGAGCGCAACACAAAATGTGGAAAATGTCCAGGTGTTGTACTAATGAAGACCTTATCACTATTTTGTTGTGCACTTCATATGTCCAACATTCGTCAAAAATGGAAAACTACCTCTATTGAATTAGACGAAGAAGCTAAACAACTTCTAGAAGATGAAAATCAAGGCTATTTAGAATAAATTTTTACTAAAATTGGTTGATTTAAAGTACTTTTTCATTACACTAACAATAAGTTACACTTTTTTTATATAGTAAAAAAATTTTCTTGATTTAAAAATTTATATATTTTGTAAATTTACAATAAAAATTGTTATATATCATAAATTTACCATAAAAATTGATATAGAAATATTTAAAAAGACAATAAAAAAAAATTTAACTAAAGCAAAAACATACGAGTTTTTCATTGAAACTTCTCTATCTTGAACCAATATAAGGTAACTTTTACGCTCGCTGCTTAATAAATTATATTTTAACTCGGGATCTTTCAAAAAAAAAACAACCTTTGGCCCTTGTGCACATTAGGACTAAAAAGTTTACGGGGTCCAAAGTTTGGCATTTTCTGAAAAAATTAACTTAAAACATTGTTAAAAAGTATTAATTGTAAAATTAACTGAAAAAATAAGACATTATATTAAAAAAATCATGTGAGTCCGATCACAGGGAAGATGTGTAAACATCTAGTAATTAAAGATTTTTTTATGTCATTTTTTAAAATCAAACAGAAAGCGTCATCTTTGTATCACTTATAGCGAAAACTGTTTCAGCTAATTCAACAACCGTTTGCTGTAAAACGTTAAAAATATCCTAATATAAACGTATATAAGTGATACATAGATGACGCTTTTAAAAAAGTGGCATAAAAAAACAATTTTATATCATAATTTTTTCACCAATACAATCATAAGTCACACAGCGTTATCTGCTTCAGCTCACACCGATATGAGTTACGCTGTTTTTGTGATTGTATTGTGAAATAGAAATTTACCCCCCTGCGCGTAAAGATTTTTACACATCAAAAAAACCTTTTTTACCTTTTAACACTTCACTTTTGTACTAAAATTCAACTACAAATGAAAATGTATTTTAAACCCTCCGTAACTTTTTTTATTTTCGGTCGAAAATTACGTTTTATAGCAAAACTTAAAGGCTAAAGTCTCACCTACCAAACAAAAAAACAGCATATCAAAATTCCAATGCAATCAAAAGTTATAGATTTTTGACCGCCTTCTCGTCAAATGGTCCACTGTGCGGCGATGCTCTTTCTTAGGAAAGCAGGCGTAAAATTCTAAGAGATCGTAGATCATCATTTGCTATAATGTTTATATTTAATATTTTAACAAATAATATATGTTGTGATGCTTTGTCTTATTTAGAGAGGGTTCATACTCCTCATCGTGATTTACGTTACGAGCGTTTATTTTATGAAGATTTTCATCGTAGGAATTATGGGGTTAATGAACCAATAATAGTTTTTCAATTCTTTTAAATTTCAATTTAGATAAAAATAATTTTAAGTTGAACTTATTTAAGGTTTTCAATTAATTCATATTGTACGTTCCTAAACTGAAAAGTATTAATTATTGTACAAACACTATAATATTCTTATAGTCTGTAAGATATAAATCAGTAGACTAGATAAATAAATAAATAAATAATTAAATAATTAAATAATTAAATAAATAAATAAATTTACACTTAAAACATCTCTTCTTCGATTCGTGTAGTACTTACGTGTAACATAGAAAACAAACTAACGGATCCATATTTTTCTTTTTATTTATACAATTTCATATTTAGGGGGAAATAAAAGTGTAGAAAAACTAAAACTTGCTTTGATTTATATTTGTAATTCTTGAAGTTGAAGTTTAAATTTATATTTAAAATTTTCATTTTACTTGAGGCAACATAAAGAGAATTTTGTAAAATATATTTAAGCGATTATTTATTTTCATTTATAATTTTAAGTAAATATTTTCTAAATTTCTAATAACTTACCATTGATGTCATAACATTAATTTGACTTTATTCATTTTATGATTTTTGTAATAAAAAATGTAACTCTAAGAATAGTTGTTGGAAATCTAATTACATTCCATTTTATCCTAGACAATTTATTGTTAAACAATTTTAAAGCACATTTAACTCTTAAATTTATTTAATTTTAATTAAATATGTTGTTTATAGAAATCATAAAACAAGAACTTGTCAAACACCCATTTCATGCTCACAAAAGAATCAATTTACAAATTTTTATCATGTACAAATGACAACCGCTGAAGGTGTGGTACGAGTATTATTAAGTTTTCTATGTTTACGAAACGATGAATTAAAACCAGATTAATACTCGCTAAGAACAATAAATAAATATTTAATTCTTTTTTTCTTATGTTTGGCAAATTTACGCTGAATATGAAAACAGCTAATTTTCTGATCGCATAAATCAAAAACAAAAAAAAGAAAAATTATAGTCTTCTAGACCGGCTACGATACCATATACAATGTGTTTAGAGAAAGGGTCGCAGGTCCAACTAATTGGATATAGAAAATAATCATAAACCAAATACGACTGCCATTGTCATTAATTTTTTTTTCCTGCAGATATAAAAAATTCATATCGGATGCTATTTGTTTATGGGGACTAGGTCGAAAAAGGGACCGATCAGAACCATATTTGGTAAAGTCACTTATGTTTTACAAAAACGTGTTTAAGCCGAATTCTAAAAATAATCTATGCAATATTTTTGTTTAGTGTTGCATTTAAATGACGATCGGGAATCAGCTTTATATGGGGACTGTGACTACAAATGACCCGAAAGGATTTATTTTTGAACTACTAATAAATGGGTGTAATAAATAATATTTAGCAAACCAAATCTTACAAATATCTATATGATAGTTAGAATCTTAGGGCAATTTATGTCGATCTCATAGTGGTCATTTGTTTGGGAAATAGATCCGAACATGCTTCGATATTTACCAATTTCAATAGTGTTCGAATGGCCTGTAAAGGCTTATATACCAAACTTTATCAAAATATAATCATATTTACGGTCTGTAGTTTGATTACAAGGTTTACATGGCCACACTGACAGACGGACAGACAGACAGACGTACAAATAAACAGACGGACGGACGAACATCTCTAAATCGACTCAGAAAGTGATTCTGAGTCGATTGATATAATAAAAGGGGATCCAAATATTTTTGGTAGAAACATCAGCACAAACTCATTATACCATGACCACATAGTGCTGTGCGGTATAAAAAAATTGTACATGTTCGAAAAATACATACATACATAAAATTGTAGTAGTGCCAACGGTATAGAATTTCAAATTGGAGTTTTGACAATGGATGTTTGACATAAAGCAATTTGTTTTAGTTTTTTTTTTTTTTTAATATGGGAGACATGATATATATACTTATGTATTTGCCTGGAAGGTATTGTTGTTATTATTATTATTGGAATTTTTAAATATCTTTAAGTATTTAAAGGCTAAAGTTTGTTTGCTTTAGTTCTCTAAATAGAAATTTCGTGTTTTTTTTTTATATTTTTGAGCATATAAAATATTTTTAAATCACCAGCAAATATGATTTTTTTATTGAATCATCAATTTTGCTAAAGGACTGAATTTGAAAAAGTATTTTATTGGCAAAAATATATATTTTGTTGTATTTGCGGATATACATATATCATTTGTGACATTTGCAAAATATTTTTGTGACATTTGCAAATTATTTCAAACTAACAAAGAGATGTGAGACACCTGCAGATCGAAGTGAAACTTATCGAAAACGCAAAATAAGTGATTTTAATTTTTTTTTTTGCTGTCCAATCTAATATTTAGGGGGTAAAAAAAATTATCAAATCACATGTGATCCAAAGAAACCATATACAAATTGGCCATCATATGAAAGATATTTAACCCATCCAATAGAGTAAGACATGCATGATCATTAGGGTGGCCCTCTATTATATGGAGGGGAAAAAAGTGTTTGAATTTAAAGTCTCACCCCCTAGAAATATGCGAATAGCAAAAAAACTGGGAAATACAAAGTT
This sequence comes from Cordilura impudica, assembly GCA_963682025.1. Lineage (NCBI taxonomy): Eukaryota > Metazoa > Arthropoda > Insecta > Diptera > Scathophagidae > Cordilura > Cordilura impudica. The sequence goes on along the minus strand of OY821520.1, from coordinate 77,476,979 downwards.
TTGGGACAATCAAGAAAAAAATGTAGAGGTGCCTCAACGCGACTGAAAATTTCAAGTGTGTTTATATGGGGAAAATATGACTTTTTTCAGATTTTATGAAAATTTCGTTCTATAGTTTAATATCAGTACTAAATTATTTTTTCAAAAAGCTATATAACTTCAAAATCGAATAAAAACTCGCCAAGAAATAAGAAATACCCCAGACCACTTTTGTGCGAAACAAAACTCTAGGTCATAAAATGTGATGAACATTTTTAACTTTACCAAATTCATTAAAGCCATAATTTTTTTTTTGTCTCTATACCTATAAGTACTAAGATATGAAGTATTGTTTTATTACCACGTTGTTAACCTATTGCGCAATGAGACCAAAGATGGAACAATTTTTTTGATAAAATTTTGAAAACTCCTTTAATAAGTTTTAAAAAATTTTCTTAAACAAAATTTAAAAAAATTGATCTGACGCCTTAAAGTTTTGTTAAATATATGTTCCAAATTAACTGTGTGAAGTTTTAAGTAAATTCCTCTGCAAGAATTCTTTAACAAAGACTTTTTTGCGGATTTCGAGAAAAATGAGTTTTTAGTGAAATATTCAGTAAATGTTTTCTATCTAAATACTTTGTATCAAAAATTTGTCAGTTTTCTATTTTTAAATGTTATATTTTATCTTAATCACCTAAGATTTCTGAAAAAAAAAATAATATGACCCCAATAACTCTTTTGGACTTGGGGTCGCATATAACCCCAAGTTAATGAAAGACAATTTATTTTGAAAAAATCAAATATTTTGTAAGTGCTGTTGAATTTATAATAGATGTGACGCTTAAAATATAATAACCAAATGTGCAAGTCTTCCATGCTAAAAATTAGGAATAAATCGAACAACGTTAACCCAATTCCTTGCCGAGGCCAAACTTTGAATTTTGTCAAATTTAAAAAAATTAATTGTTCTAGTTAACTAAACCCTTATTATGGGTTGGGAAATAAAATTGTGCTATATTTTACGAAAACTTACCCTTATGTGCTCCTAGAGTTAAAATGATCCAAAATTCAGCAGTATTTACAAAATATTTTAGCTTGGGGTCATTTGTGGCGCCAAGTCCAAATAGGCTAATGACATCAATTATAAAATCATCAAATCATAAAAATCGGTAAAATATAGCACAATTTTATTTCCCAACCCATAGTAAGGGTTTAGTTAACTAGAACAATTAATTTTTTTTTTTATTTATTTATTTTTTTTTTTTTTTATTAATTACAATACAAAGTAAATTTGTATTCTAATTTGGGTCCTGGAATAAGCCGGGTGACAAAGACCATTTGGCTGGTTTTTGCAGCGATAGACCAAAGCCTCTGGTGGGAATCGAACCCACGACCCCCGCATGATAGGCGAGCACGCTACCTACTCACCTACTGGGGCGCTTTAATTTTTTTTTAATATGCCCAAATTCAGAGTTTGGCCTTGACAATGAATGGGTTAACGTTGTTAAATTTATTCCAAATTTTTAGCATGGAAGACTTGTACATTTGGTTATTATATTTTAAGCGTCACATCTATAAATTCAACAGCACTTACAAAATATTTGATTTTTTTTAAATAAATTCTTTCATTACCTTGGGGTTATATGAGACCCTAAGTCCAAAAGGGTTAATGGGGTCATATTATTTTTTTCAGAAATCCTAGGGTATTAAGAGAAAATATAACATTTACAAAGTAGAAAACTGATAAATTTTTGATACAAAGTGATTAGAAAGAGTACATTTTCACAAAAATCTAATTTTTCTCGAAATCCGCAAAAAAAAATATTCCTTGTAAAAAAAATTCTGTCAGAGAAATTTACTTCAAAATTCACACAGTTAATCCCTAACATATATTTAAAAAACTTTAAAATTCCAGATCCATTTTTTGAAATTTTGTTTCAGAAAATTTTTTAAAACTTAAAAAAGTTTTCAAAATTTTATCAAAAAAATTTTCCATTTTTGGTCTCATTGCGCAATAGGTTAAAAACGTGGTAATAAAACAATACTTCATGTTTGAGTGCTCATAGGTATAGAGACCAAAAAATTGATGACTTTAATTAATTTCTTAAAGTTGAAAAAATTTCCGTCAAATTTCACGACCTAGTTTTTTTTTGGAACAAAAATGGTCCTGGGGCATTTGCTATTTCTTGGCGAGTTTTTAATCGATTTTGAAGTTATATAGCTTTTTAAAGAGATAATTTAGTACTGAATTATCGATTCATATAACATCTTGTCAAAAAAAAAAAATAAACTATAGAACGAAATTTTTGGAAAATCTGAAAAGTCATATTTTCCCCATATAAACATACTTGAAATTTATAGTCGCGTTGAGGCACCTCTAAATTTTTTTGATTGACCTAAACTGTATTTCTCAGTTTTTTTGCTGTTCGCATATTTCTAGGGGGTGATACCGAGAGTTTGCACTCCTTTTTTATTAAGGCCCACCACATAAAATCCTAAAATCATAGGGTGGTATATATGAACTTTGAATCAAAATTCACAAAGGATGCCTACTCGCCAAATCAAATAACTCCACTCTCTGATTTATGAAAATTAAAATTTTTATATTATTCAAAGTTCAGCTCTCGTGATGACGAATTTCAGCTTTTTCGATACAGCAGCTAGTTCGTTTTTAGGAGATTTTTCCCGAAGACACTTCTTAGGTTCGATGTTAGGCAATATGGGTACCAACAATTTTATTTTCATAAGTACGAGTACAAAATTGATCGATAAAAGTAAATTTTTTTAACAGTTAGCAATATATTTTCTTATATACCATCTAAAAGCTATTATCAACGATATATGACAAAATACAAAAACCATATGAAACGGAACAAAAACTAATACTTTTTGATTCTTTTGAAACTTGAATAGTCAAAAGTATTTAAGCTGCAGTGTTGTAAATATTGTTTTATTAAATGTTTCTTTTGTATAAAATTATGTGATTTTTTAATGTGAAAAATAATATTCATGTTATTACAAAAAAAAAAAAAAAAAAAAACTTGAAAAAGTCAAGAAACCATTGACGAAACGTCGGTTAAATATGTAATAAATTTGTTTTATTTACATTAAAACGTTAGGCCTTATTAGCTTATATAAAAATCACTGAAAGATAAAATATAACGTGGCCAAAAAAATTCAAAATTAAAACAAAATATTTTTTTGGATTTTTCTAAACAATTTTCATGGTTAATATGTTCTTTTATAGATAACATTCCAGATACATATACATATACTTACCTTATAATACATTTCATCGCACAAAATTTTTAAAAAAAATTTTCTTTAATTTAAAAAACCAGTATTATAAAATTGCAATGCCTCCCAAGGAACATAAAATTTATAATAAATATATTATATATGTTATACAAAAAGAAATAAATAAAAATTAAAAAAAATGGAAAAGGGTATTTTTACATATCGAGAGGTTATATTCAAAAAGTGCTATCTGCAATTTACAATATAATTTATGTTTGATTTTAAACTATTCTCTACCATAACTGTGATATATAATAATCATTTTAATTTTCGACATCAATTGTAGAATTAATTCTAAATAGATATTGTACTAAACCGATCGATGAATACTTTTATGTCTCAAAAATTTTGTCGACGCAGATAGCACTTTTTGAGTATATATACCCTCGATATTCTAAATTTTTAATACTCGTACTATGATTTTTTTTATAAATATTAACAGAAAAATTAATTAACTTCTTACCAAGCAAACTATCTACTGCTTTTGATTACATAGTTTTTACTTTGTTAAGAGTGAAAACATTTCATCTTGGGCTTAATTAACTCAAGATTTTCTTATTTTCTTATTTGTAAAATAGAAAATAATAAATTTATAGAAAAACAATTTATAAAAAAATATATATATTTTTTTTTGAATTTCTTTCAGATATCTGCAGTTTAGCTGACATTTAAAGCAAATGCTAAATTTTCTATTGCAAAGAAAACTGTTCAAATTCGGAAGTTCACCCTAATGCTATTTTGAAGTTGACACCTAGAGGACTCCACCTTCATTATATATTACTTTTTAATATTTTATTTATATGTGACCTTCTCCGAGAAAAGGGACCAAGTGTGTGAAAATTAAGTTTTGAGAAAAAAAACGCATTTAAAGTTTCTACACCCTTTTAGGTATCAGAATCCACAGTTTTTAACACAACCCGTTTTTTGACATACTAGGTCCCTTTTCTCGGAGAAGGTCACATATATTTAACGAAAGTATTTCGTCGTATTTTGGGGCATTCGTTGTTAATTCGCAATCAACTTAGGTTCATTTTTCTTGTAGCGCTGAAGCTTGGCCGTAATTTCGCGATACATTTTATAATGTATAATGTATTTCCAAACAGGGATAAAGGAAAGTATATTTTTATGAAATTTTATGAAAAATCAACTACCATTTGTTTTTTTTTTTCTTAATGATTTTTTCTAGCTCTCGTTTCAAGGTTGCAAATCGTCCCCCTTTGGTTATAGTACAAGGAAATTCATTTGGAATTTTTTAAAAACTTATGTATGTTATTAATTTTTATTTGTGAATATTCGTTTTTTTAAATATATTTTTCACTTTTCACATCGCTATATTTCATTAACTGTTAGAACCAGAGCACAGTGTGGTAGATCACAAATCGAACTGGATATATAAATTACACAACAAATGAGTTCAAATATATAAATGATTATAAAAAATCAACTTTTTTTTAAAAGAAGATTTTTTTTTTAATAAAATGAGGCAAAAAAGAAACAGTTCTCACTGTCAAGAAAAAATACGTTTTTAAGATAAAAAATTGGTTTCTTAAATATATCCTCTGAGATTATTTGTAGTTATAAAGGATCCGGCCATCTAACGTTTTTTTTTTTCAACTAGTGCTTATTTCGTGAATGGTAACACTTAGCTCATGTCTGATTTAACAGATAATTAGTTTTATCCTTCCGCTGAAAGAATATGGTTGTGTATACGCTTGAACAACGCTGGGAAATATTGCGATATTACTTTGAAAATCATTGTAATGTTGCAGAATGTGTGCGAAAATTGCGTACGGATTTTGTTCGTTATCTTGTGAAAAAAGTGAAAGAAACTGGCATCCTCATCGATAAATCAAAGCGCGAAAAGCCAAAAACAGTGCGTACACCCGAGAATATTGTTGCTGTGGCAGAAAGTGTGCGTGAAGCGCCATCAACATCAATTCACCGTCGTTCTCAAGAATTGAACATTTCGGAGGCATCATTGAGACGAATTTTGCATAACGACCTTGGTATGACGCCATACAAAGTCCAATTGATTGAGGAGTTGAAGCCAACTGACCATCCAATGCGTTTTCACTTCGCTAAGTGGGCCTGCGATCGACTTACAGAAGATGCCGATTTTGCCAAAAAAAATCATCTTTTCAGATGAAGCTCATTTTGATCTTGGCGGGTATGTAAACAAGCAAAATTGTCACATTTGGGGCACAGAAAACCCGCACGCATATATTGAAAAGCCGATACACCCAAAACGAGTCACTGTTTGGTGCGGATTTTGGTCCAGAGGCATAATTGGGGCATTTTTCTTCGACACTGAGCAAGGAGTGACCGTTACAGTCAATGCCGATCGTTATCGGCCCATGTTGAACGAATTTTTGTTCACAGAAATTGAAGAGGAGGATATTGGCAACATTTGGTTTCAACAGGACGGCGCTCCGTGCCACACAGCCGAAGCTATACTCGATGTTTTGCGCCCTGTTTTTGAAGATCGCATTATCAGCCGCAGAGCTGATGTCGTTTGGCCACCTCGGAGCTGCGATTTGACACCGTTGGACTATTATTTGTGGGGTGCCCTCAAAGATAAGTGTTACGCCAACAAGCCAGAGACAATTGACGCTTTAAAGGACAATATTCGTAAAGCCATTGGTGAAATACAGCTGCACACAATCGATAATGTGCTTAAAAATTGGACCGATCGTGTAGGCTACTGCATGGCCAGCCGAGGCAGCCATTTGAATTAAATTATTTTCCATTATTAAGAGCTGTACGCAGCTTGTTAAGGAATCTTAACAGAAAATTTTCATACATTTCTTAAAGAAAAAAAAGCACAAAAGTACCTTTCAGTGCAACGCTAGCAATCAGCTGTTTTCTGTCAATTATTAAGAATTATGAAATTGAAAACAAATCAATTCTTCGGTTCTGCTTTATTTGGCCTGCTAAACGCTTAAGCTCAGTATCAAAATTACCCATCCGCTTCTTGTTTTTCTTTGTCGAATTTTGTTCGTTTTTTTCCATGTTTGCAACTGAACTTTAAATTTTTTTAAATAACTTTTAATTTTTTTTAGCATATTACATTTTGTTTATGTTTCCTCTCCTGTCAAAATTCCGTTCAGAAAGAACGAAAAATTTGATATTCCTGCTCAAAGCCTGGGTTGCCTAACTTAATTTACGTCAAAAAAGGTAGTAAAAACAATACTTTTTTAAAAAGCTGCAGACTATCAACAGAAATTTTTTGACAGAAAAATTCCTTAAGCATTTCTGAAGCGTTTTTTTATATGGAGTTTTTGATTCCTTAGCAAGCTGCATACAGGCCTTTAACCGGAAGGATTGTACTTTCAAATAAATTTGAAATTTGAGATAATATTCAGTAGTTTTTTTTTTTTTTTATAGCATTTTCAAAAAAAAAAAAAAAAAATTATTTGGCGGACCCTTTATATACTAGTATTTAGGTTGAGTATAACTATGATTCATGAATAATAAAATTATTAAGTCAGTTTTTACGTAAAGAGTCGGAGATAATAGTTTTTAATATTAAAATAATTTTAATATTTTTAATAAATATTTAATAAGAATTGTTTTCTTTATTTGTTTTTGTTTTGTATTATTAATAATAAGAGATAACACATAAATACACATAGAGATTTTAATTTATTCACTTTCATTTGCATCTTAAAAGATTCTTCCTCCTCAAAAGCATCAACAGATAACAGTGAAAGAACTTCTTTTGTTATCAAACCTCGAACTCGAAAGGGAGTATGACGCAAACTTACGATAAAAGGATTTGAAAAAATTAAGAGTCGATTGAAAAGATTTGTATTTGTGCCTATTCTCGATGTTTTTCTCGTAAACAACTATCTAAATTTCCTTCTGTCCTTATTTCTTGCTTCATGAGCTTCTTCTGACAGCTGTCCTATAGGAAGAATGCAAGACCTTATTAGGTCTTTTCCATTAAAAAGGATTTTATGGACACTAACTGGCATAATGTATCATGGGTATTCGTTTAAGTAATAACAATAATCAATAGGGTAACCATTACCTAAAGTTTGCAAAATAATATGAAACCGATCAATTAATTTTTTATTGACACCAGTGATTTCTGAACTCTTTTCTGCTGCACTAAAGAACCGTCTAGCAGTATTACCGTCATTCGTATTACCTCCATGTTGTGTTGGCATGTCTACAAGCAACCCCATCTCATTTCGGAATCTCTGTTAAATATTTTTTTTTCTTCAGCCAATTTTGCTTTATTTTCCGGTCCTCGAGCTTGCCAGGTCATTATAGGAAGCTTATATGCTATGTGTAATACACACTCCATAAAATGGATCCATGAATGTAGTGGAGACATTCCAAAGGTTAAAGATCGTTCATCGACAATTTTGTTTAAAATCACAGAAGGTTTATTTAGTTCACTCGGTTTCGCTCCACATATGAAACACGTTTGAGGAGAAGTTACAGATGATAGTGCACTACAAATTTTACCGTCTATCATAGTAAGCATAAAAGTCGACACAACAAGAAAACTTTGTTCGCCATTTGTGATAAGAGTTGGAGATAAATCTCTAATTTCTTGCTGTACTAAATTAACTTCTTGTGAAATTAACTCAGTAGACTCTTTGGCAAAAACAAACTTGATGGACGGCAGTATCTTGTAGATGAAGGAGTGGGATTTTGCCATACAATTATTTTTCTTTGTGTAGAGCTCAAATTCATTGGAATAGGAACCTTTGAAATAATAAACTTTCATCTGTATGGCACTTCTCCGAGGAAAACTTCTGTTTAAACTGCTTTTGCTGAGCCCCATCGCATCCCCATTTTATCAAAATATTAAGACGAGCAAAACCTCTTGTTGAGCCAAACAAATCCTTTCAATAGTATGATTCGCTAATGACTAGAGTGAAATTTTTGCATGCATCTCAGTGATTTCTTTTGCAGCTGGATATCATTTTTTCTTAGCTTGTTGAACATTAGTGTAGGAGGGAAAAAGATTTTTGCATTTTGCGTTGACTTTTAGCCGAATAACATCGTACTGATGTTTCCACAAATTTGCATCAACCATTAAAGATAAGGCTTCATCGGAAGAAAGGCTCCCTAAAGGCACATCTCAGAGCTGAATCTGTTACATAATTTTTTCACTTTACTGGATGAAGCTTCCGACAAATCTTTGACAAGTCTGGCGGAATCTCGCTTTCCCATTTTGCTAAACGCTTGCTCACTAGTTTTAATAATTTCTCGATGCTCAACTGAATCTAAAAGACTTTGTATCTTTCTTTTTTTCGACTTTTCACTACAGTCATCAAAGTTTTTCCGTTTTCTTCCAGCTTTTTTACAACTTTTCGGTTGTACACTTTCAGGCAATACATACGGTTCATTAAGCCAAACTGAATTTGTTGTTAAGAAACGGTCCACTTTTTATCCATTTTTCGGTTAGCTTAAAACAAATATTTATATTTGCCTTAAGAATTGTTTTCACGTCTTCTGGTATATCTTGAAGACCATATCTAACCATTATTAATGTCAATAAGACGTCTTTGCGACGTATTTTGGGAGTTTTTACTCATTCTTCAAAAATTTCCTTTCGCGAAAAATATATGGCTGTCGCAAAAATGCGCAAGATGTTTTTGATTTACCTTAAAGTGAACAGTTGAAAGATTAACCCAAATATAATTTTACACCGGAACTATCCGGAATAAGCAGCTTTAACTCTACTTGAAAAAAGGAAATATTTTATTTTTTGCACTTTTTGAACTTCTCACAAAAAAAATTTTTGTTAATACTTACAATGGAAATAATTAAATGAAATTTGTAATATATTTCCTTCAAATAGAGCTGAATAATAATAAAAAAAATTATGACAATAAAATCACCGTAGCCTTTTTAATCATTAACCAAATTCACACAAAAATACGCTTCTCTTTGAAATCTGAATGCACGTCTTAACAACAACTGACGTTAAAGCTTACTTTTTCCTAATCAGAGCTAAAAACAAAAAAAAAAATATGAATTACAGTTACCTATTGTATTGAGAAGCTCACTAAATGATCAGAAAGAATGTTACCAGAAATTTTTTTTTAATTTTGTAATTTACCACAGTGTGCAGAGGTCCAAAGTATTTTTTCTAAGCTTAGTAAAAAATTTGCATACCCTATACCACTCTGAGTTCAGCCTATAATGAGTTTGTGCTGATGTTTGTAACTACCAAATAAGCTGGACCAAGAGCCGCCTTTTATTATACCGATTGATTTAGCGATGTCCTTCTGTCTGCCCGCCCGTAAGTTCATGTAAACCTTATAGTCAAATTACAGGTCACAGATATAAATATATTTTGACAAAATTTGGTATCGGTATTCAAGTTGGTGTAAATCGGTGCATGTTCAGAACTAGTCCCTAAACAATTGATGACCTCTATGAGATCGACTTAACTTGCCCTAAGATCCAAATTATCACATATATCTTGATCAAATTAGCTTTTGGTGTGTTTATTACACCTTTTAATCAGATGTCCACAAATAAACCCTCTAGGACCATTTTTAAGCATAGCCCCCATATAAAGCTGCTTCCCGATCTTCACTTCAATCTATTCGAAAACAACAATATTGCACAGATTTTTCAAAATTCCCAAATATAGTCATGATCAGTTCATTTTTCGGCCTTGTTCCCATATAAAAGTAGCATCCGATGTGAAATTTTTTATATCGGCAGTTAACAGATTTTAAACAAGGCCACTTTCTCTAACCGTACGGTAAAGGGTATCGTATAGTCAGTCGACACTGCCTATAATTTTCGCACTCCTGTTTATAAATAGAAGTACCTGTAAGTGCTTTGATCTGCGACATTTTTTTTTTTTTTTTTGTGATCCCATTTAACGAAATAGCTCGAGGACTAGCAAGAAGCTGGTCCGTATATATGATGCTAACATTTTAGTGTCATAATTTCTAATAAACCCTTGTTATGCCTGCATGTTTAATCCAGTTCCATTACTAACTACGATATGATCTCAAGATATTTTTACTTAATGAATTTCTGGAATTCGTAACTTAGCAGCCCAGCAAAAAAAAAGTACATCAAAAGAAGTGAAAAATTACGAACTAGAGTTCCGATGTGGCGACGATACAACTTATGATCCTTAAGAAAGAATTTAACATGGGCTTGTCATAGAATAGTCGTAATCGAAATAGATGGTGTTGATAAAGGAAACCACCACTATGTGGTGAGCGCATAATGAGTTGGTACTGTTTGTAACTACCAAAAATATTTGACCTAGATCCACCTACTAACATACCGATCACCTCAGAATCGCTTTCTAAGTTGATTTAGCGATATCCGTCCGTCTTTCCGTCTGTCTGTCTGTCTGTGTATCTACGTAAATCTTGTAATCAAAGTACAGATCACATATATATTTAAATACACTACGTATCATAACTATAGCACACATTAAAAACTTATTTTAACTGGTGCTAAAAATTTACTCTCTTCTACTTCTGCTCACCTCATTTTTTTGCTTTTAAATTCTGCGCTTTTAAAAGAACCGTTAAATATTGTAAATTTATTGCATATTTGCATCTCTTTTTACGTTTCATAACTATAGCACACATTTGAAAAGGTTACTTAAAGTAACAAGATAATTTGTTTGAGTAATAATTTTAAAAAAATAATAAAGAAGTGAAATGCCACGAGGTAAACAGTTGTCTGATATTGAAAAAAGGCAAAATTCGTGGATCTAATGAAGCAGGCCTAAGAGTTAACGACATATCTAGGAAAATTTGCAGAAGTAGAAAAGTAATTTATAAATTCCTCTCAAATCCGGAAGAATATGACAATAAGAAACGAGGTGGCCCAAAAAAAAATTCTTCTCGAAGAATTTTACAAAAAGCTAACAACTCTGCACTAAGTTGCAGCCAACTTGCTGCTCAAATAACAACAAAAATTTCAAAATCGACGGTATGGAGAGTTCTGAATGATGCACCGAACATCTGTCGTGAAAAACTTAAAGCAGCAACCAGATTACTTAATCGGCATAAGATTGCAGGGCTTAATTCTGCTAAGCGAAATATGAAAACAAATTGGTGTCAGGTATTGAAGCCACATATATTTATCTCTATTGTTTCTTGAATATTTTTGTTTCTTAGATTATTTTTTCTGATGAGAAAAAATGGAATATAGATGGCCCTGGTGGTCATAGACAATATTGGCAGGATTTACGGAAAGAACAACAATATTATTCTCAGATAAATTTCGGTGGGGGTTCGTTGATGGTATGGTGTGCATTTTCGGCGAATGGTGTGTTGGAGCTGCAGGTTATTTCATGAAAAATTAAGAGCATCGATTACACCAAGGTGCTCCAGTATACTCTAGTTCCATCTTTCAGGCAGAGTGTTGAAAAAAATTTACATTTCAACAAGATAACGCTTCAATACACTCAAGCAGAGAAACGAAGCAGGGACTTCAAACCAATAATGGTCACCTGATATTTACCCGATTGAAAATATCTGGGGCATATTAACAAGAAGAGTTTTAGCCGAATACCACCAGTACAGCTCAGTTCCAGAACTAAAAACTGCAATTTTTGATGCCCGGGAAGGTATTGAAGAAAATACATTAAAACCCCTAGTTATTTCTATGGAAAACCGAATATTTGAGTGCCTTCAGCATAACGGAGGTGTAACACATTTCAAATTTGTTTTTTAAATAAAATTAAACAAGAAAAACTTATATTTGAGAGTGTTTACTAAACTGTGCTATAGTTATGAAACGAAAAAAGAGATGCAAATATGCAATTAATTTACAATATTTAACGATTCTTTTAAAAGAGCAGAATTGAAGAGAGAAAAACGAGGCGAGAAGAAGTAGAAGAGAGTAAGAAAGTTATTTAAAGTGATCTAATAAATTTTTATCACCAGTTAAACAAAGATTTTAATGTGTGCTATAGTTATGAGACGTAGTGTATATTGGGGCGGGTCAAATTGTATGGGGCCGAAAAAATCTCCATGGGTTCATCTCGATTCTGATACTGTGGGCCATAACAAGTATATTTGCCCAAGGAACCATACCTCTGAAATCATTTTCGAGCCTGCCAAAATTTCGATGAAGATATTTTCATGATAGTTTCCATAATACTCATTCAAATGTAAAAAAATTATTGAAAATATGTATACCGGGGGTTTTTTGGGTCGGGAAATCCATTTTTCAAATTTACTTTTTCCAACGGTGCGTGGTAGAGAAGAAGAAAGCATATATATTTAAAAAATTCATAACTGCACTGTATTCTTAATCAGACCGGTTTATGTCATTTCAGCCTTCATCAGCGATTTATTGAACATTGTGATAATTGTTATGTTATAATAGATTGTTTCTACATGAAATTTTTCTACTTAGGGCGGCAGTGAGGTATGAACCATGAACCTTCACATACACTCGTACTTGCACTTTTTGGTCAGCGCTTTAACACCTCACCTAAAGTCAGGCCTACGAGGCTGCCAAAATTTCGTTGAAGATATTTTCTTGATATTTTCCATAATACTCATTCAAATGTAAAAAAAATATTGAAAATGTGTGTACCGGGGGTTTTTGGTTCGGTAAATCAACTTTTCCATATTTACTTTTAACAGCCGCCAGGGGGCGTTGTCGTGCATTTTTGTGGATTTTTTCACGTTTTTGGGTAAAATTAAAGAAATTTTTGCACAAATCGACGATCTTTGACTTTCCCATATTTAAAATAGCCCAAAATATTCAGCGCTGAAAATTGTGTGGGGAACCCATATATGACCTATATCGATTTCTTTCAATATAAGTAAAAAAATTCGTATTTTTTGCCTTAAATTGAATGAAATCGATATAGGTCACATATGGGTACCCTAAGTAATTTTCAGCGTTGAATATTTTGGGCTATTTCAAATATGGGAAAGTCAAAGATTCGTTCATTTGTGCAATAATTTCGTCAATTTTCCCCAAAAAGGTGAAAAAATCCACAAAAATGCACGAGAACGCACCCTGGCGGCTGTTAAAAATAAAAGTAAACATGAAAAATGGTTATCCCGACCCAAGTAAACCCCCCGGTATACACATTTTCAATAATTTTTTTACATTTGAATGAGTATTATTGAAAATATCATCAAAATATCTTCACCGAAATTTTGGCAGGCTCGAAAAGGATTTTAGAGGTATGGTTCCTGGGGCAAATATACTTGTTATGGCTCATAGTATCAGAATCACGATGAACCCATGGAGTAAAAATAATTGACTCATCCTAAAATATATGTTCATGAAATTTAGCAATAAGCTTTTATCAACCATAAGACGAATGCTATCATATGATCCAGATTATCATATATATATCGATAGAATTTGATATATGTGTGTATATTATACCCATTAATCAGTAGCCCAAACATGAAGCCTGTAGGACCATTTTTAGTCATAGCCTCCAAATAAAGCAGATTCCCGATCTTATCTTAAATCTATCAAAAAAAAAAAAAAAAAAAATACTTTTTTTTAAGTAAGTGACTACTAAATATGGTCAGTCCATTTATTGGTCATGATCAGTCCATTTATTGACCTAGTCCTAGTCCTAGTTAAAGTAACATCAGATATAGTCTTTTCCATATTTATACGCCACATATTAATAGCAACACTTGGTTTATGCTAATTCCCTATATCCAGTTATTGCCAAGATCCTCTCTCGAAATGCATCGTATAGGATGTTGTATAGTCGGTTTAGACCAACTATTATTTTCTTCATTGTTTTTAGTTTTGATTTCTCTAAATTTTCCATTGATTAAATTCGATTTTCTCTATTTCAATTTTAATGGTATAATAAAGCATTCTTTCAAGAAATACTTTAATTTATTTCCATTTAAAAAACCTGATCCGGACGGAGGGTTTCTATAATGTTAAGAACATTTACGCCAGCTCTTAGATGCCGTTGATAGGAAATAGTATAATAAAGTTTATAAAAAAAAATGAAGTTACAAGTCTTAAAAGAATAGAGGGAAATGGATAAGACCTAATAATTAGGCCGACAATAACATCTCATTTAAAGCAAAATGTCACGAAATGTTTTTGGCCAAAACACAATCCCATTGATACATATTTACATCAATTAAAAACACATGTAGGGCAGGAAACACAGATTAATTTAAAGGAAGAAAAAAGAAACTGTTGAATATTTTGACTTGACTTCATATAAAAGTTACATCGGCAAATTAAATTCGATGTATAAAGAAGTTTTGTGTATCTAGAGCCATAAATATACGAAATAATTTGTATCATTTCAACAAATGTTAAGGAAAAGACACATACAATTGTTTGGTGTAACCATATACAGACGACAGCAGCATCTCTTAAAAAATTTTCATTAACTTTCTTTCTTTCCTTCTTTCCGCTCGCCCATCAAAATCTTGAAATGTATTGAAATGAAGCAACAGGGTTTTTTCTTCAACAATACGCAGACAATATGGCTGTTGAGTGTTGAAAACAAAATAAAAGTGTACTCGTATGTATCACATAAACAAAAACGATACAAAGGAAGAAACATCCTTAGAATGTATCGACTGTGGTATGCCCCCTTGCAAAGAATGTAGTATTTTGTGGATAAATGTGTCATTAGTTTATGAACGAACAACTGAACATTTGTGACATTTGTTGTTGTTATTCAGTAGTTTTGATGATAATCCTTAATACAACATGTATTAAGTTAATGTAATATCGACATAATTGACAAGGCCTGGTGTAAGAGTAGAAGAGGAAATGAATGTTGGATAGGAGGAGGAGTAGAAAGAGGTGGAGTAGGAGTAGGAGGATGTCTTGCTTACCTTTAATGACCAATGTGGCAAAATTCCAAATGATAAGTTTTTCGAAGTAGTTTTGGTTTTGTTTTATTTTATTTTGAGAATTTAATTAGAATTTATTTTAGAATTAAATTTAATTAGTTAGTTAAATTTTAAATGTTTACATGTATGTTTTTTTGGGATTTTTGTTTTTTCTTTTTGTATTTTTTTATTCATTTATTTATTTATTTTTATTAAATTGTGATATAATTTATTTAAGAATTCGATCGAATTTGTTTTTTTTGTTTTGTTTTGTTTTGTTTTAATTATAATTATAAGTATATTTTTTTTATAAGAGTCTAAAGTAAGAAAAAAAAATGGTGACGTAGACGCAAAAAATATCTGTGTAATTATAACACTGACAAGTGCTGCTGCTGCTGCTGCTGCGGCTTCTTTCTCATCTTTATCTTCATGTTCCTGAACTTCTTTTCAATCTTCTTTAACTTTCGCGTTCACTTCTTCTTTACTCCTCCGGCCCCAAACTACTTTTGCACACGGTTTTTTTTCTTTTAAATTCAAATTCTTATGCTTTGTTTCTGTTGCTGTTGCTGTTGCTATTGTTTTTGCTCCTTCTCTCCTTCGAACCATATATTCTTAATCTTTATCTCTTCTCTTCGCTTCGCTTCGCTCCACTTCACTTCACTGCTGTATCTTCAAAAATCTGTTTGTTGTTGTTGTTGTTTGTAAGTAGTTGTTTTTTTTTTATAGTTTATATAGTGGTAGACACACAGTCGTCGTCGGCGGCGTTGAGTCTGTCTACTTGGATACAAAATCAAAAGTCGTTGCTCCACTAGCTTTGCCCGAAGCACTACGATGGAAATGGACATTTTGCCATTTGCTGTCACGTTTATGCCAAACACGTGTCTCCTCCGACTGATGGGTGTGGGCATGACCCTGTTTATCAATATATTGAGTTAGGCGTACATAAGCAATACAAGCGGCATCCTCGCCCAAGAGGTGGACGTGTGGATTTAAAATGGTAGTATTGATGGCTTTGCAGTTTTTTCCCAAAACATTTTCAAAATAGAATTTGTGAAAGTCAATTCCTTCGACCAGATTGCCTAGGGCCTCCGGCTCGAAAGCAGTCAAATGCGGATCTCCGATTTTGGTGTAGGCATCGAAATCACCACTGTTGATGGCCTCAATCAGTTGTTCTGTGATCTTGATAATCTCCTGGCGTCTGGCCTTGACATCGTCGTCCTCCAATGTGGCATTGGATGAGTCAGTCGAATCCTTGACGGGTGAGCCTTCGCCCTTTTTGGTGACCATGCTCTTGCTGGAGAAGTTGCGCGTAGCTAGCATGGTAGTCAAAATTGCACCCTTCAGCTTGCGGCGAGCATTGAACTTCTTGAGGCAATCAACAGTTTCTTGGCGGTGTACCACAGAGGCCACACGTTCGCGTTGGCATATCCAGGGGTGTTTGAGGGCTTCGGCCGCCGTGATGCGCTTGTGGGGGTTGACGGTCAGCATTTGATTGATGAGATTTTTGGCTTCTGGTGTTACCGTATCCCATTCGGGCGATGGGTAATCGTAAGCTCCAGCCTTGATCTGGGAGTAGAGACGGTGCTGGTCCTCGTCCCAGAACGGTGGATAACCAACGAGCAAAATGTATAAGATAACACCACAAGCCCAAATGTCCACTGGCTTGCCGTAGGGTTCCTTCTTGAGCACCTCCGGTGAGAGGTAGCCAGGAGTGCCGGCAAAACCGAACCAGGCCTGATGATCACCTTGCACCTCAATGGCCAGACCGAAGTCGGCCAGTTTTACAGCGGCACCCTTGGCCTTGCTAGCTAATAGTAAATTTTCCGGCTTCAGATCACGATGGACCACACCATTCGAGTGGCAGTGATTAACCGATTCTAAAATCTGCTGAATACAATGTGAAGCATCTGCCTCTGAATAGAATTCTCGTGCTACGATATCCTCGAACAATTCACCCCCGGTCACCAAATCGAATACCAAATAGTGATAGTTCTCCTCCTGTATGCTGTCGTGCAGTCGCACAATATTTGGATGATGTAGCTTGCGGCATATACGTGCCTCTCGCTCTAACTTCTGAAAATCTCGTGCTGTTAACTTTTTGGTATTGATAATTTTTGCAGCAAACTCATTGCCTGTGGATTTTTGAACGCAACGTTTTACAATTGAAAAAGCGCCTCGGCCCAGCTCCTCTTTAATATCATAATTGTCCGAGAAACGCGTACAGGCTGCTGGAGCAGCCATCGCGATGGCACACTTGAGAAAATCTATTGCGGCTACAAATTAAAAGACCCCACCACGTCAATCAGAATAGGAGATTAATTATGTGTAGCACAAGTCGAAGAAGTTGTGTCGTGCAAGTTGTTGTTCTACTTCTTCTCCTCTCCCCGTCGTAGTTGTCGTCGTCGTTGTTGTCGTAGTTATCGTCGCAGGTTCTCGTCGTCGTAGTAGATTTTTTTCTTTCTTTTTTTTTTTGGTTGTTGTTGTTGGTGGATGTGTGTTTGGTTGTTGATGTATGTACTGTAGCAGTAGTAGTAGATGCAACTCTAGATTTCGGAATAAAAAAAAGAACGCACAAGAAGAAAGCAGTCGATTAAATTGATTTTTACTTTTTCTATCTGTACTTGAATAAATTTCGATTATTTCGATATTATCGGGTATTTTTTTTTTCGGTTTAGCCTGAGTGTAGTTAGAGCAAGCAGAAGCTTAATTCATTTTGAAAGTTATTTATTATTTTTTTTTCTCTTTAATTTCTTGGGATTAAAAAAGGGGCAAGAAGTTGTATTATTTCAAAGCACTCGTTTTATACACTATTTTTATTTGTTATTAGTATGTGTGTTTTTGGTATTGTCGTGGTTTTTAGCTTTTGGTTTGGGTCTGGGTTTTTCCTGTGTGTGTTTCTATTCTGTTCAATTTCGTCGGTTGTGTCTTAAACTCCAACTGACCCAGATTCGGGGGCAAAAAAAAAAGATATGTGAATAACGGAAGTGTATGTATATGTAAATTCTAATCAGTCCTTGTCCTGTAATGATTTTTGATTTTTTTCAGGCTTTTTTATTCAGTTTTTTTTTTTTTTTTGTTTCGTTCATTTCATTTCGTTTGATCGAAACAACACACAGTTGAGAAAATAATATGAAAAAAACGTATAAATTCGATGATTTGATTGTTGATTTATTAATTTTAATCTTACCGTTCAACAGTTTGTATTTTTGTTAGTTTTTTAGTTAGTAATTTTTCACTTTTTTTCTATTTCGTTTGGTTGTTAACGAAGCACTTAACAGCAGAGAAAAAAGTTTGTATCTACATTTTCAACGTTGATGCGTTTTCTATAGTTTTCTTCGCATTCAACACACACAGAAAATTTCACACAGTCGACGTCGTCTCCACAATGCGAATATTTAGTAACTACCGTGTTCTACGCAGAAGCAAGACTACGGAAAAATTTTGAAACCACCACCATACACAAATGATGGATAACACGGCCTGGCCTGGTCTCATATCTTGTATGTCGCCCGGTCTGGCAATAAATGAAGGTGTCTGTTGTTATTGCCAAATACAACTAGTTACCGTTGTTTAGTATTAAGAACATCTTTGGAATACGGTAACCCCATTACTATTTTTGGCTAACGGGCAAAAGGGTTGTATTCGAAATGCAACGCTGTAGGAAATTTAAAAAAAAAGGATGTCAAGTTGTTTGCATGTGTTGCCATATCAAAGTCAAAGGTGTAAACTCAATAGTTAAGTGAGATTAGAGTCCAGTGTATTGCCATATTAGAAATAGAGGGTTATATTGTTCATATTTCCTTAAAAGCTCTGTATTAGTAGATTTGTTTTTAAATGTCCAGTTTGTAAATTGCCACCCACCACATGTCAAGGACGTTGTTGTGATTGTTGTATATGATTGAACAGCAAACAAAAAAAAACGTACAATTTCTTACGAAACAATTTAGTTAATGTTGATTAATTTATTATTTAAAACTATATTTGTTAATACTGTCCAAATCAATGAAAACAAATTTAAAATAAAAAAAAATAAACATGCACATTGAACAGTGATCGAAATTAGCAAAAAAGCACTTGTATCTCTTTTTGTAGCCATTTTAGCAAAGATTTGTTAATATTCTACTTTCGTTAGCTAACTTAAAAAGTAGGTTTATTTAAATTTCAATTCATGAGATTAATAAGACCTCAATTGTCATGTGAGATAAGTTTTAAAATAGTGGTTTTATTATTATAATAATTACCCGCATCATTGACTGACTCTGTAAAGCTGTAAAATGGCGCTAGCATCACTTAAATTTAATTTATTTTTCTATTCCCTAAAAAATGCTTTAATAAAAGTTATTTATTGTTCGGTTTGAGATCATGTATAGGTACATATTCTATTGAAAGAAGATAATTTTTTCGGGAACCTTAAAACTAACGGCTAATTCCATAATGACAGACATGACATTCAGTGATCTTTCTAACCCAATATTATACATTAAAAATTTTTAATTTTTCAAAAAAATATGCAAAATTATGCAGACGGACCTGATCAAAAAGTCAGAAAGTATTATTGTCGTTAATAATTGGGGGCAAAAAGCAGTCGTGACAGACATGACAACAAACAGACATCATTTTAGAGGATGTTTGTAAAACAAAGAAAAACTCTGTAGTTATTTGTATGACAAATAAGAAACAGTTGTTTATAGTTAATATAAAAGTTAGTTTATTAATAAAGCATATAAAAAACATGAATTCTAAAATAAATTATACTAAAAGGAAGTATTTTGTAATGTGACAGACATGACACTGCTTAACTACACTTTTCTTACGGGAAAACTAAAAATACATACATTAAACTATTGTCATATTTCCATGTCATTTGAAACCTGAATTTAACACATTTACTTGTTTTTTTTTATTGTCTTTAAATTTTTATCAGCGAATATCAAGTGAATTTCGTGGAAAGTGTGAAGCAAAATCGTCAAGTACACGCTAGTCGTTCAAAAAATAAAGTCATATTCACCCCTGTTCTTGAAACCACTATCACAAAAAAAAAAAACTCGTAAATGAAAAAATTCTTAAATCTACGAGTTTTTTGCTGTTCTCTAATTTCAATAAGAATATTTTTTCTCGTTTTAATTCACATAGAAAAGGCTTTGTGAAATCAAAACAAATGCCCTTGTTTTCTACTGAGCAGGTCTTAAGAGATAAAAAAACTAATTGATATTTAAACTCTAACATGTTTTTTATTGAACCTTGTCATTATTTTAAAAAATTAGACATTAATTTTATGAAAAAAAAAAAAACGATTTTAAAAAACGTCTACATTTTGCGCAGATTCAAAAAAAAAGAAAAACTCGTAATCAGTAGTCAATGTTAATAAAACACACTTTTGGAGATGATGTTGTTCTATAACTATAATAAAAACTTTTTCTTTGCACAATCTATTTTCCTTTATAATTTTTTCAATTATAACATAGATTCTTTATGTACTAATTATTACGAATAAAGGAATTTAAAATAATATTTCACTCAAATCACATATTTTTTTTTTTTTTTTTTTTGCATATGACTGCCACAACTTTGTTTATGTTCGAAGCAGTAGTGATGCCAGTCAAATCTAATTTATTTGAATTTCGAATTTTCTTTGGTGATGCCTAACTTATTTCAAAAAGAGAAGTCATTCTTAATTGAATGAAATTGAAGAATAAAAACAATTAAATGAACAAGTAATTTGTTATTTTAAAAGAAAATATTTTTTTTTTTTTACTTTCTTTATAATCTTAAGGAAAAACATGCAAAAATTACTTAAGTTTTTGTGAAAGTGACTAAAGAACCATATGGCACCTCGGTTTCTAGATAACATATTGTTCTGAAGCTAAACCATATGTTTCATGTCATTTGATAATAAAAAATATGATTTCGAAAAATACTTCGAAAATATAAAATTTGTGTTTTCAAGAAACCCAAAATTTCAATTTCATGTTATTTCAAATTCATTCTTATTCAAATAACAACGTTTCAAGAACAGGGCTGATTAAAAGTTTTCTGCCATTGACATGCTGTGGTGAATTATGAATTCCTACGTACGGGCGAAACTGTTAACAAGGAATATTATTTTAGTGTTTTGCGTCATTATGGCCAGACTTACTCTTGGGTTTCGTATTACTATAATGCAACTTCTCAAACTGCATTGGTTCTTCGGGACGATTTCGCACAAAATTCGACTTAGTCGCCTAATTAAGCACAGTTTGATAAACTTAAAAACTTAAGAAGATGGAATTCGAACTGCTATGCATTATTCCGAAACTTTAATTTAATAATTGTTTCGAGGATTGGTAAAAACGTAGGCATTAATTTTATTGTATCGTAAGGAGATTTATATGATGGCGATGAAATTGATTAGGAAGTATAAAAAAAATATTTTCATTTCATAACAAAAGTCACCGTGTTCCATTGGAAGACAGTAGTAAAACATTTCAAAAACAAGAGTAAGAAAAGTTTTAACGGTCTAGACAGACTATGGTTTAGAGAAAGGGTCTTAGGTCCAACTAAGTGGATATAAAAATAAGCATAAACCAAATTTGAGTGGGACTGTTATAAATTTGTTGCCTGCCGTTAAAAAATAGTTCATAAAGGATGATATTTTTATGCTGGGAGTAGGTCGAAAAATGGACCGATCATGACCATAAATGGTAATGCAACCTATTTTTCGCAGAAACATATAACAAACAAAATTTGAGAAAACTCTGTACAATATTTTTGTTTTTTGATAGATTTAAGTGAAAACAAGTAAGAGTGTTAAATTCGGATGTGCCGAATCTTTGATACCCTCCACCTCGGTTTGAGTATTGATGATAAATGTAAACAAAATATTGGAAAAATATGCATGCATTTCCTATATGCATGCGTATCCGGTTACATGACATAACTTCTCGTTAAATTTAGTTTTTGCTAATTCAATAGCTCGCCTTAACCTCCATTGCAAAGGTAATGGTTGTGTAGGGTGGCTATATGCATTAAATCGTGCTTTTTTGGCTTTTAACTGGCCAAATATTTCTTCATTGCGGCCATATATGAAAAAAGGATTAATTCGTGAATGCACTGAAAAGCTTAATGAGGATCTCAATATAATATTTGAATCGGCTTCTTCAAATGGACTTTACTTAAATCCAAAAAAATCAAAATGTTTAGTTATAACCCAAAGAAATCAAACCATCCCTATAGATATTCCAGTATCATTAGGTAATCAGAATATTGAAATTGTGGAATCTGCTAAGAATCTGGGAATCATTTTTAATAAATCGCTCACGTGGAACTATCAGATTAATTCTGCATCTGGAAAAATATTTGTAATGCTAAGAACGTTGTACCCTATACAACATCTTACACTTTAAACATTCGTGTGCTTCTCGCGAAAACTTTCATTATGCCGAAGTTACTATATGGTTGTGAGATATTTGCTTTTTGTGATTCAGAAAGTAAAAGGGGATTATTAGTAGCTTACAATGCGATCCTACGTTATGTGTATGGTATAAAGAGATATGATGGAACTTCTCTATATTCTAAGTCTCTGTACGGAGTTGACCTCGTGGCCTTAATAAAAATAAGATTATTAATTATACTTCATAAAGTAATATACACCAAAGAACAATCTTATTTATTTGAACGAATTCAATTTGCACGTTCCAATAGAGGAAATAATCTTATACAATTACGATATCGAACATTAATCTCTAGTTGGCAATTTTTTATAAATACCATATGTCTGTGGAACTCGTTACCCAACAATTTACAAATAACAGACAACGCTTTACAATTTAAAAATTAATTGTTTAAAAATGATGTGGTCTCTAATTTTCAACTTTCTTAATTATTGTTTCATTTGTGATTATATTATATATTCTATACTCTCCCATTATGTATTAATTTTTTACTTATATTTTTATACTTTTGTAATTTAAAATTATTTTTATTTTTATATTTTTCTTGTTTCTTAAAAGTATTGTAACTACTATCACAAATTGATTGTATCATTATAAGATCACATACTGTAATTAAAAAGATTTATATCTTGTTGTATGTGATATCCACATTTAATAAATAAATAAATATAGGTCGGATGGAGTAACAAAATAATAACCGAAAAAAGCTCTCTCAACTTTTTTTTCAGAAAAATATTGCCATATTTGGAAAACATAGAGAATAAATTGATAATAATAAATATTCAAATTAGGGATGTCAAACGAAAAAAACCAAATGTCCCAAACATTTTAAATAAAATAATTTGTTTTCTTTATTTTCTGAAGAACTTCAAATATTCATCCAAAAAAAATTGTGAAAATTTATATATAAAAAATAACATTCTCATCAAATTGCGTTTATTTATGTAACAATTTTTATGTTCGCAATTCTTAAATATCATTTGAGGTTTTATAAAATTCATTGAATTTAAATTAATGTTTTCTGTAGTCCGATTCTGTAAATTTCAACGATCCGACAATGGCAAAATATATCGACAGCTATTGTTGTTTGCACTAAGGATTAAGTGATTCACTAAGAACATACATCTTAACGACAGTCGACAAATCTATTTTTCTATTTATTTAAATTGAAAACGAGTGGCATCTCTGTCAAAATAAGCGAAAAACACAAAGAAGAATAGAAAAAACAAATTACTTCGTGTTTGACAGGATGATTTTATGTTTATGTTTAATATCTCTATTTTTTTTTACTAATATTTCTGTTTATTTATTTGAAAATGTAATAATGAATTGAATATGCTATTTAATTTTTTTATTTATATAAAAAAGTTTTTTAATAGAAGCAAAATATTTCCACTGTTTTATCATTTTTATTTATGTATGACGACATTTCAACCTAAAAATTTAAGTTTTTATCGATTGAATAAACAACACAAAAATGGTTGTCGTTTAGATAACAACAGCTGACTTTAACAATAGCGAATATCGTTTAAAAATTTTACTGATAATTTTGCTTTTCTTTTTTAGCGATTCGACTATCGTTAAAAGAAGTTACTGAAAAGCTATTAATTTCTCCTGAATGTCAATATTTTTTTTAATGTAAACTTTTTTTAAATGTAAACATATTTGGTGTTTTTTTTTTTGGATTTTGATGCAATTGATGTCTTCTAAAATAAAAATTATTATTTCCGACGTTTTGATATGATTTTCTGAAATTCAATTAATATTTTATAATTTATAATTGGAAATTTGAATTCCAGTTTTTAGAATTGATATTTTCTAAAATTTGAATGGAAAATTTAAAAAGTGCAATTTTGTATTTATGTGAATAATACTAATTTAGTAATTATAAACAATTTTTAAAAATTAGATGTAATCGCAATCAGATATTTTGTAGGTAAAGCAGAATAATAATTCTATATAACTATGTAGAACTGTTTTGAAAGCAAAAAACTCATTGATGAACTCGGTAACTCTATTTTGTAAAGACAACAAAAAGTTAGTATGCCAAACTTAGTTCATATTTGTAAAAGAATAATGAAAAAACGTATGAAATAATAAAAGACCAGCCCGTGTATACTCTTAACATTGTTATGTATGATATCTATTTGAAAATATTGACATTCATGTTAAAATAGAAATAACTATTGCAAAGCTAATTAGAACAAAAATTGTGGCGCCATCTACTGAGGCATAGTCACGCTGAGCCAAATGAAGCGACACTCTGTTAATGCAAAAGAAATGTATTCTCCCCACAACAAAATATTGCAGAATTTTATGTAAATAAAATAATATACCGATTTATTTCTAACATGTAGTTATTATGGATATACATATATAGAATATATGTATATTATTTGTATTATTTAATATGTGTATGTATGTATATGTAAATATTACACACAAAAATACAACATCAAACGTTATTTTTGTGTTTTTCTCTTTAAATAAATTAATATATAAAATTTTTTTTTGCTAAATTTACATTGTTTTTGTTTATTAACAACTAGGTACATATTTTAGCATTATTTGCTTTAGATGCTGGTGAATTTTTACTCCCTTTATATTAACTCGTAGTGTCTGCTTGTCGAAAAAATTTTGGATCGATTTTAACCCCTTTCCCGTGACGCAATCGATCTGAAACTTTGCAGGCAGGCTCGTGGCAATGACAGAAATGATCTAGTGAATTTTTTTAGTGATGCCAAAACAATGGAAACTTTTAAATTTTCTACCAGAGTTGATAAAAAAATGTACAAAGGGTTAGTTTTTATTATATTATTACCACAACGACCACAAAAACAACAAGTCCATCTATGACAACAATACAACATTTAGAATAACAACAAGAACAATATAGAAACATCATATTTTCATTTTTTTTTTTTACTTTTTCAGAGATTTCCCTGGACCTGTTCCACCGATTTTAATGATTTTTGAAATAGAAATCTTCCCATGAATTTGTTGAATCATTCTCACTAAATATGATCACCTTAGCTATCCTATTGAGGACGTGATCGTGACAAGAACAACGTAGAAAATTATATTTTTTCAAGACTTTTTTAGTTCTTTATTCAAATCTCGGGCTCTAATTGACCGATTTGGACGATTTCAAATAGCAAACTTCTCAGGATGTTAATGAATCATTTTTTATGTCAACGAGCACCCTAGCTGCCCGATTGATGCCGTCATCGTGATTTCCACAGACGGACAGACGGACATCGCTATATCAACTCCGGTTGTTATAAGGATCACAAATATATATATTTTATGGGGTGCAAAATTTTTTTTCTAATTATTACAAACGGAATGACAAACTTATATATACCCTCTGCACACTGGAGTGGAGGGTATAAATCAAGAAAAAGCTTTATATGGGGACTATGACTAAAAATAGTCCTGCAGGGTTTAGGTTTTGCATATTCGCTATGATAATTTCTAGCTTAAGGCAATTTAAGTCAATCTCGTAAGGGGCATTTGTATAGAGACTAGGTCTGAACATACATCGATTTTCAACAATTTCAATAAAAATCATCCTATGGCCGACGAAAGCTTAAATATAAAATTTCATCAATAGATATTTATATTTGCGATCAGTTATTTGATAAAATGGTTTACATGAACACACAGACGGAAGGACAGACAGACGATCAATAGAAACTCATTATACCCTGACCACACAGTGCAATAGAGTATAAAAAGTGTACAAGTCTAGCCAGTCAAGAAGATATAAAACAAAACCACGATTTCTAGCAAGATTTCATTAATTGTTTAGACTAGCTAAAGACATAAACTAGAATAGTGGGTTTACCAAGGGGTTCAATCCCCAAAAATATCGATATTATATAGCAAAAGTATTTTTTATATAAAAAAAAATTTTTTTGTTGAAAAATAGCTGCATTAC
This sequence comes from Cordilura impudica, assembly GCA_963682025.1. Lineage (NCBI taxonomy): Eukaryota > Metazoa > Arthropoda > Insecta > Diptera > Scathophagidae > Cordilura > Cordilura impudica. The sequence continues at coordinate 77,450,532 of OY821520.1, read as the reverse complement.
CCATTTAAGGGTTATACGAATAATACAATTTGAACTAATTTCACTCAACTCAAGTCTTTTCAGTTTTCAAATTTAGGAACTTCTGATTCAATTTTAAAACAATTTTAGTCGGGCTAGGCGGACTACATGATATTTAACATATAAATAGTTCATATCTGTATTGTTATGATCAAGTAAAATTCAATCATTTAAAAAAAAACTATTTTTTATTAATATTAAGATTTTTAGATTTTTATTTTTAAATTATCCGATTTTCAGTGACTGAGAATATAGAAAATCCCATGTTTGAAACAAAAAGACATGTTATGCAAAAATGTTTACTTTAATGTGATCACATATAAATTTGCACCACTGTATTTAAGACAAGTGTTAAGATTTAATCACAGCTGCATGTTCATGAATATTGTTTACAAACCATAACGCTGTCTCAGTTTTTTTTAAAGCCAAATTATAGTAAATGAAGTTTGTGTATAATTGTTTCTTGTGTTTTTTTTTTAGTTGTATTTTTTATTTGGCATACCAAGATGTCAACATAAAATCATAAATTATTTAACTATTGAAATTGAAAAATTTTTTACACAGAATTTTTGAATTTTTTTCTAAATTCAATATTCAGTTTGTTTTGGTATCTTAAAAAGCAATTAACGGCCAAATACTCAAATGTACATATATTTATGAGTAAAAAATAAGAAAAAAAAAATAAATAAATCTGACGTTGTTTTATCTATGTTGATTTGTTTTTAGGTGTCGTAAATCAATTTTCGAAATAAAAAATATTTAAAATATTTTTGTTAAATAAATGTTCAAGATTTCAAATTAGCAACAGTAATCGTGTTGATAATATACTGGGCGTTTGATCTAAAGTAAATATTTTTTTTTATACTTAGTTATTAATTTGCTTGTTTATCTTCCAGTATAAATGACTTTGATAACAAAATGCAATGACCTCTTTTCTTAGAGAAATAAATATTCGAATCATTGAACGTTTGGATTAAAATAATGACGTTAAACATTAGAATAGGCTACATACATATGTAAATAATTATTTATGACCAGAGTTGCCAATTATTGAGAAAGCAATTGTTGAAGGTCAAACTGAAATTTGTCAATAACTGTACAAACCAAAGGACATACATGAAATATATAGTTATATCTAAATTTCTTTAACTAATAGATTATGGCGCAGTTAAAAATCAACACTGTTGTCGTCAACTACCATCTACTTATGGACAGCTGTCAAATTTTAAACAAGCTCAGCTATTAAATTATGTTTGGCATCTATTCAAAGCATACAACCTTGCTAACTTTGGCAAAAATGGCTAAATGTGAATTTAGAGTGCACATAAAACATTACTTTTTTGTGGAAAAAAAACCATTACTCAAACCAAAAAAAAAAGGCTCGAGAAGTACAATGGGGCAACGATCATGTAATATGAGAAAGTGCATATCTCACTTGTCTACAAAGAGACGAACTTGGAGTTAAGAAGGTACATGCATGTTGCTCTTGTGAAGAAACATATTTATAAACACTAGCAGATTCCAGCGCTCGAAATTCGAGTGCAATTTCTAGGCAGCTTTATTTTTCAACTTAGCCAATTCACAAACCAACACTTCTATGGTTTATTATTATTGTGAATGAAGATAACAAACTCATTAACAAACAAATTAACAAATTTAGTAAAACACACATAGCATATGTATAATTTTATGTATGTGTTAGAAGCAACTTTAAATATAATTTACTTAAAATAAAGGAAAAAATTTAAAAATCTGTAAATTTGCAAAACGGTTAAAAAGAAATACCTTTCAAAAAATATGCGTTTGATCAAAATCGGGATAAAACGGTAGAACAAAACATCGGTCACAAGAAATCGCCTAGCCTATTAATATTATACATAGATTTGTTTTTAGCTATCAACATTGGTTTTAATGTTGCTGTACCGTAATATTTAACAAAAATGCAATATTTATGATCTTTGAATGGGACTCTGCACCATCAATTCCAATAGTTTACTGTGTATTATTGTGGTCGCACAATCATTAGTGATGCCAAACGTTCTGAACGGCCGATTGAGGTCACTACATCGAATTCACGATAAGCTGTTGGTCGATCTGAGAGTGAAAGTGGCTCTGTGATTACGATTTGCTCACAATTGATCATAAACGGAGTCGAATGACAACTTCAAGAGAGTATTTGGTATATTTGGCGTTGTTCAACACCAAAAGGAAAAGACAATAAGCAGTAAATATCATGCCAACTATTGGATTGATTGAACGACGATTCAAAAAAAAAACGACCACATTTGGCTGTAGTCGGCATGACGAAATTCCATGATTTTGGCCTACAAATTGCTATTTCATCCGCCATATTCTCCGGATTTTGCCCACAATGACTTTTTTCTACTTCCAAATCTTAAGAAATAGATCGACAGAAAGAGATTTAGCTACAACGATGAAATCATTGATCAAACGAATGCCTATTTGCAGAACCTTGAGAAATACTATTCTTTGGAAAGGAAAAAATTGGCTAAACATAGAACTAAAAGGAGACTATGTTTTGACATATTTATGAGGACGGTCCCTGAATAACCCGACCTGACAAGGAAAACACAAAAAATCTAGGGAAAGTCTTCTCTATTTCTCAACGATATTCAATAGCTTCGATTCCTTGTTTATAGTAAGAACTGTCTAGCTCCTTAAAATAGCCATCAACCGCAGACTCTACCTCTCTTCATTGTTGGCAATCTTTCACCACCGAGCCATTTTTTAAAATTTGGAAATAAAAAATTATCCAAAGGAACTAAATCTTGCGAATAATGTGGGTGATTAAGCAATTCGTTCGTACCTTAATTCATGGATTTTGGCCATCGCAATAGTGGATGTGTGAACTGATGCATTGTCTGGGTGAAGCAACACATTCATTTTCGCCAAATGTGGTCTTTTTCCTTAATTTTATCACTTAAATGATGCAATATGTTAGCAAAATATTCGCCGGTGACTATTTTTCCTTTTTGAAGATAATCAATAAAAATTAACCCACGCGCATCCCTAAAAACGGGCGCCATAACTTTGAATGAAGATGGAACTGTCTTCACCTTCTTTGGACGCGATTCTCCCATTTCGATCCACTGTTTATTGCGGTGAAACATTACAAAAAAAAAAACGCTATTGGAATATTATCTTGACGCTGTTTTTGTTCTATTGTAAGCATACGCGGCACCCATTTTGCCGACAGATTTCTCATCTCCCAATTTTCAGTCAATATTCGATGTTTAGCACTTTTTGGAATGCCTATCATTTCAGCTAGCTCATGTACCTTCAACTGACGATCATCGAATAACATTTTGTGGATTTTTTTTTTAAAGTCTTTCTACCGTGGCCCCCTCAATTGGTCGATCACTACGGTGTTCGTCTTGGTAGCTCGTATGACCTCGTTTAAACTCTGCCCACCAATATTTTGGCTGTACTGAAACCTTTGAAATGAAAGTATTGAATTACATACCATTGACCAATTTTCTTCATGTTTACAAATTCACTGAGATCGTTTACTTTTAATGGCTCCAAAAAATATTAATAAAACTTATGTTAGTGCCTTCGTATAAATATATCTATCTACAATATTAATAGGCAAGGCTATTTCTTGTGTAAGTTTCACAGTTTTACCCTGATTGGGAAAAAAAAATTATCATTTGAAAGGTATTTCTTTTTAGCTGTTACACAGGTTTACAGATTTTTATCGTCTGGAATATTTTTTTGGAGTTATGATCGTTTAAAGTTGCTACTAACACATACATAAAATTATACAATGCTATGTGTTGTTTATTAAATTTGTTAATGTATTTGTGTTCATGTGTTCAGTTTGTTGCCTTCATTTAAAATGAGTTGAATTGTGAAGCATACCTTTAGGGTCTTTATTAAATGAAAATAAAATTTCCCTGAATTTGCACTCGAATTTCGAGCGCTGAAATTTGCTAGTTAATATAAAAAAGCTATCTTTCAATCAAAAAATCTTAGATTAAAGATCTAATTTTATGACTGCAATATAAACCAAACCAATTGAGTTTGAGGAGAAAATGTCATTAAATTTCAATTATTAGCCATTACCTATAATTAGTTATTAATATTTTCAACATTCAAACTTAATGCTATAGAAGTACATACATATGTATGTCATTATCGCACTTAAGTACCTAATTTCAGATAGCGATTTGTATTTTAAAAATGTTCTACTGAATACTTGGCTAGTGACCAAAAATATGTGTGGAACGGAAAGAGAACACATTTTATTATTCACAGTTTTGACCTTTCATGGTTCAAAGCCAAATGTTGTTAGTAACCCAGTAATAACGAAGCCTCCAATAAACACGTTAATAAGGGAAACAAGTAAAATAATCGCTTACAAACCTGCTGACATAAAACTTGATTTTTATATAGCCAGTTCCCACTTGGAAGTACTATTTAAGTTGAATTAAACGGTCTAACTTACAAACCTGCCACCTCGTAAGGCAGAAGTCTAAGGTCTAACAGAAAGCGCTTACATATGAGGCCTTCGTTGTGTTCTGCTTCTAAAAACCGAATAATTTTTTTGCAAGGAAATTTTATGCAATGTTATATTATTTAATTTTTGGAAAATAAAGGCCTATTCTAATGCCATAATGTCATATTTTTTTTTTTAATTAATCAACACTCAGGGGATACCCCCTACAGATGCAGTGCATTGTGTTGACCGCGGAAAATAGGTTAAGGAGGAAACAGAGTAGTTTTTTTTTGCAGCGACATGCCAAAGCCTCTGGTGGGAATCGAACCCACGACCCCCGCATGATAGGCGAGCACGCTACCTACTCACCTACCGGGGCGCTTAAATGAATATTAAATTTATTTTAGTTATTTATTTAGTTATTATTTATTTAGTTATTTATTGAAAATTTTATACTAATTTTTTTTTTAATTATCCATCAATTTCTTTTCCTTATTTTTTCTTATAATCGTAAATTGTTTTAATCATTTCTGTGGCAACCCTTAAAATGCAAAATGCTCATTTTTATTTGCCAATCAAAGAAAAGTTGTATGGGAAAATTGTTATCTATATTTCCAATGATGCTTCTAAGAACAAAACATTTTTCGACATTTAAAAACGATGTAAATATTCAGTTTTTAAAGAAGCGTAGGTTTAAACAAGATTATTTTCGGTTGATATGGAAAATAAAGTTTATTATTGATGTTTAAATAAGTCTAAATAAACTGTGAATAGCACCATAAAATATAAAGTTGTGAACGTTTATAACGAACACCGGTTATAACGAATTCTGTCTAAAGAGAACTATTTCCACTGGTCCCAACGATTTTGGTTGTAACGAACTTTTTTTATATCGAACCTTATGTTTTGTCAGAATCAACAAATTTGTGTTCGTTTACAAAACAAAACAAGAAAACGTATTAAATTCGACTGAGCCGAATATTTGATACACTCCATCCCGTGTTCTAAACACTATATTATAACCAAGGTTGTCAACACTAAGAGACAAAAAAGCAAGATCTCACATTATAACGGCCAGATTTTTTACAATTGCGTTTAAAGTCAATAAGAAAATTAATAAAAATTTTAGGTGCTTTCGTGCTTTATTTAATTGAAAGCAATTATTAAATGTAATCAGTAAAAATGTAAATACATATAATTACATTTCTGTTTGTTTAAAAACAAAAACAATAAGGAACAAAAGTGTGTGTGTATACATCGTTGAGGCATTTTTCACTATTTTTAGTTGTTTATATGAAATTTTATAGTTTTTTTTTTTAGAGATGTCTCCACATTTTACACCATATCTTGGCACAATGAAGCTCGATTTACCCCATTTTTAATACCAAACTGCTCGAAATAATAACAAACAATATTAACCTAACTTTATCTAGGTAAATGATTTATTTTGTGAATGAGCCTGATTTCAACAGGCAGAAAGACAGACGGACAGACGGACATCGCTACATCGACTCGAGTTGCTATAAGGATCCAAATTCATAATGCGATTCGTTACAAATGGAAATGACAAACTGATATATACCCTCTGCACAATGGTGTGGAGGGTATATAAAACTTACGTTCAAAATATGTTGGCTGAAAATGTGAATTGCACATGCAAACCCAGGACTATTACATTTTCAGTTGAATCAAAAGTATTTTTCATAAATTTTTTAACTGACTAAATTTAATCGGCAAAACAGTATTTTTTTAATATTTATTTTTGTTGAAATAGTAAAAGTAATTTTTCAACAATGTTTATAAACAATATTCATAAACAATATTTATAAACAATATTTATAAACAATGTTTATAAACAATATTTATAAACAATATTTATAAACAATGTTTATAAACAATAAACAATGTTTATAAACATCATCAAAATTTATAATTACATAAATTGAAATAATATTGTATTTGAACAAATATTATTATAAAAAAAATAATTGCTTTGATAAGGATTTTTTGAAATTGGAAAAGAACTAAATACGAAATACAGTTAAAGAAATTATGTTAAATAATCACGGTTCCCTATACCACCATGCATACCTATTCGACAGGTGTTCGATCCAAGTACGCTGAGGCAATAATTGGATGTAGGAAACAAGCATAAAAAAACTTTAGTGTTATTGTTATTAATTTGTGGCATGCAGATATGAAAAAGTTCATATCTGCTGTTATTGTTGTACGGAGACCAGGTCAAAAAATGGATCGATCATAAGCATATTTAGTAAAGTCATTTACTTTTCTCAAAAACATATATAAAACAAATTTTTAAAAAAATCTATGCAATAATTTTGTTTTTACTTAGATGTAAGTGAAGATCGGGCATCAGCTTTATATGCCAACTACGATTAAAAATGTCCTATAGGGTTTATGTTTGGGCTACTGACTAGTGGGTATAATACACACACATACACTAAATTTTGTCGATATATATGTACCTATATGATTATCTGAATCTACGACAATTTTAGTCGGTCCGATATGGGTTATTTGTATGGGGGCTCGGTTTGAACATGAACCGATTTTCATTAATTTCAATAGCGTTTGTTCCATGGCCGATAGAGGATTATATACCAAATTTCATCAAAATATATTCAGATTCGCGACTTGTAAGTTGACTACAAGGTTTGCATGGACACGATGACAAACGGACAGATAGCAGACGGACGGACGGACATCGCTAAATCGACTCAGAAAATGATTTTGCCACAAAACTTATTTTCTATATTCAGTTATTGCTTCAGCAGAGATGGATCCAACACACTCACACACACACTAAAAACGCATGGTATAGAGTACCGTATAGCGGTCCAAAACAGCTATGATTTTCTTACTTGTTTTTATATAGTTTTGAAAATGTTTCAAAAAAATATGTTAAAAAAACTAAGTTAAAAAATATTTGTTTCAATATTTTGTATTTTTTGAGTAAACATTCTACTCTACTAATGATATAAAGAACTAAATTGTATGCTCCTTCGAGTCTGCTATAACTGCTCTCTACTGTAATTTAATTGGGTCAAACCCACTAAGGTTTTTAGGCTATGAGAAACACAAACAATTCGTTTTTCATATTGGCTATTTAAATGATTTAGAAAATTATTGATTTCTGTTAACATTAAAAAAAATAAAATTTTGACAACCAATACTTGTACTTTCAAATATATTACACTATTTTGAATAAATCGGTTAGTTAAAATAAAACTAAAGCAGCTAAGCAGATGTAAATAAATCATTAATAAGGAACATTACATCAAAAAATTTTTATTATTGTAGATACAAGCTAGCCATCTGCATCTGTCTATTTCTGATTTATGATTAAAATGTTTGCTACTATCTTGAGCTGTTGGGTATTGAAAATGAGAAAAATCGGTCAATGGCTTTAAAAGTTATATGTGAAAATGTAAAGAAACCTCTTAAAATTTCATATATTTTTTGAGATACAACCTCATAAATTGTATAGAATTATGGAAGTGCAAACAAATATTAAATGAGTTTAATTAAAAAAAAGAACACAGTGAAAATTGGTTTATATTGAAAAAAAAATTATTTTAATTGAACAGCCGATTTTAATAAATAATAATAACTTCAAAATCAACAAATATTCATTAGACTTACAGCAATGACTTTCTAACAATCTCAATTTATGGCACCGACAATTTAATGTAAATAAATCATGTACGAGTGAGTATAAATAAAGATATTTCCCAATACACATTCAGCAAATATATTAAATAAATTTGACATTGCCAATAAATATGTTGACAAACAACAAAGAAATAAAATTAAATGTTGTAAAAAATCCATTTCAACAACAACAACATTGATTTTGGCGCACTTGATTAACTTTGTGTGTGAAATTGGCAATTGTTCAGTTTAAATAGTGTAAAGAAACGATTTATAATAAAGGAGGAGAAAAAAGTGCGATAAAAAAAACTCTACTCCACTCGTAGAATAAAATAAATAATAAACAACTGTACCGATAATTGCAAATGACAGCTTGAAAAATTGATTTTTGTTTATGTAAATTTTTAAAATTCCAAACAATTAAACATTGAGCTTACAATTTAAGAGACTTCAGATTGAAATTAACAACATCTTAACAGATGTATAATAAAAATAGAAAGAAACAAAATGAATTCTATAAAATAGTTTAATAAAAATTTAAAATATTAAAATATTTGACCTGTGATTTATGTTAAACAAATTTAAAGAATTTGCGTTAGAATAATACTTTCTTAATTGAGACCTGGTTAATTGATAGCAAATACAGTAAAATCCTCAACATATAAAGAATGCAACTCTGAAAATTCTTACAAGGTATTCTGAAGATCGATGACGCCAAATGTTGTAGGAGAAGCAATTAAGATATCCTCAATTATTGCTTTTTCCCAAAAACAATTAAATTTTCTGAAGATGAGTGAGCTACCGACCGAAGATTTGATGATGAGAAAGCTTTTCGCTAGAGGGGGCCACGTTTGCTCACTGGAATAAAGCCGAGTATTTTGCATCGATCAGTAACCATAGATGAGAAATGGGTCCACCACTTCACACCTGAGATAAAGGAACCGTCAAAATACTGGACTGAAATCAGAGAATCGTGTCCAAAGAAGGCGAAGACAGCTCCATCTGCAGGTAAGGTTATAGCGCGTCTATTTTATGGGATGTGCGTAGGATAATTTTCATTGATTATCTCAAAAAAAAAAAAAAAAAACAATCAACGAATTATGCTAACTTATTGCAGCGTTGAAGTGATGAAATTAATCAAAACAAGTGAGTTTTACGTTTACATTAATATCCGGACTTATTGCACTATTTATAAGAAACTACCAGATTCCAGCCCTCGAAATTCGAGTGCAATTTCTAGGCAACTTTATTTTTCAACTTAGCCAATTTACAAACCACCACTTTTTTTTGGTTTATTATTATTATGAATGAAGATAAACTCATTAATAAATTTAATAAACACACACATAGCATATGTATAATTTTACGTATGTGTTAGTAGCAACTTTAAATGCAATTTACTCAAAATAAAGGGAAAAATTTAAAAATCTGTGAATCTGGTGAACAGCTAAGTAAAATACCTTTCAAATAATATATGTTTGGTCAAACTCAGGATAAAACGGTAGAACAACACATCGGTAACAAGGAATCGCCTAGCCTATTAATATTATAGATTTAAACAAAATATTGGAAAAATAAACAATTTGATAAACACACTGAATTTGTAGCATATTTTCGGTGCTATTTTGGCACAATGGCCCAATTTTAAATACCATCTTGGTCGATATAATGACAATTAATATTATCCCAAGTTTATCCAAGAAAATTGTTTATTTTGTAAATGAGCGTGAATTCAAAAGACGGGCGGAAAGATGGATAGACGGACATCGTTATATCGACTCGAGTTGTTATAAGAATCTTTGTTCGATGCATTACAAACGGAATGGCAAAATGATATATACCCTCTGCACAGTGTTGTGGAGGGTTTGGAAAAAGACAATACATCAGTTCACACATCCGCCAACATCCATGAATTAAGAGTTCGAATTGCTTCACGACGCACCTTATTCACCAGATTTAGCTCCTTCGGATAATTTTCTATTTCCAAACTTAAAAAATGGCTTTGTGGTAAAAGATTTGTCAACAATGAAGAGCTGGAGTCTACGGTTGATGGCTATTTTAAGGAGCTAGACAGTTCTTACTGTAACCAGGGTATCGAAGCTATAGAATATCGCTGGAAAAAGTGTATCGAGCTAAAAGGAAAATTTTCCCAAATTTGTTTATGTTTTCTTTGCCAGGTTGGGTTGTTCTAGTATTACCCTCATATGGTGTGGGGTAAAAAGCAATATGTTTAAAATTGAAACATTAATTACAAATTTAAAAAAAAAAATTGACTGCAGAAACGAAACATGTTTTTATACTAATCTGGGTATGCTGGATTCGAATCTGGCATAAAAATTGAGCTATCACGTCTTGTTTATTTTTTATCGCATGCTGGCAATACTGGCAATACAATTTCACAATTATTAATTTGACAGAAACACACATTCATTCTAAATCTTCATAATAGTACCGTTTAAGCATGTCAGGAAGATCGTGTGTTACCGATTCAAGCTATTTTTGCTTTGTGTGTGGTGAATATTTGGGTGAAAAAAAAGGATATGCAATATCGGAATCATTAAAATATGCATATTTGCATTTCAGAAACTTGGACAAACCGTGGACACCGACAATGTTTTGCAATAGTTGCAGAACTGTTTTATACAAGTGGACAAATGGCAAGAAGATCTACATATTTCGATTTTTCAATTCCAGCACTTTGGAGAGAGTCAAGTAACCACCAAACCGATTGTTATTTCTGTTTAACAAGAGTTGCTCGATTGAATATGAAAAATCGAAAAAATATTACTTACGCAAATGTCCCATCGGTTTCTAAACCAGTTCAACGTCCACCAAATTATCCATTACCAGTCATTCCCAGTGCTACGATCAGTGAGTCCGAAACATCTTTCACCAGCAGTGGTAGTTTGTATGAGGCTTATGATGAACGCCATTTAGTGACTCAAGCTGAACTGAATGATCTAATTCGGGATTTACATTTAACGAAGCAAGACGCATAATTACTAGCTTCACGTATGCAGCAATGGAAACATCTTGCAGTTTGGACAAAAGTAAAAATCTATCTATCTATCTATGAAAGGAACCACTCTACTCTATACTGTACTGCTGCTGATAGTTTATTTCAAAAAATGAACCAGCCACATGACAAAACTGAATGGAGATTATTTATTAATGGCTCTAAGTACAGTTTGAAGGGAATGAAAAACCATTTAACCAATTGCTCATGCCATTAATACAAAGGAAAATTACGAATCAATGACTGAAATTTCGACATTACTCAAATACAACGATCATGAATGGAAGATCTGTGGTGACCCTAAAGTGTGTGATTTAAATTTTTTTGTATATATATTATAGCCCAGCGTAAATAACTGTAAATTAATCAGGTCATTGGTTTGTTGACTGATATGCAAGGAGGTTTCACAAAATATTGATGTTTCCTTTGTCTATGGGATAGTCGCGCTACATGTCATCATTACGTCAGAACAGAGTAGACAAAAAGAACTGAGTATTCACCAAGAAAACAAAACATTTCAAATAAACCATTAATTGATCCAAATGACGTTCTTCTTCCGCCACTGCACATAAAATTGGGCCTTTTTAAGAACTTTTAAATATTTGTTAGCGGTGTTTCCTAAAATTTCATATGCTAAAATCAAAGAAGACATATTTGTTGGCCCTCAGATCAGGAAGCTATTGAATGATGACAATTTTTCACAATGTTTATTGGAGAAGAATATGCAGCCTGGAAATCTTCCAAGAGCATCGTGGACAGTTTTCTTAGAAAAAATAATAGTGCGTTTACAAATAAGCAAAATCTAGTATGTACGAGATTTCGAGCAATATCTAGCTCATTTTTACTAGATTTCCCATACAAAACAAAATCTAGCTCGTTACTAGATTTTAGTAAAATCTCACAAAATCTTGTCAAACTTGGGCACTACCAAATGATACTACTGTGTTCTTTTAATATTGTAGTAAAAAATTACAACGCAGTGGCTGAAAAATTTACATTTAAAAACAAAAACAAAAGCAACCAAGTTGAATGAAAAGCAAATAAAATATTATTAATAAAAATGAGTCTATAATAAAAAAATATTTAGTAATTGAAAAGTTATAATTTTTTATACTTGTATGTGCCCATTCCCATCTGTTATATAATAATTGTGCTAAATGCATTTGTTTTTGTTGTTCGAACAATACATTTAACGAATGCTAATGTTTTTTTTTCGCAAAATTTCTATTTCAGCTTGTGCTTTTTTAATCCTTGATGCATAATTTAATAATAAAATCTGTTCCTTTTTAGAATTTTCCATTTTCTTATTGTTTTGTTTATTTTTGGTATTTCTAGTTTATATGTTTTATTTTTATCAGCTCATTATTGTTGTGGAAACAAAATCTCACAAAATGCCAAAAAATTTAGATGTAACCGGTATAGATTTTGAAAATAGATTTCAACTAAAATCTACTAGATTTTCCCTAGATGTAAACGCACTATAAGAGTGAAACCTACAGACAAATTTTTGCTGAATTATTGAAAAATGATCACGAATTAGGTGCACGAATGTCACTCAAAATGCATTTTTTTCATTCGCATCTAGATTTTGTTCCACAAAACCTAAATGCGGTGAGCGACGAATAAGGGGAGCGTGCTCACCAAGATTTAATGAAAATTGAAAGAAATTATCAAGGATTTCGGGACAAAATCATGACGGGAGACTATTGCTGGACTCTTATATGTGAAACCGGACCAACAAAATACAATCGACGTTCAAATAACGCCATTCACTATTGAAAATTCATTGATTTTTAAATAAACTAATGATTTTGTATGTAAAAAACGAATATAAACATTTTTTTTTGTATCGCGAAAACCTGACGTGATAGAGAAAAATCAATTACAGATCCGAATTCAGCCCACCAAATTACCTTAGGAGAGATATTTGGTTTCTCCAGTCCAAAACCTTGTTTGGCTAGTGTTATACGCCAAATATTTATAGTTGCGTTCTCCCATTACAGGGACGGTGCATTGATCACAACCGATGGATTATGAACGCTTGTAAATATTGTCAAATTCTTGGAAATAACATGCTTTTCCATCTTCGAGACAAAACATGGCCCCCGATAGTATATTCGAACATTATAACGAGCTCAAACACTAAAGTCACAGCTTTCTAAGCGACAATTATATACATGTTTTGAAAACCTATGGGAACTTGTAGATCAGGAATTTAATAAGAAAGAAAAAAAACCTGCCTAATCTCAATGATTGAAAATCAATTTTAAAATCAGAATGGAACAAAATATTCCTTAACACCATTACATCATTGGTTGATTCTATGCCTTTCTAATCTGAAAGGCAGTAATAATAAATAATGGCTACGCTACAAGATATTAGTTTTAAGTACAGTTTTATAAGCAATGACAATTTAATTTTAATATTAATAGGCTAGGCGATTTCTTGTGACCGATGTTTTGTTCTACCGTTTTATCCCAATTTTGGCCAAACTTATATTATGTGAAAGATATTTCTTTTTAGCCGTTTTGCAGATTTATAGATTTTTAAATTTTTTCTTTTGTTTTAAATAAATTGCATTTAAAGTTGCTACTAACACATACATAAAATTATACATATGCTATGTGTGTTTTATTAAATTTGTTAATGTGTTTGTTAATGAGTTTGTTATCTTCATTCACAATAATAATAAACCATAAGAGTGTTGGTTTGTGATTTGGCTAAGTTGAGAAATAAAGCCGCCTAGAAATTGCACTCGAATTTCGAGTACTGGAATCTGCTAGTTTTAATAAACATGTTCAAATACAAGCAGTCGCAGCTTTTTACTCGCACAGAATTAGTCTTTAAATAATGTAAAAAAAAAATTTATTAAAATGTATTATTATTAGACAACTGTAGAGAATACAAGAAAGTGTTAAATGCGGATGTGCCGAATATTTTTCCCTATTTTTATATTTTTATATGAAATTTTCGTCTGCGGAAAATTTCCCGAAAACAATTTCCCAAATACAATTGCCCGAAAAAACAATTCCCCGAAAAAACAATTCCCCGAAAAAACAATTCCCCGAAAAAACAATTCCCCGAAAATAATATCCCGAAATTACAATTTCCCGAAAACAATTTCCCGAAATTACAATTTCCCGAAATTACGATTTCCCGAAAAAAATTTCCCGAAATTACAATTTCCCTATTTTTAGTTTACAACTTCCCATATATTCTTGATTTCCCCATAAAAAAAACTTGCTGCATACGATTTCTTGAAAAAACAATTTCCCGAGAATACGACTTCTCGAAAAAAAACAATTCCCCACCCCGCACCGCGCCCTTCCTCTTCCACCCTCCCTCGTCATCCGGACCTACTTATTGGAGTGTCATACGCATATTTTTTCATTGTGACTTTGAACACTTCGGTATTCAGACTTCCCGACGGATAACGCTCACTCCATCACATCATGCACATGCAGTAGCTGCTACGGAATCATTACCATCTTGCATAGCGAAGTTTTTTAGTTATTTGGGTTGTAATACTCAGTTACTATGCCACTCGAATTCCTGGATAGCGAAAAAGTTAAACCGAGGTTGCTTTCGAATGATTTCTTGTATCATGACGACGGACAGTCCGTTGATAGCGTTTTTTGGCGTTGTATCCTTTATCGAGGAAAACATTGTACCGGTAGAGTCATAACAATCACAGTGCCGAAGCGGCTTTCGTTGCTAAAGAAAAAATCGTTAATGAGCTGAAAGATCTTGCCCGGACCACTACATCAAGTGGTCATGAACTGATTGCTCGCGCTTCGGCCGGAATTTCTGATGATATTGTTTCGGAAATGCCATCAACAAGCTCTTTGAAGAAATAGTAATTTCGGGAAATTGTAGTTCCGGGAAATTGTGTTCGGGAAATTGTATTTCGGGAAATTGTAATTTAGGGGAATTGAAATTTCGGGAAATTGTGTTCGGGAGATTGTCATTTCGGGAAATTGTGTTCGGGAAATTGTCATTTCGGGAAATTGTGTTCGGGAAATTGTAATTTCGGGAAATTGTTTTCGGGAAATTCTTTTCGGGAAATTGTTTTCGGGAAATTTTCCGCAAATCGAAATTTTGGCAGAGTATATTTCCATTTTCGTATGTCATGCCTCACCTATTTGATCTAGAGGATCCAAATCCAATACCCAACTGTTGCTGATTATGACGAACATTTTAAGTCTAAGTAGTACGACCCGCTCGACCTATTGCGCGCACAGGATAATGTTTTCAACAGACAGACAGACAGACAGACGGACATCACCAGATCGACTTCTCCTTTTATAAAGATCAAGAATATATATGGTGTGGAGGGTATAAAATGCGAAAAAGAAGTGAATTTTATACCGTTACTATCAAAGAGACACACTTAAAGATCATATATCCCAGCGTTGTATTATTTTTGCTCGCCACTGTAAATACACAGGAACATTTATTGTGTTTTTTAGGCCAAGAAACTTCACGACAAAAAAAATTATACCCACACAAGGCCAAATTACGGACTTTACAAACCTTTACATAATACATACGAGTTTTATTATAATTACAGTAGGTATATCATAAATATTTACTTTTAAAAGCCCCTTCTTCTTTATTTGATGAAGATATTCCATTAAGTCTCAATATGATGACATTGTCATCAATAACACTTTCGATTTCTTTTCTTTTTTTAATCCAATCGAAAAATATTAACAAATCTATTAAAAAGCATAACAAATTATGTCTGTCTGTCTGTCTGTCTGTCCGTCTGCCTGTCTATCTCTCTGTATGTAATTTGTATTAATATTGATTATAAATTTATTTATTGTATCCCAAAAAAAAAGAAAAAACAAATTGTTCGATTCGATACAGAGGTTGACCATATTATGGTTTCGTGCCTTTTTTATTGTATGTTTAAATCCATTTTACAAACAATTTGGTGGGCGTATTTTTTCTGTAGAAAATGTTGTGTTCATCCATACATTTAGTTACCATTCATAATTTTTCATTTCAGTTACAGGTTTTTACGATCTATAAATGCCGTATTAACAACACTTTAGAGTGTTCATCTCAAATTACAGTGTTTTCATTTGAGGAAAACGTGCTCGTCTTATTACAGAAAGATTAAGCTTCATTGAGAGTCTATATTTTGTTTTAACAATATTTCATAAGTTGTATTGAATATATTAAAACTTTTACTTTTACATAAAACTTTAAGCTGTTTTGTAGGTGAAATACACATAATTTGAATAATTTAAATATTTTTGAAATGTAATATAGAGATATTTTGGATTGATTGATTGATCTCATCATAAATATTAAGTGTTGTCTGTCGGCTTTGCGATAATATCGACTAAATAGTAAACATATGTAAATATTTTATCATCGTGTAAAGGAACAGATATTTATTATGTTAAACATACTTAATAAATTTCTCCATAATGAATGAAAAGTCTAATATTGGGGATACAACAAAAACTGTATGACATGACGTATATTTGTTTATAGGTTAAGTAAAGAAGTTATCACAAAACGAAATTTTGTTGTATATACAACATCCGGAAAATGCAATGATGAAAATTTGAATTTGATTGCGGTTTTGTTATCATGTTTGCCTACTTACTCTAACTAGTATAACCCAGCACTCGAAATTCGAGTGCAAATTCTAGGGAATATTATTTTTTCATTCAATTTTTGTCTTCCAATGTTTTTTTTAATCTACTATATATGTATATAAAAAATTTATGAATATTTAAATGAGCCTAAGGGTATGTTAATCAATTTTAGCAATTCTCAATTCAATACAGAGCGTCTGATATATAATTTAAATCATTCGCATTAACAGGATGTAACGAATTATTATAAATATTTTATTTTTTTTTTTCAACTTAATATATATTTTTAAGACAGATTTAATATAAATTATATCAATCTCAGCTTCTCCTCCATATGAACTATAATTATACCAATTTTCATACTCCCCCGTGCCCGCATATTGTTTAAAAAGGGAACTAAAATTTACCTTTACGTATTAATATATAGATAATCTACATTTTTCATTTAACAATAACCATTTAAAAACAAGTAAGAGTGTTTAATTCGGCTGTGTCTAATCCTTAGAGTTAATTGTTTTTCTTTTTTTCATAGAAAAGAATCAGAAAAAATGCATTATTAGAGTAGGCCTACTGTTACTGGGTTAAACCATTTTACAGTTTAAAAAACAGATATTCGTCTATGACAATTATAGGTTGCTTGAGTCATTAAAAGCTTCAGAAAAAACGCAAGGGTTTATTTATTTGTTTTTTATTAGCAGTACTTTTATTTTCAACACTCTTATTTAAATACATTTTCTCTTGGCGGCGGCAGCGACATAAACCCGGCTTTGAGCCGCACGACTTGAACATCTGGACATGTGGAGTATAACAGTATAACCAAACATACATGCTACAAACACATACACAACGACCGCAACAAAAAGGAAAAAGAAACACACAAGAAACAAAATTAAGAATAACAACGATACAAAGAACAACAGAGAATCAATCTTTTTGAAAGAGTTTTTTACATTTTCATTGAAATCTAGGGGCTTATTGAACCAGGATGTCTAAGAATAATATCCGCTAAAAATAAGCAATCCAGCTGACTTATTGAGGGCGTGATCGTGATTTCCATAGACGGACAGACGGACATCGCTTTATAAACTCCCCTAGTTATAAGGATTAAATTTGAGTGGCATTATTTTTTTGGCTGCAGATATGAAAAACTTCATATCGGAAGCTATATTTATATGGGGACTAGGTCCAAAAATGGATCGATCCTGACCATATAAGGTAAAGTCACTTATATTTTGGAAAAATATATACAAACCAAAAAACAAAAATATTTCGCAGCTTTGGTTTGTATATGTTTTTGCAAAGACTAAGTTACCTTGCCGAATAAGATCAGGATCGATCCATTTTTCCACCTAGTCCCCATATAAACACATTTAGCATCCGATATGAACTTTTTCATAGCCGAAGGCAAAAAAAATTAATAACAATGCCACCCAAATTTTGTTATGATTATTATCCATATCTAATTAGGACCTAAGAGATTGAGTCTCTGAACGCATGGTGTAGGGTATCGTATAGTTGGTCTAGACCAGGCGTGACCAAGCCGAGGACGGCGGGGTGCATGCGGCCCGCTGTATGATTATTATTCTCTTTAACAATTTTTCAGAGTCTATAACAAAATATAAGTATTACAAAATCTACTAAAATTTTCAAAAACAATAACAATTTGTAATACACTGTTAATACATTAATAAAATTTATATGCTCAAGTGTTGTATATTAAACATGTCATGGGTGTGGTAATAAAAATAGTTATTTATGTACATATTTGATCGCATGCGCTTCGGCATCGCTATTTTTCCAAGGTTGAGTTACCGGTGGAAATTGAAAATGTTGTGCCTGAATAGGGAACTCCAGTTTCATATTTAAATGATGAATTGGTAGTTGGTCCTGTTTTTAACTGAAATAATTAATCAGCTCAACAAGGAGTTAATTATTGATGTTTGTAATCATTCCAAATCAAGCTAATTTTATTTGAGATCCCAACTTAGAAATATGTATATGCTTTCTTCTTCTCTATTAAAAAACAATTTTAAAATTTGCATATATATTATAGTGTTAAACTGTTGGAAAAAAAGACGTTAAGCCAAAAATATTACAAAAATGCCTGACCAAGTTTGTGAGATAGACGCAGGTTCAAATCTCACGAATCTCATATAGAAACAATCTATTCAATTATAATATAACAATTTTAACAATGTGTACCCGGTCTGAAGACAGAATAGTCATGATTTTTAAAAACAATTTTTAACAACAATATTCACCATTTTCCACCATTAAAAGAATTTAAGAACAATAAACCTACTAATTGTGCAAATTACGTTGATGAAATTGGTAAGCTGAAATTAAAAAATATGACAAAAAGTTTGAGATATTTCCTTCTACATTGGAAATAATTAAATTGCAATGTAACAATGAGTTTAAGGAGGTTTATCAAATCTCATAAACAATTGACAATTGATTTTTACAGCGGAAAAGTATCCTAACTTAAGATTATTTGCTAAAAAAAATTGTAAGCGTTTTCAGATCTAAATATGTTTGTGAAGAAATTTTGTAAAAGTAAATTTCGCGCTTCAATAACAGATGAAAATCTTGAAAGCCAATTACTATGTATGTGCAACTAATTACTCAAATTGAAGTAGATTTAAAATCATTGAACGATAGCAAAGAAAAAGAAATATCTCATTAGTATTTATTGAAGTATGTACTGAAATAATAAAAATAAATGGTTCATTAAAAAATTTTCTTGAAACAATAAAAAAATTTACTCTAAATATTTTTTTTTTTTTTTAAATAATAAATACATAGCCCTCGAAAAAATTTTGATAAAAACGTTGGCCCGAAGTCGATTTGGGTTGGCCAAGCCTGGTCTAGACCGACTATAATTTTCTTATTTTTTGTTTTATTTAAATTTTGTTTTGCCAAAATAAAACTTACATTTTTATGTAAACTCCCGCCTGTTTTGCAAGTGAAATTTTTTAGGGAAAAAACCAAATTCAAATGCATTTAGAACAGTGAAGGCCATACCAAGCACGCTGGTGCTTGGCTTCTTATATGTATACAGCCGTACGAAAATAAAAATACCCACCAAAGAGTAAAAGTCAACAATTTCATTCAGACTTATGACAGCTTTTAAAATTCATATATCGCACCTGTACCTCTAAAGTGAGTCAACTCAAAATTTTTCAATTTTAACTTTTTGCAAGAAAACTATACACAGTGGTCATATCTAACCACTGTAAAAACCTTACATCGATTTTTCTAGTCTTTCGCAAAAAAAATACAGTTGTAACCCTCTTTGTGTTATAAGAGTACCTTATTTAGAACCCACTAAAAAGACATATTTGGAGTTCCACCAAAAAACTTGTTATTTTTGATGATTACTGAAAAAATCGCAAAACCAACTACTGTTGTATACTTATTATTCGCAATTCTTTACAATGAAACAACTGTTTTTAAATTTTATAGTAAATATTTAAAAAAAACCGTTTTTGCCTCTACTGAAAATTTGTAAATTTTTGAGTTGACTCACTTTAGAGGTACAGGTGCGATATATTTTTTTTTTTAATAGGTACACAGAGAATATTTGTTTAAAAGAAACCAAAAACGTTGAGAAAATTTCGAAGTCTTGATAAACTAAATTACGCAAAGCAGTTGCATCTGCTATAAATTAAACATTTTCTATAAATTACATATGTCGCCTCCATTTAAGAACATTATAGCTATCTTTTATGCATTTTTATACCCTATACCACTATGTGGTTTGGGTATAATGACTTTGTGCTGCTGTTTGTAACTACCAAAAATATTTGACCTAGACCCATCTTTTATTATACCGAATCAGAATCACTTTCTGAGTCGATTTAGCGATGTCCGTCCGTCCGTCCGTCTGTGTGTCCATGTAAACCTTGTAATCAAACTACAGGTCGCAAATATGAATATATTTTGATTAAATTTGGTATATAAGCTTTTATCGGCTATAGGATGAACGCTGAAATTGGTGAAAATCGATCCATGTTCAGACCTAGTCCCCATACAAATGACCCCTATGAAATCAACATAAAGATCCAAACTATCACATAGATCTTAGTCAAATTAAGTTTGTATGTGTTTATTGCATCCAATAATCAGTAGTCCACAAAAAAATTCCCTATAGGACAATTCTTAGTCATAGGCCCCATATAGAGCTGCTTCCCGATCTTTACTTAAATCTATCGAAAAACAAAAATATTGCACAGATTTTTCTCAAATTTGGTTTGTGTATATTTTTTCAAAATATAAGTGACTTTATCAAGTATGGTCAGGATCGGTCCATTTTTCGACCTAGTCCCCATATAAATATAGCACTCGATATGAACTTTTTCATATCTGCAGCCAAAAAAATTAATAACAATGGCACTCAAATTTGGTTTATGCTTATTTTCTATATCCAATTAGTTGGACCGAAGAGATAGGGTCTCTAAACCATGGTATAGGGTATCGTATAGTCCGTCTAGACCGACTATAATTTCTTACTTGTTTTTTTTTATTTTAAAAAATATCCAGTTACTGCAGGCTGGTAAGTTTTTTAGTTTTTGTTAACATACCACTTATTAACCTTTGAAATTTCTTATCTTTTTAAGTTTTGCTATTTTATTTTTTTTTTTTTTAAAGAAATGAATTACTTATTATTACTTATTTGATTTAATAAACTTGAAACTTACGGATAGAAGAGATTAAATGTTCTTCAAATCTTGTTTTACATTTTCAGAATGTAAGATTTAAAATTTAAAACAACAAAATATATTTTAAATTTTACCATATTCTTCGTGAACTCAACTACACAAACCCATTTAATATCGGCATTGTGTTACGTCCATGGATTTCGATCAGTGTAGTACAACTAACACATGCTCATAAACACTATTGCTATCTCTCGATGGACACCACTGATTTAGAATAACTACTTTTTTCCCATTGAATTTTTTTTTTTCTTCACACGGCTGATATATTCATAATAGGAGAATTTTTATTCATAATAGGAGAAAAGGCAAAAGTGACAGTGATTCCGGACAGGAATCGGGAATGAAGTTTTGGCTGTATTGCAGTCAAAATTTCGAAAAAAAAAAACACGTTTATAGCTTACAAGATATGTTACATATGCAGTGTAAGACTATTTTTCTGAAATTCAATTGATATTTTCTGAAATACATTTGATAATTTCTAAAATACATTTTATAATTTCGAAAATACATTTGACCATTTTTGGAAATCAATTCACGTTTTCTGAAATACAAATGAAAATTTCTGAAAATTAATAGATATTTTCTGAAATACAATTCGAAAAGGTAAGGGGTAAGACTTTTGTGAAAATTTTTAAAATACATTTTAACGGAATATTCAGTAAGTGGGCCCTCAATATCGAAAAATTATATTGAAGATTTGAAGTCTGTACATTGCAATTAATTAAAGCACAATCACTTTATAATCTAAATATAATCGTATCTCCCACATTAATCAAAAAAATAAAAAAATAAAAAAAAACAATACAAACGGTTTTATTAAACTTATTTAAGCTTTAAAATCTATATTACACTACTTTGCTACACATTTGGTAAAACAATGTTATTAACTTTACACTTAATAAATCACAATGACCAGACTGTTTATATGGTCAAGATAAACTAATTTCATTCAATTCTGATACAGCAAAATATGTACAACATATAAGACGCTTAAAGACAGACTCTGCTGTCTGTCTGGCACATGCTCGTAAGTAATGATCATTTACTTTATTTTTATTTTTTTCGTTTTTTTTTTTATTTTAGTGTAAAAAGTGTAAATTTTATTAAAATTTAATGTTCTTTTTTTGTAATCGAGTCTTTATGATACATGGTTTTAAGAAAGAAAAAAAAAAACAACAAATTTGATTAAATAGCGGCACTTGTCTGTTACAAAAAAACTAGTATTCAATCGAAACAAATTAAAACGATATGGCCTAAAGTAAGAAAACGATTATTACTGTATTTTTTATTATTATTTTTTTTTTTTTTTGCTCTGACAAAAATCTTTCCATAACAAGAAAACTTATTAATGAACACGTACATTTAGGAGTCATATATTAATATTTTTTTAAGATTGTTTTTTTTTTTTTTTTGGGTTAATAACCAACAATTTATAAGGCGGGTGCGAAAACTACCACAACATATTGCCAATAAATAAATGTTTAAACTAAAAAAAAAAAAATATGGTTTTTTCCATCTTAAAGTTTTATTCAAAATTTGTTTACATCAAAAACAACCAACTTTTAAGTAAATTTATTTGTTAGGAGTTTTTTTCTTCTTTTGTTTAAGTTTTATGTACTCACCCAGAAAAAAAATAAAAAATACAAAATAATTGTTTATATGTATATCAACTAATGCCACTATTTCGATTTGAATACTGAACTAAAAAACAACGTTTGCATGAGTTTAATACAATAGACTTTAAATAGAAGTATCTGTGTTTTTTTTTTTTTTTTTTGTCTATTTAGGTAAAGTATTGGTGGTACCAAAATATGTAGGTAACCCAATTATTAAGATAAAAAATAAACAACAACTAAGGGGAAGAAACAGAAGAAACTGAAACATTAAAATGAAAATATTTTCGATGTTTAAAGAGAATTTTTAAATACTCGTAGTATGCTTATTCAAAAACTAACCGGGCAATTTATCTTAAAACCTACTCGTATTAACAGATTATGAGCAATATTTTGATTTTAACTTAAAGTTATCGATTGCCATACACAAAGTTAAAAGTTGACAATAAGACCGAGTATACAATAAGCTTCCCATGCTTTTCTTGGATCCAACTATAGAATTAATCCTTACCGACTATTTACAAAGAAAAACATTTGAAGATTAATTTTAGTAACTTTAGTAGCTTTCATGAATTTAGGAATCATATTATTTTACTCTTAATCGGTATTTAATGTGAAATCAATAAATCTATAAAGTTAATTAAATGGAATACACATTCTGCTGAGAGGGTAAGCGTTTGCATTATTAGCTCTATATAACTGTACAGATGAAGGTGAGAAGTAACGTGTTGGTCGTTGAAGAATGTTGAATGAATAATTGTTAATCAGAAAACCAGAACGAACATCACCATTAATTATATTAAGAAGAAATGAAACATTTAGCATAGTTCTACGGCTTTTTAAAGTTGGTAGCTGAATAAGGGCAAGTCTGCTGGTATAAGATGGAAGATTAATTGGATTGAAGCTTAAACTCCGTTAACGTAATTTTTCGACCGAAATAATTTTTTTATTTTCCAAAATAATATACTAAGGACTGCGTTTGAAAAAATTGTTCATCACCAAATTCGAAAAATCTGTTGAACTAATATTTTGATTTAAAAAATGAAACCCACTTTAAACTGGATGTTTTCCATAATTTTTATTTTTCTTAATTTTCAAATTTTTCTGCCACACCTTCCATCAGCGATTTTCTTGTGTTATCTGACACCTTTCGAGCTGCTAGGGTCCATTTTCCCCGGAAATCTTGGACATTCTTGGCCACTTTGTTCGTTGCCTTGATTTATCTTTTAACCAAAGCCCAATTGGTCTGAGCTCTGGACAGTTTGGAGGATTTGCTTCTCGAGGCACCAAAAGCACATTATTTTTGGAGTACCACCCCAGAGGCTATTTTAATGTAATGACAAGAAGCTAGGCCAGGCCAAAAGAAAGTGGAAACCTCGTGCTGTCTTAAGAAAGGTTTTAGTCTTCTCTCCAAGCATTCTTGGATGAATATTTCCGAGTTAATTGTTCCCTTAGTTACGAAAAGCTTGCTCCTTTCTCCACAACTGCAAAAAGCTTGTCATACCAAGAACTTGCGAGGAAATTTTGATTGTTTTATAGACTTAAATATTTCGTCTACATTCTCCCACGAGTCTGCAGTGTAAAATTCCTGACCTGGAAGCTGCGAATAATCAGCCAGACCGTATGTCTCGTCGTCCATGATGCAGCAATTGAATTTTTCTAAATCTTTTTTTCATTTTTTGGCACGCTGTGTTGCGTCCGCGTTCTTCACAGCATTCCTATCTGGAATGTTTTAAGACCGGCGTCCTTTTTGGCCTTACGTACAAAAAAACTCGGAGCATTCCACTTTCTGAGCCAGTTTTCTGCCCAAAATATTAGGATTTTTGTTCAGCATGGTGACAATTTTCTTTGCTTTCTTTTGGTCACACATGCCTTTTTTCCTTCCAGAACCTGTCTTCCGAATGACGTTCAAGTCTTCGTTAAACTTCTGTAAGACTCTAGACACTGTTTTCGGGGTAATTTTTAGCTGTCCAGATTTTTTTTAAATATCAATTCGCTTGCCATGTTGAAATGAATAAAAGCGTCTAGCGAAAAATTTTAAAAAACCGTAATATTCTGCTATTCATTTCAAAGCCTACTACAAAAAAAAATTTCAAAGTTATTGCGAAATATGTAATGGAAATTTTCTTCTAACGCAGTCCTTAAGATTATTTTTACTCTGTCACAGCTAACGAGTTATGGCCCATAGTTAAGAGCAAAAGTGAAACGAGGTCTGACGTTTATACGTCTTCTTTAAATAATAAACCAAAATATTGAATTTCGATTGATTTTACTCGATATCGAGTGCGGTGATTAGCCCCACGAATTGTTTTTGCATAGATTCCAGACTTTCGATATGAATATGGTAGATTGGGCCCCAAATTAAAGAAACATATTCCATGATAGGTCTCAAAAGTGACGTATATAAAGTTTTACTGGCATTGGGATCATTGAACTCTTTAGTGCAACGTTTTATGAAACCAAGTCCATCTCTGGCTTTGTTGACAGTAATTGTTATATGAGGAATAAAACTCAGTTTATGATCCAACAAAACACCAAGATCTAAAAAGTTATCTATTTTATCGAGACAATAATCAACCAACACTTAGTTATCAGATATCGTCCTCTTTCTGATGAAAAGCATATAAAGGGTGATTTTTTTGACAACACTGGTTTAATTTATTAAACATTAAATTAAACATCTTCAGTTTGGTCTATAATTTAACCATGAATCGTCTTACAAACGAACAACGCTTGCAAGTTATTGAATTTTATTATCAAAATGCGTGCTCTGTTAAGAAAGTTCATCGCGCGCTTCTTCCATTTTATGGTCAGTTTAATCGACCCACTGAAGCGAATATTCGGGCTATTGTGAGTAAATTTCGCACCAAATTTACATTGTTGGACATTAAACCACCAACACGCTTACGTAGAGTGCGAACTGAAGAAAATATCGCAGCTGTATCAGCCAGTGTTAATGATGACCATCAATTATCGATTCGTCGCCGTTCGCAGCAATTGGGCCTCTGTTACTCAACAACGTGGAAAATTTTGCGGAAGGATTTAGGTGTGAAGCCTTTCAAAATACATCTGGTGCAACAAGACGGTGCCACATGCCACATTGCACGCGCAACAATGGACTTATTGAGAGGCAAGTTCGGTGAACATTTTATTTCACGTTCGGGACCGGTCAATTGGCCGCCTAGATCGTGCGATTTAACGCCTTTAGACTATTTTTTGTGGGGCTATGTTAAAGCTCATGTCTATACAGACAATCCCGCTTCAATTGACGCATTGGAAGACAACATTTATTCGTGAGATACCGGCCGAAATGTTGGAAAAAGTATGCCAAAATTGGACTAAGCGGATGGACCATTTGAGACGCAGTCACGGTCAACAATTGCATGAAATAATCTTCAAACATTAAATTATATGGACCGTACTATCGATTCAAATAAAGATTTCATGCATTTTTCTGAATTTTATGTGTTTTTTTTTTTTTTTAAACTTTCCTATAGCTCTCAAAAAATCACCCTTTAAAATTTTTGTTTACTTTAACGTTTATAGCAATTTTTTATTATTATTTTTTCGTTTGTATAAAATAATTTAAAGAATTCAGTTATATTTGCATTTATAAACATTTTTATATAGACTAGCAGATTCCAGCCCTCGAAATTCGAGCGCAAATTCTAAGAAATTTTATTTCCTCATTAAATAAAGACCAAAAAAGCATACTAATCAATTATAGCTAATTCACAAATCAACACAAAAAACAAACTCATTTTTATTACAAACACATTAACAAATTTAGCATTGTATAATTTTATGTATGTGTTAGTAGCAACTTTAAATTCAATTTACTCAAAATAAATGAAAAAATTTAAAAATCTGGAAATCTGCAAATCGGCTAAAAAGAAATACCTTTCAAATAATATACGTTTAGTCAAAATTGGGATAAAACGGTAGAACAAAACATCAGTCACAAGAAATCGCCTAGGCTATTTATATTATAGATATTAAGACGTATAAGTATAGAAAAGCGATTTTTGTATAATATGGCTGTTAAAAATAAATAAAAAACGTTTGCTTACGGAATCTTAAGGAAATATATTGGAATATAATTAATTTTCTTTAGTAGTTTTTTTATATGGGAGGGCTAAACGTGAAGAACACATATTAAAGTTATAAAAGAAAAAAATAGTAAAAAAAATTATTATAAATGTTAATTAAAGAAATATTAGTGGAGACAGAAATCTTCAAAATTAATTAAATTCTATTAATTATTTTCTATAAACCATCAATTTGAATTTTTGCATATCGGTTCAGTTTTTCGTGCGTTCGACAATTTTTAAATGTGATAATTATTATTTATTTTTAAAAGTAGTAAACTTTTGTAAAATTTAAAAGAAGTCGGGATCATAAAGCTCAATTTTTACCGAAAATAGTTTGAATCATTAATAATTTTGATTTTTAGTGTTGAAAACTGCATCATTAGCAACACTTTCTTTTTGATCAAATAAATGGTAGATACAATTTTCTCACCTTAGTATCTCATTAAATATTACTTAAAAAGATTGTTTAAACATAAAATTTGAAAAAATTAAAATTCACCTCGTATAAAAATTTACATAGTACACTTTTTTTCTAATTGGATTGAGACGCACATAATTGTTCGGTTACACCAACCAAATAATAAATAATTCACATCTGAAGATCAAATTCAGTTCGGACAACAACAATTCGGAGGCCTCAAGTAGTTATACCATGGCACGTAGTTTTGGTTTAAGTACAAAATTATCTTATAAAAAGTTGTTTTTATAATGAAAAAAAAAAAAAAAAATCCGTAAGCAGTTGGTCACATTTTTAATGATCCATTCAAAATATTAATTGGAAATTAATTTAACAGGTGTTTGTAATTTTAGATATAAAATCATTGAAATTTCTTTAAACAGCGTAAATGACAAGCAAAAGAAAATTTCATTAATTTTATAACCATTGATCAATAAAACTTTATCCGAGTTCAAATCCAACTACATTAGAAAACTCTTTCAATTTTATTTGAAAACCATAAAAATGCTACAAAAACAAATTCAAATCCAAACGACGAATACTGACTGCACTTATCTATTTAATATCGAACAGAACGTGGTTTCGTTGCGACGTCTTCTTCTGTTTTTGGGGTTTTTCAGTTTTCTGTTTGAGGTTCAGCTCCATGAAATTTAAATTACTCCATATATGGGGAATAAGTGTACAAAATTTACCGGTTATGACCATATTTAGTAAAGTCACTTAGTTTTGTCAAAAACATAAATAAACAAAATTTTAGAAAAATCAGCCATATTTATACCTTATACCACTATGTGGGGTTTGGGTAAAATGACTTTGTGCTGTTGTTTGTAACTACCAAAAATATTTGACCTAGACCCATCTTTTATTATACTCAAAATCACTTTCTGAGTCGATTTAGCGATGACCGTCCGTCCGTCCATGTAAACCTTGTAATCAAACTAAAGGTCGCAAATATGAATATATTTTAATGAAATTTTGTATATAAGCTTTTATCGGCCATAGGATGAACGCTATTGAAATTGGTGAAATTTGGTCCATGTTCAGACCTAATCCCCATACAAATGACCCCTATGAAATCGACTTAAATTGCCATAAGATCCAAATTATCATATAGATCTCGGTCAAATTGGGTTTGTGTCTGTTCATTACATCCATTTATCAGTTGTCCAAAAATAAACCCTATATGGCAACTCCTTGTCATAGCCCCATATAAAGCTGCTTCCCGATTTTCACTTAAGTCTATAAAAAAACAAAAATATTGCACAGTTTTTCTTCAAATTTGGGTTATATATACTTTTTCAAAATATAAGTGACTTTGCCAAATATGGTCAGGATCGGTCCATTTTTCGACCTAGTCTCCATATAAATATAGATTCCGATATGAACTTTTTCATATCTGAAGCCAAAAAAATTAATAAGAATGCCACTCAAATTTGGTTTATGCTTATTTTCTACATCCACTTAGTTGGACCGAAGAGATAGGGTCTCTAAGTCATGGTATAGGTATATCGTATAGTCGATATATAGGTATATCGTATAGTCAGCTTAGACCGACTATAATTTTTTTACTTGTTTTATTTTGTGATAGATTTAAGTGAAGATCGGGAATCAGCTTTATATGGGGATTGCAAGTATAACTAAAAACAGGTTTACAAGGTTTATTTTTGGAATACTGATTCGGGTATAATACACACACATACACTAAATTGTATCGATATATATATGACATCTGTATCTTAGGACCATTTTAGTCGGTCTGATAAGGCGACTAGGTCTGTACTACACCGATTTTCTCCAATTTAAATAACGTTTCGCCTGCAATTGATAAAAACTTATATACTAAACTTCATCAAAATATATTAATTTTTGAGACCTGCAGATTCATTACAAAGTTTACATGGACGGACAGACAGACGAACACTTTTAAAATTGGTGGACTAAAATGTATTTTAAATATATCAATCGTTCAAAAATTGACGCCAAGTTTTAATAAAAACAAATATTTTGCGTTTTTCCGATTTAAAACAAAATCTTTCTTCCAAACATGGTGGGGTGGCTCTGTGCTTTGTTCCATAGAAAATTGGACAAAAATAGAAGAAGTTTTCTTAGACAAGCAAAAATTGCCATGCTATTATATATTTCATCAAGTTAGGAAAAAATATTATTTTTTTAAACGAAATCAGTGCAAGGACATCCACGCCTTCTTTTGATATTAATAAATCTAATTTATTTTAATTTTATTTAAATTTAATTTTAATTTTAACACACATACATATACTTTTTCTTAAAAACACTATGAAACCTTATAAAATTATTCGATTATTCTAAAATTGTACAAGTTGATAGTAGGGCGTTGCATCAAAAACGTTTTTATTCTCTTTTTTTGAAAATCTTAACCATTTTAAGAGAGCCGTGCCCAAATGAGGACAGTTATTTTTCTTAATATTGGTATTGGTTATTTATTAAGTTTTGCGCAAGAAAAAAACTATAACATACATTTCCACGTGTAAAAGTATACCTAAATCAAATTAATACTTTTATTAAATCATGTTAGCCTTGGAGAATATGATGAAATATGTTTTCCATATATTATTACAGTCTAATTCACAAACCCTTTTTAAGAGCTTAATAAGCTGTTAATAAGATAAAATCGAAAAAAAAACAGTATTCATAAACACAAAATAGCTTATCAAACGTTTAATAAACGTTTTATTGTAGCCATTACCCAACTTTAAACCTTTCATAAAATGACATTTCAAAATATTTATTTACAGTTATTGATTTTGTTTATTATTTCATTAAAACAGTGGAAAAATAAATCTGTTTAAAATCAATAAAAATATGGATTTGATAAATTTAATTAGGAGAATTGGTAAGTATAGCAAACATTTACACATTTTAACATATTTTACAAAGTGAGAAATGTTTGCAGATACCATTGCCCAAATATCGACTGCAATAATTTTTGGGATGAGAATTGATCTCTTTTCAACTGCGGATGATCAATTCATCCGAAAAAAATTATTGATATGGTCAAATCTGAAGTTGAATTTGATAATAGTGCGTTTACATCTGAGGAAAATGTAGTAGATTTTAGTTGAAATCTATTTCGAAATCTATACCGTTTACATCTATCTTTTTTGACATTTTGTGAGATTTTGTTTCCACAACAATAAAAAGCTGATTAAAACAAAACATATAAACTAGAAATACCAAAAATAAAGAAAACAATAGGAAAATGGAAATATGGAAAATTCAAAAAAGGAACAGATTTATAATTATATTATGCATCAAAAATGAAAAAAAAAAGCACAAACTGAAATAGAAATTTTGCGAAAAAAATTAACCTTTGTTAAATGTATTGTTTTCACAATTATTATTTAGCAGATTGGAATGGGCACATGTCAGTATAAAAGGATATAACTTTTCAATTACTAAATATTTTTTTATTATAGATTCGTCATTTTTTTATTAATAATTAATATTTTATTTCCTTTTTATTCAACTTGTTTGGTTTTGTTTTAAAATGTCAATTTTTCAGCCACTGCGTTTTAATTTTCTACTACAATATTTAAAAAAATCAGTAGTATCATTTGGTAGTTCCCAATTTTGCACAAATCTAGTAAAGAGCTAGATTTTGTTTTGTATGAGAAATCTAGTAAATATGATCTAGATTTCGCTCGAAATCTTGTATATACTAGATTTTGCTTAGATGTAAATGCACTATAAAAGCGGTGCGAATAATCTGACGATTTGCAGGTTTTATTGACATTGTTTTGCTGGGGTCGAAAAGAAGTAAGTTCAGGTGCTAACTAATTACAAAGTCTATCTTTTTTCTAAAAAATAAAGTTCATAGATTCGAGATGATGATAAAGTTCATAGATTCAATTATGCAGAATTTTATTGTTTGATTGTTGCATCTATTTTCTTTACTTTTTACATACTTTTTACATCGCATTCGTTATCGAAATTTTTCGATCGAAATTATTTTTTTATTTCCCAAAATAAAATGTTAAGAATAATTTTTCTTTCTCATAGTTGAAGAATTATGGCCTCTGATTAAGAAGAAAAGCGAATCGTGGTCGAGCGTTTGTCCGTCTTCTTCAAATATTAAACCAAAATATGGAATTTCGATTGATTTTACTCGATATCGAATACGGTATTTGGCCCCAGTATTGTTTACTTTGCTGTGCTGTGCCACATTCGTTATTTGACTACTTTTACTACGCGTCGAACAAATGCGCGTAAAAAATTATTTTTTTTATATCATCATTTGTTTACAAATATTTTTGATTCCTTTGTTAAATATAAGTTGTTTTTCTATAAAAATTAAATTAATTTCTACTATAAAAGAAAATAAATAAAATATTCAATTACCGAGTAGATCATTTATTTACTTTATTCATCACTGCCAACAAACTGACAACATAGAGAGGACTAGTGTTGCCACCATAAAACAAATTAAACGTTTAATAGCTAATTTTCTGTTATTTGTGAATAGTGTTTTCGAATAATGGTTTATAAGTCAAAATCAGTGTAATAACAAAAGTATTCTTTAGAGGCAAAATAAAGTTTTTTTTTATGAATTAGACCGTTAATATTTAATAAATATTGTGCACTTACAATATCCGTGCACTTCAAATGAAAAATTTTAAATATTAATAAAAACGTTTCACAAATATTTTGAATTACGAACTTTTTACCATTGACACATTCGGAATTTTACTTGTTCTTAAAAGAAAACTACTTTATATTTCTACAACGCAAAAAACTCAGTATGGAACTATGTACCAGAAAAGTGTTCGTACATTTACAAATAGGAGAATCCCACGAATAATGCAACAAAGGTCTGTTACATTGATTTTCTTTTAGTAGAAGACAAACTTGTTTGTATAAAGTTGATTTGACTTAATTATATTTCTTTTGGAAACTATCGGCCGTATTCATAATGAAGTTATGCAGTATCTACCATGAGTATTATTTATAATGCACTTGCTGCTGCGTTTGCTAAACTCAGATCAACAACCTTTCAAACACTGACTAAGTATGTTAAAACAGCTGATGTGTGTCAAACTAAGTAAGTGCAAATAAATATTTTTTTCTTTGCGGATCTTTTAAACATTTTTTTTTACATAATTTACAAATTAAAATAATTTTGTCGTAAACTTAACACTTGTAAATATTAATTTTAAAAAATGAAGGAGTGAAATCACACAAATTGATATGTAAACAGAATTGATTTTCACTATATCAGGTGGCATTAATGCAAAAAATATGGTGGCATTACAAATTTCAGAGTTGTTTTTAAAGCTATTAGATGACAATAAAAAATTAATTATGAATAAACTATGTGCTAACTAAAAACTAAGGCTAATCGGTTGACTAGTAAGAACCTCGTTCAGCGCGACATGTAAGCAGCAGCTAACTTTTCATTATGAATTCGGGGGTATATTGTTAAATGAGTCCCAAAATCATAGATATCGATGCTTACGAAACTTTTCAAAAACTTAGAAATACCATACCATACTTAGAAACCAGGTAACGCGGTTGGTAAACTCGAAATTATTGGGTCTTTAATGTCTCAAATTGGCTGCATAAACATTTTAAAACAATGTGTAAAACAAATCGTACAACTACAGGGCCTTATAGCAGATTTTTGGTTCTAACAAAACATATATCGCACAATTTCAAGCTGTGGTTGCTCTAAAAATCAATTGAAATCACCAGCCCAATCACCCGATCTCAATCCTATAGAGCATTTATGGGATTTACTGGAGCGCAGACTCTACAGCATTAAAAAACCTCGAAGAAAATTTAAAAAAGCTGCATTTTGGGTAACATAAGTAAAGAGAATACTTTAAAGTTGGTTAACTTGATGTCAAAACGGCTCAAAGAGATCATAAAGTACAAATAATATCCTTCAAGTTACTCACTTAAGCAATATTTAATGTAAATTTAGTACGAATAATTTTTCTTTTGAGTTTTTTTCTTTTTTTACGTTTTTTATCCGCATGAAATTTGTTAAAGGCAATAAGTCTTAAAAAAAATTAATAAATAGGTTTATAAATTATTAAAAAAAAAAAATAAGTCCGCTTAATTCATTTTTATATTTTTGGTGTACGAATACTTTACATAGCAACAGAAATTTTTTTGTAGAATTGCTAAAGAAGCAAAAGTTTCTCGGCAAGCGGTTTCTCGGGTGCCTAAAAATTATAATACACTTCTCTGACATTCCGTATATTCTTGATAGTATATTCCTGATAGTTCTAACAACTAGAGACGATGTAGTAATGTTTGTCTGTCTGTCTGTCTGTTGAAAATAAATCATTTACCTGGGAAAATCAGTATAATATTGTTTGTCATTATTTTGAGCAGGTTAGTTCTGAATTTGGACCCTCTAGGCTGATAAGTTGAGGAATGACGTAAAAAAATATAAAGATACTCCAATAAAATTTCATATAGAAAACTAAAGATACTGGAAAATGTTTATACGTATCAAAACATGTGCATATACAGCTTTCTGTTCGCTTGCTGTTTTTTTTTTTTTTTTGTTTTGACATATAAACGTTCGCATGTACAAAAAAAAAAACAATAAGCAAACAAAATTGTGTATGCATCGCTGATAAACAAGCAAACAAAAATCAAATTGAATGTATTTACATTTATGCTGATTGTATTTAATAATTGCTTTCAATTAAACAACCACGAAAATACCTAAAATTTTCGTTAATTAAATTATTAATTTTAAATATAATTGTAAAAAATCTAGCCATACTCGTATAATGTAAAATCTAGCTTTTTTGTCTCTCAGTGTTGAGTGTCTTGGTTATATTATTGTGTTTAGAACACGGGTGAAAAGTACCAAAGATTCGGCACAGCCAAATTTAACAGTCTTACTTGGTTTTTAATCATTTTGTAACTTAAGTTAATACTATTTATGATATAAATTCGATTTTAATGAAATTATATCGGCCATAAATGGGTTAAATTTTGGCCCAAAAATTTGTTGAGAATGTTTTCAAATTTTTGGAGGTTTTGAACCAGATAAATCACTTCTGAAGGCTATCAGCCTACTAATAAAAATTATCCGCTATTAAAATTATTAGTTAAATGACTTTAAAATTAAATATTCAGTTTTTTTCCAGTTAAAACCTGAATAATTCTGAAAAAAAAAAATTTCAAAAATCTTTTGGGTCGTAAAAACTTATGTTCCACACTAGGAGCTGAAAAAATAAAAAAAAAGTTTTTGTGTCTCATTGCGCAATAGGTTAACAACGTGGTAATAAAACAATACTTCATGTCTGAGTACTTATAGGTATAGAGACTAAAAAAAATTTATGGCTTTAATTAATTTCTTAAAGTTGAAGAAGTTTCCGTCAAATTTCACGACCTAGTGTTTTTTGGCAAAAAGGTCTGAGGCATTTGCTATTCCTTGGCGAGTTTTTATTCGATTTTGATGCTATATAGTTTTTTGAAAAGATAAATTAGTTATGATATCGATTCATAAAACAACTTGTCTAAAAAAGTAAACTGTATAACGAAATGTTCGTAAAATCTGAAAAAAATTCATATTTTTCTCATATAAAAACATTTGAAATTTTCAATCGATTTCCGGCTCGACTTTTTAAAGCTTTGAAAGTAATTTCAGTACAAAAAAATACTTATTAGATAATTAAAATTGTTTTTTATCCAATGAATTATACTTATCTGCCGAATAGTTATAAAAAGCAATAAAAAAGGCACTAAATGTGTTTTTTTTTCATAATATTGAGCTTAAAAAATTAAGACCGCATTTATGACAGCAAACCTCATATTTGAGAAAGCGCATATATTGAGAATTAAAAGAAAAATCCATTACAAGCTGCGACCAGTCTATTATACATACATATCGTCAAGTGGTTAATTAAATAATTAAATGTAAAATATTAAAGATTTTAAAATATTTAATTAATCTTTGGTAACTTTGATGCTATCAGCAATAAAATAACACATATTTCAAAGTCTATAAATTATGAAATTTTTCTATTTTATAATAAAACCTACATTTTCAAATAAAACAACCAAAAAAATCGAAAAACAATACTTTGATAATAATTTCCGTGAAGCATTAAATTATAAATTTCATAAACGGTGATATTAAGTCAATTAAATTTTTTTTTTATAAAAATATGTTATGGTCAAGCACAACATTATGAGCTAATAAATAAATAAAAATAAAAAAATTTAATAAACACTTTATTTAAATTCCTTCCAATTTTCATAAATTTTAGCGTGACATAAAAAAATTTTTTTTTTAGTAAGGTCAAGTTCATGTTAGGCAATTATGGAAAAGGCAACATCTCAAATTGTTGGATATACATAATAAGCAAGCGATTAACGATTCTTCCTACAAAGAATTGAAGAACTTTAAATGCAAACTAATACGAAATATTTATAGAGCTAATTCTATCACCCACGTATCTACTTAAAAAGCTGATGTTATTTAATGAAGCTATAAAAATGTGAAGTTTGTGAGAAAAATCTATTTTTTAAAATGATTGTAATACTAAATATGAGCCAAAATATAGATTTATCGAAATTATTAAAACTAAAAGGTAACTAACAAATTGTTGAAGGTAGAAAAACAGTTTTAAAAGCACTGCTTACCATTAATTTTTAAAATTACAAAAAAATAAAGGACTGACAAAAAACACTGTTTTGATTTGAAATGATTTTGCCAAATTCAAAACCA
Source organism: Cordilura impudica (assembly GCA_963682025.1). Lineage (NCBI taxonomy): Eukaryota > Metazoa > Arthropoda > Insecta > Diptera > Scathophagidae > Cordilura > Cordilura impudica. The sequence continues at coordinate 77,414,139 of OY821520.1, read as the reverse complement.
CTTTCGAAAGAAAATATATGCAATGTATTGGCAAATTTGATAAAGTTTCAAAATGTAATCGGCCACGCCCAGATCCGTGTTTTTGTTTTGGGATTAAAAATATTACGTACATATATTCTGCTTTATGCTTGGCCGTTAAGTGTTTTTCCGTCTGGTTAAATACAAAGTGTGAATAGACTCATCTAACCTGTGACATGAGAGGACTGCGAAAACTATTTAAATTTAAATTTAAAAGAAAAAAAGTCAAAGAAATAAAGGATTATTTCCCTATGATAAATAGCACGAATTGCTTTCAAGGGTTTTCGATATAAATACATATATATGCAGAAATTAATTACATTTATAACTTTTCCAACTTATTTTTTTTTAAGTTTTTATAAATTATGTTTAGCAACGACAAAAATAACTAAAAACTAAACTATAAATATTTAGAAAATCATTTCTAATTTAGGGAAAAAAAATAAATTATACGAGTTTTAAATTAATTTGCTAAAACTGAATTTTTTAATTTTTTATACTAAAGTTTGGCTGAGATGGTAAGGAACTGAACTAAGATAAACATATAAGGAGTTGTATCGAATTTTGTTATAAATCTTTGGGAAGAAAGAACTAAACAAAAATACAAATATATCACATTTATTATATCTATAATATTAATAAGCAAAGCGACTTCTTGTGACCGATATAAGTTTCACAGTTTTACCCCGATTTTGACACAAATTTTATGATTTGAAAGGAATTTCTTTTTAGCTGTTACCCAGATTTACAGATTTTCATCGTCTGGAATATTTTTTTGGAATTATGATCGTTTAAAGTTGCTACTAACACATACATAAAATTATACAATGCTATGTGTGTGTTTATTAAATGTGTTTGTGTTAATGTGTTGAGTTTGTTTTCTTAATTTAAAATGAGTTGAATTGTGAATCATACCTTTAGGGTCTTTATTATATGAAAAAATAAAATTTCCTAGAATTTGCACTCGAATTTCGAGTGCTGGAATCTCCCGTTTATAAAGTTCAATTGACAAGAACTGAAGCCCAAAAACCATGCACAGCGAAGAGAGTTCGTTGAATGGATTATTGAATATCAACAAGTGGATGCTGATTTGTCAAACAAAATCATCCTCAGCGACGAAGCACATTCTCACCTTGATAGTTTTTTTAATCGTTGTAATTGCCGTATTTGGCGTTCAGAGAACCCACATGTGTTTGTCGAAAAACAAATGGATCTACAAAGTCTTACTCTTGGGTGCGGATTTTGTGTGGGCGGCATCATTGGACCATACTTCTTCGAAAATGAGGCTGTTCAAGCACTGACTATTACTGATGCTCGATATCACGACACGACATCAGAGTTCTTTCTGCCTAAATATTGATGTGGACGACATGTGATTTCAACAAGACGGTGCCAAGACAGCCCATGAAAAGATTCAATTACTGCATGAGACATCTCCTGGTTGTGTACTCTCTCGTTTCCGTGATTAGAATTGTGAGCCAATCAGAATTGGTAGATCGTGTGATATAAAAACATTGTACAGGGTGGGCCAACTTGGACTGACTGATTTGAAATGCTTATAATTTTTGTATTTTTGATTATTTTTTTTTTTTTTTTTTTGCAGATAATACAGAATTTTATAAAATTTTATAATGTCATCATACTCAGTGGAAGAACGTGTAAAAATTGTTGAATTTTATTATGTTTCCGGACGATCAATTGTTACAACGCAAAGAAAATACCGTCAGCATTTTAATACTGCAGAGGCTCCCAGTGTAAACATGATAAGAAGCTTAATGACCCGTTTTGATAATTTGGGTTCAGTGGGTAATGAACTTCGAAGAAATGTTGTTCGTCCTGTTCGCACTGAACAAGCTATAGAAGCTGTACGAGAAAGTGTTAACACGGATGCAACTGTGTCTACTCGTCGACGAGCTACTCAATTGAACATCTCCAGAACATCGCTACGACGTATTCTAAAAGTTGATCTGAAGATGTTTCCATATAAAATTCAATTGGCCCAAGAATTATTGCCGAGGAATGCACCACAACGGCTACAATATGCCAATAGATTGGTTTTGCTAGCGACAGAAAATGCCAATTTTTTGAATAATCAGATTATGAGCGATGAAGCACATTTTCATTTAAATGGATATGTGAATAAGCAGAACTGCCGAATTTGGGGTACAGAGAATCCGAGAGCATTGCATCAGCGACAATTACACCCTGTCAGATGCACTGTTTGGTGTGGAATCATGGCTGATAAAGTTATTGGTCCATATTTCTTCGAAAATGAACTTAATGAGCCACAAACCGTCTCTGGGGTGGTATACCGGACCATGTTGGAAAATTTTTACGTCTGATAGTTCTCAATAATTGTAACATATAGTTCCAGCAAGATGGAGCCACAGCTCATACCGCAAGAGCCACAATGGCAATTCTGCGAGAACTTTTCGAAGACCGAATAATTTAAAAAATGCAGATTTCGCGTGTCCACCTTGTTCTCCAGATTTGACGGCCCCAGATTTTTTTGTGGGGTTTCTTGAAGGAACGAGTTTACGTCAACAAACTACAAAATATTCAGGAGCTAAAGCAGAATATTCGAACAGAAATTGCTCAATTCCAGTCAGAAACGTTGCGCAACGTAATGCAAAATGTATTGAGTAGAGCCATTAACTGCCAACAGGAAAATGGACGCCATCTAAAAGATGTAATTTTTCATACTTAGCTTAAAAAAAATTTAAAATTTATACTTTAATTTGCAAAAAAAAAATAAATAAAAAAATTTAAAAATACAAAAATTATAAGCATTTCAAATCAGTCAGTCAAACTTGGCCCATCCTGTATTTCTTTTTATGAGGTTATTTAAAGCCAAGCCCAAAACCACCCGTGTATTAAAAGAGAAAATTTAACACTGTATCAACGAAATTCAGCCACATTTATGCGAAATGATCATGGAAAATTTCGACAAAAAAAGTTCGTATGTGCCCACAAAGCCATGCATAAACCTATCATGTGTACTTTATGATCCAATAAAAAAAATAGCAATGTAAAGAAAAAACACGTATTTTCGGAAGCAGCTTTTAAATGCATCTATGACTACAAATGGTCCTACATATTTTTTTTTTTTTTGACAACTGATTAATGGGTGTAATAAACACACATAAACAAAATTTTACCATGATCAATATGATAATCTCAATCTTAGAGCAATTAAGGTCGATCTCATAGGGGTCATTTGAATGGGGGACTAGGTCTTAACATAGAAGAAATTTCATCCAGTGGCTAACAATTCATCAAAATATAACTATATATACGACCTGTACCAAGGACCATATATAAAGAGGATGTTGCAAACTGAAAATTGGGGTCAGCAAAACTCAAAATGCAGAGGGAAAATAAGACTACATACGAAAAAATTTATGTAAACTATTTTGTTGATGTTGCTGATGCGTGCATACAAGTAACACGTATGTAAATTCTTTTGGTGATGTTGTTGATGAATATTATCAAAGAATTTTGATATTTGTATTATATTTTGTATTATATTATATCTAAAAATACCTGTACTTTGATAACATGGTTGACACGAACACACAGACAGATAGACGGTGAGACAGACGGGCGGACGGAAGGAAGGACGGACGGAAGAACGGACGGAAGGACGGAAGGGCGGACGGACGGACGGAAGGACGCACGGAAGGACGGACGGAAGGACGGACGGAAGGACGGACGGACGGAAAGACGGACGGAAGGACGGACGGACGGAAGGACGCACGGAAGGACGGACAGAAGGACGGACGGAAGGACGGACGGAAGGACGGAAGGACGGACGGAAGGACGGAAGGAAGGACGGAAAGACGGAAGGAAGGACGGACGGAAGGACGGACGGACGGAAGGACGGACGGACGGAAGGACGGACGGAAGGACGGACGGAAGGACGGACGGAAGGACGGACGGAAGGACGGACGGAAGGACGGACGGAAGGACGGACGGAAGGACGGACGGAAGGACGGACGGAAGGACGGACGGAAGGACGGACGGAAGGACGGACGGAAGGACGGACGGAAGGACGGACGGAAGGACGGACGGAAGGACGGACGGAAGGACGGACGGAAGGACGGACGGAAGGACGGACGGAAGGACGGACGGAAGGACGGACGGAAGGACGGACGGAAGGACGGACGGAAGGACGGACGGAAGGACGGACGGAAGGACGGACGGAAGGACGGACGGAAGGACGGACGGAAGGACGGACGGAAGGACGGACGGAAGGACGGACGGAAGGACGGAAGGAAGGACGGACGGAAGGACGGAAGGAAGGACGGACGGAAGGACGGACGGAAGAACGGACGGAAGGACGGACGGAAGGAAGGACGGAAGGAAGGAAGGACGGAAGGATGGAAGGAAGGACGGACGAATTCTGAGGAATAATTAACGCTGGGTCTAGTTCATATATCTTTGGTAGTTACTAACATCAGGACAAACTCAGTTTTGAAGAAATATCAATATTAAAGACAAAAATTTAAATTACTAAATATCATTCATAAATATTTTCGGACATGAACATTTTTGGATTGTTATAAGCTCTTTTTAACGAAACGAAAACTTTTGAAGTACATATCTTAAACAAGGGATATATGTACGTAAAAGTTAAGGCTAAATGTATATTTAATTGTTGAATACCTGTAAAAATAATTTTTATTAAATCTACTTTAGAGGTTCTCATTACTTTTTTAAATAGTTCTAATATTTTTAAATAAAATAAGCACATTTGAGGCTTTATTCATAATGAAATTCTAGCAACTGGAAAAATTATTTCCATTCAAATTTTTAAATTCTTATATGGAAACAATTTCGTCACTTGCTAGAATTTCTTTATGAATACGGAAAATTTTTGTACGAACTCGAAAAAATCTTAACAGATTTCTTAAAATAATATCAAATAAAATTGATGGTGTCAATTGCAAATTACCTACTAAATTGTTATTGTTTGGAAATGACATTAACTTATTAATTGGCTAATTAAGTAGTTTATGATAATTATTTAACGAAGAGTAGTAATTTATTTTAGTATAAGAGGTTTTTATTAATATCATTAGAATGTATACGCTATAATTATGATACATTAGCAATTACTTAGCAAATAAAATAAAAGTGCAACACAAATAAATGTGGAACAGACATCAATGTATAAACAAAAATTATTTTATTTTACAAAAATAGTTAACAACTGACTTAAAGAAACATACATGTAAAACACAAAAGAAAAAACAAAAAGAAATAATTTGTGTTGAAGTTTTTTTCTTCCCAGTGCTGATGTGTGCTGGTTTGTGGCTATATGTGTATGTTTGAGTGTGAGTGTTTGTGTGTATGTGTTAGCTGATGTTGTGATAGATGATACATGATTTGCAAGTCCCATTACTTGTACGAGTATAATCTATCCCCCCATCAATATATTATAATTATTTTGGTGGGACAGTTTCATATGATATTGTGCAAATGCCTTAAAAGCTCACACAAACGTTTGCACATTATCGGGAAACATGTTTTTTTTTTGTTTATAACTCACTCCAAATAATTAATTCAATTTTGACTTCAGTTTTCAATTCAATTTGTAACGTATCCTTGAAGGCATATGGCAAATATTCTTTTTCTGTTAAATCTGTTATCTCCAATAAAGTAATAGATGCTTTTTGATGTCCGTATTCGAATGGGGATAGTATTTTTTTTTTTTAATTTTGTTTCGAATTAGGATTCCTAAAATATATATGAAAAAAAATATAAAATGTATAAGTTATATATAGACTAAACCAAAATTATAAATGCAACAGTAAAAATCGATTACATAAATTTATTTAATTTTTTTTACGTTATTTCCAATTTTATTTACTTTTTTGTATCATACTTAAAAAATAATATCATTTCGTGTAGCTGGGTTTTCAACTGTTTTCTTATATATATTTTATTTCGATTTTGCAAATTTCTAATTGTTGTAAAAATTAAAAAAAAAAAAACCGGCGAACAAACATACATACGTATTATTTGAAAACCGTGGAAAATAATTAAAATATCTTTTTGAGAAAGGTTACTTTTTAAGAAAATATACTTTTTTATATTGTATTTTTTTGTATTTTTCTTTTGGTAAGAAAAAGTACTTTTTAAGAAATTTTAATTTTTAAGTAAAGGTATTTTTCTTTTTTAAGAAGAAGGAATTTTTAGGAATTGGTACTTTTTTAAGAAAAGGTAATATTTTAAGAAAAGGTATTTTTTTAAGAAAAGGTACTTTTTTAAGAAAAGGTACTTTTTAAATGAAATGTACTTTTTTTAAGAAAATTTATTTATTAAAAAAAAGGACTTTTTTAGGAATATGTACATTTTTAATAAATGCACTTTTTTAAGGAAATGTACTTTTTAAAGAAAATGTACTTTGTTAAGAAAATATGTCTTTTAATGAAATTTAATATTCATTACACAGCGTTACAGTCAGTCAATGCGTCAGTCGATGAGTGTAAATATGTTAAACAGTATATTTAGAAGCCTCAACTGCTACAACTTACCCCTTTTTGGCCGGTATTATTTCCCTTAACGTTCGGATTTACAAAATAATTATTTTGGCTGACTTATTAACCAGATAAATAAAGTACCATTCATCACCTTTTTGTACTTTTTTAAGAAAATTTACTTTTAAATTTTAAATTTAATTTTTTAACAAAAAATAATTCTTTAAAGAAAAATACTTTTTTAAGAGCAGGTACTTCTTTAAGAAACGGTACTTTTTTAAGAAAAAGTATATTTTAGGAAAATGCTTTTTTATGAAAAGGTACTTTAGTAAGAGAAGTTACTTTTTCAGAAGAGGTGATTTTTTAAGAAAATTTATTTTCAAAAAAATGTATTTTTTAAGAAAAGGTACTTTTTTTTAAGAAAATATATTTTTTTTAAAAAAAATGTATTTTTTAAGAAAACATACTTCTTTAAGAAAAGGTACTTTTTGAAGAAAATGTACTTTGTTAAGAAAAGATATTTTAATGAAATTTAATATTCATCAACCAACATTACACAGTCAGTCAATGAGTCAGTGATAAAAGTAAACATATTAAGTAGTATATTAAGAAGCTAAAACGCTACCACTTCCCCCATTTTGACCGGCTCTTAACGTTCGAACTTCAAAAAAAAATACACTCTTTTGGCTGATTTGTTAAGAATATACATATTAGTGGTGAAAAAATTAATAGGAACGATAAATTACACTGGTCTACAAATTAAAAAAAATTGACTGCAGAAACGAAGCATGTTCTTTAACTAATCCGGGTGCGCTGAATTCGAATCTGGCATAAATATTGGGCTAACCACGTCTTGTTAATTTTTTATCGCATGCTGGCATTACTGTAAAACAGTCAATACAATACTGGCAATACAATTTCACAATTATTAATTTGACAGAAACACACATTCATTTTAAATCTTCATAATAGCACCGTTTAAGCATGCCAGGAAGATCGTGTGTTACTGATTCAAGCTATTTTTGCTTTGCGTGTGGTGAATATTTGGTTGAAAAAAAAAAGGATGTGCAATATCGGAATCATTTAAATATGCATATTTGCATTATTTTGGTTTTGCTGTCAGAAACTTGGACCAACCGTGGACACCGACAATGTTGTGCAATAGTTGCAGAACTGTTTTATACAAGTGATCAAATGGCAAGAAGATCTATTTCGATTTTTCAATTCCAGTACTTTCCAGTCAAGTAACCACCAATTGTTATTTCTGTTTAACAAAAGTTGTTCGATTCAATATGAAAAATCGAAAAAATATTACTTACGCAAATGTCCCGTTGGTTTCCAAACCACTTCAACGTCCACCAAATGATCCATTACCAGTCATTCCCAGTGCTACGAGCAGTGAGTCCGAAACATCTTTCACCAGCATTTAGTGACTCAGGCTGAGCTGAATGATCTAATTCGGGATTTACATTTAACGAAGCAAGACGCATAATTACTAGCTTCACGTATGCAGCAGTGAAAACATTTTGCAGTTGGGACAAAAGTAACAATCTATAGAAATAGAAGCTTGGAATTGGCTGCATATTTTGAAAAGAAACACTCTATTCTATACTGTACTGATGTTAATGGTTTATTTTAAAAAATTAACCAGCCATATGACAAAACTGAATGGAGGTTATTTACTTTACTAAGTACAGTTTAAAGGCTTTTCTTTTGTATAATGGGAATTAAAAACCATCAATACCAATTGCTCATGCCATTAATACAAAACAAAAAACGAATCAATGACTGAAATTTTGACATTACTCAAATACAACGATTATAAATGGAAGATCTGTGGTGACCCTAAGGTGTCTGATTTATATTTCTTTGTATATATATTGTAGACCATCGTAAATAACTGTAAATTAATCTGTTTCAGGTCATTGGTTTGTTGACTGGTATGCAAGGAGGTTTCACAAAATATTGTTGTTTCCTTTGCCTATGTGATAATCGCGCTACATCATCATTACGTCAGAACAGAGTAGCCAAAAAGAACTGAGTATTCACCAAAAAAAAAACAAAACATTTCAAATAAACCATTAATTGATCCAAATGACGTTCTTTTTCCGCCGCTGCACATAAAATTGGGCCTTTTTAAGAACTTTTAAATATTTGTTAGCGGTTTTTCCTAAAATTTCATATGCTAAAATCAAAGAAGACATATTTGTTGGCCCTCAGATCAGGAAGCTATTGAATGATGGCAATTTTTCACAATGTTTATTGGAGAAAGAATATGCAGCCTGGAAATCTTTCAAGAGCATCGTGGATAGTTTTCTTAGAAACAATAATAGTGCGTTTACATCTAAGCAAAATCTAGTATGTACGAGATTTCGAGCACAATCTAGCTCATTTTTACTAGATTTCCTATACAAAACAAAATCTAGCTCGTTACTAGATTTTAGCAAAATCTCACAAAATCTTGTCAAGCTTGGGTACTACCAAATGATACTACTGTGTTCTTTTAATATTGTAGTAAAAAATTACAACGCATTGGCTGAAAAATTTACATTTAAAAACAAAAACAAAAGCAAACAAGTTGAATAAAAAGGATATATAATATTATTAATAAAAATGAGTCTATAATAAAAAAAATATTTAGTAATTGAAAAGTTATAATTTTTTATACTTGTATGTGCCCATTCCCATCTGTTATATAATAATTGTGCTAAATGCATTTGTTTTTGTTGTTCGAACAATACATTTAACGAATGCTGATGTTTTTTTCGCAAAATTTCTATTTCAGCTTGTGCTTTTTTAATCCTTGATGCATAATTTAATAATAAAATCTGTTCCTTTTTACAATTTTCCATTTTCTTATTTTGTTTATTTTTGGTATTTCTAGTTTATATGTTTTATTTATATCAAAACAAAATCTCACAAAATGCCAAAAAATTTAGATGTAAACGGTATAGATTTTGAAAATAGATTTCAACTAAAATCTACTAGATTTTCCCTAGATATAAACGCACTATAAGAGTGAAAACTACAGACAAATTGTTGCTGAATTATTGAAAAATTATCACGAATTAGGTGCACGAATGTCACTCAAAATGCATTTTTTTCATTCGCATCTAGATTTTGTTCCACAAAACCTAAATGCGGTGAGCGACGAATAAGGGGAGCGTGCTCACCAAGATGTAATGAAAATTGAAAGAAATTATCAAGGATTTCGGGACAAAATCACGACGGGAGACTATTGCTGGACTCTTATATGTGAAACCGGACCAACAAAATACAATGGACGTTCAAATAACGCCATTCACTATTGAAAATTCATTGATTTTTAAATAAACTAATGATTTTGTATGTAAAAAACGAATATAAACATTTTTTTTTTGTATCGCGAAAACTTGACGTGATAAAGAAAAATCAATTACAGATCCGAATTCAGCCCACCAAATTACCTTAGGAGAGATATTTGGTTTCTCCAGTCCAAAACCTTGTTTGGCTAGTGTTATACGCCAAATATTTATAGTGGCCAAAAAGAACTGAGTATTCACCAGAAAACAAAATATTTCAAATAAACCATTAATTGATCCAAATGACGTTCTTTTTCCGCCGCTGCACATAAAATTGGGCCTTTTTAAGAACTTTGTCAAGGCTCTGGACAATGATGGTGCAGCATTTAAATATTTGTTAGTGGTTTTTCCTAAAATTTCATATGCTAAAATCAAAGAAGGCATATTTGTTGGCCCCCAGATCAGGCAGCTATTAAATGATGACAATTTTTCATTGTTTATTGGAGAAAGAGCATTGTGGACAGTTTTCTCGGAAACAATTAGAGTGAAAACTACAGACAAATTGTTGCTGAATTATTGAATTAGGTGCACGAATTAGTGCACTAAAAATCCATTTTCTTCATTCGCATTTAGATTTTTTACCACCAAACCTAGGTGCGGTGAGCGACGAACAAGGGGAGCGTGCTCGCCAAGATTTAATGAAAATTTAAAGAAATTATCAAGGATTTTGGGACAAAAGCATGATGGGAGACTATTGCTGGATACTAATATGTAAAACCGAACCAACAAAATACAAACGACGTTCAAATAACGCCATTAACTTTTGAAAATTCATTGATTTTTAAATAAACTAATGATTTTTTATGTAAAAAACGAATAAAAACATTTTTTTTTTGTATCGAGAAAACCTGACGTGATAGAGAAAAACCAATTACAGATTCGAATTTAGCCCACCAAATTACCCTAAGAAAGATATTTGGTTGCTCCAGTCCAAACCCTGTTGGTTAGTGTTATTACTAAATAAATAGTTGTAGAAATTTTTTTAAACAAACTATTTGTTTGGTGAAGACTGTGAAATGGAGCAAAATGTAACGATATTTCATTATGTATTTTCTTTTTTTATGATTCTCTTTACAAATCAAAATTTATTTGATAAAGAGTGCGAAAAGGCAAGAAAAAGTATGGAAAAAAAATAAGAACGATTGTACAACACTATCAATACGAATTATGTCAAAGTTGGAACATTAACTCATAAGAGACTCAAATGACAAAAATTAACTGTAAATATTAAATTTTATCATATTTAGTTAACTATTACATAGTGTTTGTTCGGTATTTGCTGTCGAAAATGGGTCACGGAATTCATTGCACTTTGGCTGAAAAAGATATTATTTTGAAATTAAAATATGATAGAAAATCTATAAAAAATTGCTGTATTAATGAAGGGTGCCAAAACAAAAGTTTTTAACGCAATTCATGCTAAAGTTAAACCTGAAACGAGAGGTAGAAAGCGTAAAACATCTGTTCGATTTGACAAACTCTTAGTCCGGTTATCCAAAAACTATCCTTTTCGATCATCAAATGACCTTAAAAATGAACTGTGTGCTCCTGTTAGTAGTCGCACGATTAGAAGTGCGAGAAAAGTACCATTACTGAGCAAGTAAAACATTAAGAACGGGTTAGTATTTGCCAAGCAACACCAACATCGCCAAAACTTGAAAAATGTTCTATGGTCAGACAAAACAAAGATAAATTTGTTTGGTTCTGATGGCAAAACGTATGTAAGACCAAAAAACCAAGAATTCGATCCCAAATATACAAAGAAGACCGTCAAACATGGGGGAGGACCGCTGATGATGCAGGGCTATTTTTCATCATTTGGTGTCGGACCAATATTTTGGATTAAAAAAAGAATGTGCGCCCCGGATTTCGTTAACGTTCTGCAAAAGGAATGTTACCATTTTCAGAAGAAAAATGCCGCTGAAGTGGGAATTCATGCAGGATAACGACCCAAAACATGCAACCTGGTAAAAATGTGGCTTCGGGTGAATAAAGTGGCTTCTCGGTCTCCGAACCTAAATCCGATAGAGCACCTTTGGGGAGTCTTAAATAATAAAATAGGAATGTTTAAATCCAAGATAAAAAATGATATGTGAGAAAAAGTCCAGGAAACCTGGTACTCCATAGCCTCGGAAGTTTTTGAAAAACTTGTTGAATCTATGCAACGCAATTGTGAGGAGGTCATTAAAATGAATGGAGCAACTACCACATATTAATATAATATTTAGATATAATGGTAATTATTAGATAAATTATAAAAAAAATAAAAACGTATCGTTCTTATTTTATTATCCAGGGCATTTTTCAAGCATTACAGTTTTTCGTTACTTATTGATGGAGTAATATATAATCTATTATATTTTTAGCAAAGTTCAGAAAAAAACACACACTGAATAAAAAACTCATACATATATGTAAACAAACACTCAGACCAACAAACACATATTTTTATATTCATATCAATTATGTGTGTTTCTAAATTTTGTACTTTGCCGAACACAATCATGAATGTGTTTCGTTTTAATACTTGGTTGTGAACACGAACATCACGTATTGTTTTATTCGAACACGCATAAACCACACAGTTTCGAGTGTTGCTATATTTTAAGTTCGTGTTCTGTTCGTGTTCTCAAAAAAAAAAACAGAAAATGAACAATACACAAGTTCGACTATAGCTTTATTTTCAGTTCGTGTCCTTGAACGCGTACAGCTAAAAATTAAAACATTATCAACTCGCGATCGGAAAAATCCGATGCACCCGGATAAACACGACAACCGTTGTTTCAACCAAATTTATTTAAAAAATTTAAAATAATTCATTAGCAGGCATAAAAAAATAAAAAGATAATAAAAATAAAAAAATAATAAAAATTAAAAACTAATAAAAAAAAAAACGAAAATAATCTCTGTGTGGTTAAAATTAAACTGTTGTTATTCACTGAACTCGAACCTGTTTATTGTTCATGTTCTGTTTTTCCGCAGTACACGCGCCAGAACACGAACTTAAAATAAAGCTACACTCGAACATGTCTATTGTTCATGTTCTGTTTTTTTTTTTTTTTTTTTTGAGAACACGAACAGAACACGATCTTAAAATATAGCTACACTCGAAACTGTGTGGTATATGTGTGTTCGAATAAAACAATACGTGATAGACACAAAACGAAACACATTCATGATTGTGTTCGGCAAAGTACAAAATTTAGAAACACACATAATTGACATGAAATTAAAAATACATATATGTATGTTGGATGTTTCAGAATAGAACATTGTGTGTTTCATGTGTGTATTTTCTGAACCTTGATTTTTAGTTAAACACATTGAAGTACATTAAGTTAATATGTATACATAATTTCATTTATTTACATGTAAATAAAAATTTAAGAAAAATCTGAAAATTTTAGTCATTCCAATTAATTTTTCCACCACTGTATAAAGTACTACTTATCCCTTTTTTGAACCTTTTTGTCCATATACATTCAAATTTGAAAAATTTTAGTTCTTGACCGATGTTTGTTTCACATACGCCGTTTAAAGTCACTGAGTCAGTCAATGAGTCAGTCAGTGAAGAGCGTAACTATTAATCAATCAATAATTTCAACATTTTATACCAAAAAATTTCAAAATTTTATTATCTCAGCCTTCAATTTCAAAATCTATTTCACTTGTACTTTAAAAGCTAAATCCGAAGCTACATCCTAAGACTTTGGGTGAAAACCTTTAAATATTAAAATATCGGTTTGGTTTACTATAAAAAAAAAAATCTACTTCTCTTATACTTCCATTTCACGTGTACGATGCTTGCCGAAGCTGCATCGTAAAAGGTCCCAAAGATTTGGGTGAAAACGTTTAAGTTTTATAATATCGGTCTGGTTTGATATCAAATTCAAAAAATGTTAAATTCAACCAAAACTAGAGCATGGAATTGAAGTAGTATATTTTGAAATAAAAGTTGAATTTAATTTTACGATATACAAGTTTTTTAACGACAATTTCAGAAATTTATTTAAACCATTTTGAAATATTTCAGATAAGTTTTTAAAAATTTCGAAACATGTTCATAAATAATAAAAGTTAAATAGAAAATTTTGAAATAAAAGTAAAATTTAAATTTTCAGAAATATATTGGGGCAATTGCGAAATTTAATTGGAATTTTCTGAAGTAAAGATATACAGTATTGACAATTAATGAAATATTTACTGCTAGAAAAAGTATCTGTACACTTGAAAATTATGAAAATTTTAAATATTAATAAAAATTTTAATAAAATATTTTGAATTACGTACTTTTTGGGAATTTTACTTATGCCGTTTTCTTTTCTGATGAAAAATGTCGCATTTTATTTGCACTTTTTTCGAAAAGTGTATTTTTTTATATATTCTAAATTAAGGGCAACCTTATCTTAAACATCAATCCAAAGGTCTCAAAGAGCCGTGTTCATAAAATACAAAAAAAAATATTATTACCCTCTTTAAAGTCAAAGGGTAAAAATATTCAAAAAAGGCAACATTCTCATACTATGACCTGAAAGAAGTATATGGCTGCAATTTTTTGCGATTTACGAGTGCTCGACTTTGAGACCTTTCAATTGATGTATAAGATAATGTTGCTCTTAATTCAGAATATAAAGAAAAATACACTTTTCGAAAAAAGTGCAAAAAAAGTGCGACATTTTTTGTCAGAAAAGAAAACACCATTAATTTCGAAAAAAAAATCTTAAGGAGCGTTTCTACATCGTTTTTTTTGTTTACAGCGCAAAAAACGCAATACGGCAACTATAAGAAAAAGTATTCGTACATTTACAATTAAGGTAAACTCACGTATTAGCCAACCACGTAGATGTCTGTTAGATCGATTTTATTTTGTATAAAGGTGGTTTGATTTGATTATATTTCTTTTTGAAACTATATTTTGAGATGAGTCCCAAAATCAATTAAATCGATGCTGATGAGAGAAAAATTACACATCATTTTGGTTAAGTCGATGCCTAATCGGCTCACAGAGATCCTAAAGGATATCATACAAGTTACTAACTAAAGCAATATTTTATGTAAATTTAGTTTTTTGTATTAATATGCCAAATGTACAAATACTTTTAGCCGTTAGCTTTGAAATTAAATGTAATATATAGACAATTTTTAAAATAAGAATTTACCCTTTTTAAATACATTTAGATATTTCTGAAATATTTTTAAACAATTTTAAGATACAATTGGAATTTCTAAAATTCAAAAACAGTTTTGTAATTTAATTGAAGTACATACATATATCTTAACATTTTTAGAATACATTTAGAAAATTTGAAAAATATTTGAAAAAAATTTAGATTGAAATTATTAACTCAATAATGATATTCTAAACATGTTAATTCAATTCTAAAATTAATTGGAAAAATTTTCATGTTAATAGGCTCATTTTATAAAACTAAACGTAACGAAACGAAACGTTTAACATTAAAAATTTTGAAAATTATTTCAAAGTTTTAAATTTTTCATACAAATTTTAAACGTTTCGTTTAAACCCAAAGTATACAAATTCGATTTAATAATGGAAGTGGTATACAATCAAACAAATTGCCTGTATTAAAATTGATTAAGACATTTCTAGAACTTATTTCGACATATTTGTAAATACCACTGGTTATCAAAAATAAATTTTGTTATTTTCGGACACACAATTGGACATTTAAAGAAATGTATTCGATTTGAGGTATATGTGTTAGGACAAATTTAAAACACATTCAAAAAAAAATACACTCAATCAATACATTTTAACCCATTTCCTTCCACTGTTCGATTTTTCGAACAATAATATTGAATTGTCATAACGAAAAAACAACAAACGATGTTTGAACTCAAAAGCAAGGTTCAGAAAATACACACATGAAACACAATGTTCTGTTCAAAAGCAGCCAACACATATCTTTATTTTCATACCAATTATGTTTGTTTTTAAATTTTCTTCGGTGCCCAACACAACCATGACTGTGTTCGTTTTAATATTTCGTTATTTACACGAACATTTTTGTATCACATACTTTTTGTTTCAATCACACATAAAGCACACATTTTTGAGTGTTGCTTTATTTGAAGTTCATGTTCTGGTACGTGTAGTGAAAAAAAACACAGAACATGTACAATAAACAGGTTCGAGTTCAGTTATATTTTAAGTCGTGTTGTGGCTCGTGTAGTAAGAAAAAACACAACATGTACAATAAACAGGTTCGAGTTCAGTTATATTTTAAGTCGTGTTTAAAATATAACTGAACTCGTGTTTAAAATATAACTGAACTCGAACCTGTTTATTGTACATGTTCTGTTTTTTCTCACTACACGAGCCACAACACGACTTAAAATATAACTGAACTCGAACCTGTTTATTGTACATGTTCTGTGTTTTTTTTTTTAGTACACGTACCAGAACATGAACTTCAAATAAAGCAACACTCAAAAATGTGTGCTTTATGTGTGATTGAAACAAAAAGTATGTGATACAAAAATGTTCGTGTAAATAACGAAATATTAAAACGAACACAGTCATGGTTGTGTTGGGCACCGAAGAAAATTTAAAAACAAACATAATTGGTATGAAAATAAAAATATGTGTGTGTTGGTCTAAGTTATGTTTGTTTACATATATGTACGAGTTTTTTATTCAGTGTGTGTTTTTTTCTGAACTCTGCTCAAAAGGTACTTCATTCATCTGTAATTCTAAAAATTGCTTGTTTTGATTTAACATATCGCACATGTACCTCTAAAGTGAGTCAACTCAAAATTAACAAATTTTTAGTAGAGGCAAAAAACGGTTTTTTTAATATTTACTATAAAATTTAAAAACAGTTGTTTTATTGTAAAGAATGGCGAATAATAAGTATACAATATTAGTTGTTGCGATTTTTTCAGTGATCATCAAAAATAACAAGTTTTTTGGGTGCAATTCAAAATATGCCTTTTTAGTGGATTCTAAAGAAGCTACTCTTATAACACAAAGAGGGTTACAACTGTATTTTTTTGCGAACGACTTGAAAACCCGATGTAAAATTTTTACAATGGATAGATATGACCACTGTGTATCGTTTTCTTGCAAAAAGTGAAAATTGAAAAATTTTGAGTTGACTCACTTTAGGTGCGATATCTTATCAAGAATGGACTACTTAAAAAAAAAACATTTTAAATTTATATATAAAAAGTTAATATTTTAAAAGTTCATACTATAAGAACCGATATTGTTTTAAATTAATGGTGAAGTTTTATTCATGTTTAACACACCTTCTTTTAACTGTTCTAAATATCTAATATTTATTATGTGTCAAAAATGCAATAAAAATTAACAATTCGTATTTTATATATTTTTAAAATCAATGAAAATATCGAGTAAAAGGAATTTCTTTTTACATATTCAAGTGCAAAAAACGCGATTTTAGTAAACAAACCGGAAACCACCCTTTACCCTTTCGAATACAGGTTTAGAGTTTAATGATCGGGGAAGAAATCAACATCAAAGTTGATAAAAAAAAAAAAAGTAATAAAAGAAATGTTGAACAATTTTTAAGTAATCTTACTGTTACTTACGATACGCTCTGAGGAACAGCCACAAATGTTTCAGAAAATGATTCTGAATCGATCGATATAATAAAAAATCATGTGAGTCCGATCACAGGGGAGCTGTGTAAACATCTACGGCCGTATTCATAATGAAAAGTTATGCAGTATCTAGCATGAGTAATATTTATAATGCACTTGCAGCAGCGTTTGCTAAACTCAGATCAACAACCTTTCAAACACTGACTAAGTATGTTAAAACAGCTGATGTGTGTCAAACTAAGCAAAACAAAATATATCAATTATTTTTTTGCGGATCTTTTAAACATTTTTTTTTACATAATTTTCAAATTAAAAAAATTTTGTCGTAAACTTAACACTTGTAAATATTAATTTTAAAAAATGAAGGAGTGAAATCACACAAATTGATATGTAAACAGAGTTGATTTTCACTATATCAGGTGGCCTTATTGAAAAAAATATGGTGGCATTACAAATTTCAGAGTTGTTTTTAAAGCTATTAGATGACAACAAAAAATTGATTATGAATAAACTATGTGCTAACTAAAAACTAAGGCTAATCGGTTGACTAGTAAGAATCTCGTTGAGCGCGACATGTAAGCAGCAGCTAACTTTTCATTATGAATTCGGGGGCTAGTAATTAAAGATTTTTTATGGCACTTTTTTTAAATCAAACAGAAAGCGTCATCTTTGTATCACTTATAGCAATCAAATGCAGCGGCTCTGCTGATACAAAAATATTTATTATTATTTATTTCGACTGGTTAATTTTTAATTTTTCGTTATTCAGTTTTTATTTTTCATTTTTCATTTTACATTTTTTATTTTTAATTTTCCTTTTTTTATTTTTCATAACATTTTATAACGCTATTTGCTCCCTAATTTTATCTCCAAACACTTCCTAATGAAATCGTGCCTTCATTTTATCTCCAAAAACTTCCTAATCTTTTCACTAATACAATCGTACCTCACACCGTTTTTGTCTTACTCTATTTTTGTGATTATATTGTGAAATAGATTTTTACCCCCCTGAGCGTATAGATGTATACACATCAAAAGATGGGTCCTGGTCAGATATTTTTGGTAGGCACCAATTTATTATACCCTCACCACATAGTGGTATAGGGTATACAAACTATATATGACTATAAATATAAGGAGAGATAATAAACCGAATAGACTGAGAAAATTGCTAAAGACATTGCTGAACAATTTTAAAAATTGTATTATAATGGTGGATTTTTAAAAAGATTATATAAAAAAGAGAATAAATTTGCCAAAGCTATTTATATTTAGTTCAGCATGGAATTTGTAGTTATTTGCGATCCACAAAATTATTTATAATCAGAGGCACTTTAAACAAAGATGCATACATTAAAGGAAGTGAAGCTAATTGCTTCTCTGTTCCATATATATCCACGGGGTATTCATTATATATTCTGGCCAACACTAGAATGGTTCAAAATGATTTCAGCCTCTTAAACTGTCAAGAATCGAGGTAGATAGATAAATTTGGAGCTACAGTTTAAAATTCCTAATGCTGTTAAAAAGTTTGAACAAAAAATGTCCAAAGACTAAACATATGTTCAAGTATAGCAATTCAAAAAGTTTCTTTATGTCGAAACGAATTATGATTTTCATTTCACTTTAAAAAAAATTTGAAATTTTGTTCATTTTTGATTATTTTGTTATTATTATTATAAAAAAGTATAAAGCCAATGAGTAATCTCTTTTTACAGAAAATGTTTTCAATGTTTTTTATTATACGACCCTAACCACTACAAGTTCGTACGCCAAGAATTATTGGACTGCGTAACATTAGAGGCCAACCTTTATAATGGAATAACGTTACTACACCATTAACGTTGTACTTATCTGCAAGGTTATTTTGTTTTCATTAAAAAATGTGTTTGCCCAACAACATAAAAATATGTTTTAAAAACTCAAATTAATCGATACTTATATTTTATAAAAATAGTTTTACCACTATTAATTCGTTCACTGTTATAAATTCGCTTCGAAAACTAAAAATTTAAAATATAAACAACAAACTAAAATCTCCATGTTGTTTCACTTAAACTAGCACAACCCAGCACTCAAAATTCGAGTGGAGATTCTAGGAAATTTTATTTTTTCTTTTAATTTTTTTTAATGTTTTTTTATATATACATACATATATCTATATACATACATATATAAAAAATTTATGATAACAAATAATTTTATAAAAGCCTAAAGGTATGCTAATCAATTTCAGGCAATTCACAATTCAACTCAGGGCGTCTGATATACAATTATAATGAAATTCGATTAATTGTGAATTGGCTAAAATAGGTTTCTTATAAAATTATTTATTATTATTTTATTTAATTTAATATATTTTTAACACATGTTATACATAAATTTGAAAATTCTGCCCTTCTCCTCCATACCTATAATATTAATAGGCAAGGCGATTTCTAGTGACCGATGTAAGTTTCACAGTTTCACCCCGATTTTGACAAAAAATTTATGATTTGAAAGGTATTTCTTTTTAGCTGTTACCCAATTTT
Source organism: Cordilura impudica (assembly GCA_963682025.1). Classification (NCBI taxonomy): domain Eukaryota; kingdom Metazoa; phylum Arthropoda; class Insecta; order Diptera; family Scathophagidae; genus Cordilura; species Cordilura impudica. The sequence continues at coordinate 77,394,180 of OY821520.1, read as the reverse complement.
ACAGATTTTCATCGTCTGGAATATTTTTTTGGAGTTATGATCGTTTAAAGTTACTACTAACACATACATACATAAAATTGTACAATGCTATGTGTGTGTTTATTAAATTTGTTAATGTGTCTGTGTTAATGTGTTGAGTTTGTTTTCTTCATTTAAAATGAGTTGAATTGTGAAGCATACCTTTAGGGGGTTTATTAAATGAAAAACTAAAATTTCTTAGAATTTGCACTCGAACTACGAGTGCTAGAATCTGCTAGTGAACTATAACTATGCCTATTTTCACACTCTTCTGTGCCCGCATTATGCTTAAAAAGAGATGCTTAATATATAGATTATGATTACTTGTTACCCGATAGCAGGTGACCAGTTTCTGATCAAAATCGGGAAGGAGCTATGTTAAAATATCGATTGATCTGAAGCTTCCCAGATCAATAGTATAAAGTATTGTTCAGAAATATGAAAAAAGTGCAAATTATAGCAAATATGTTGGAAACAGTGTCCAGGTCTCCAAAACAACTTAACGTGACAAATGATTTTTAGTGGCTATAAATTGAAAAAAAAATCGTAGAAGCACTATTAGAGACAGCTTCAAAGTGGTCTGAAACAATTGTTAAAGCGCTGACCAAAAAAGTGCAAGTACGAGTGTATGTGAAGGTTCATGGTTCAAACCTCACGGCTGCCCTAAGTAGAAAAATTTCATATAGAAACAATCTATTCAATTATAACATAACAATTATCACAATGTTCAATAAGTCGCTGATGAAGGCTGAAATGCCAGAAACCGGTCCGATTAAGAATACAGTGTAGTTATGAATTTTTGAAGTATATGCTTTCTTCTTCTTCTTCTTTACCACACACCATTGAAACAAAATTAAAATTTGCATACAGTATTAATTGCAATATGCCTGAAAAATGACTACAAATCTAACAAATTGGAAAAATCGTAAAACGTGAATGGACGTGTCAGCAAATGAAAGATACAGGTTATGGTTTTTACAAAGTTAGTTTTACATTTCCTTGGTAGTGCGAAAAATATTTGTTAAAACTCAATTATTTGTTAGGGCTAAGAGAGGTCCCTGCTTACTGGGCTTCAAAGGAAAGACGTTTTTGGGTACAATGAATGGCTCCTTATTATTTTTAGTGACAAATCTAAGTTTGATGTATGCGTCGGTCATGCTGTCGGTCAAGACTGATTAATGTTCACTGTTTAGTTACCAACTAGCCTTATGGTATGTATGGAAAAATATATAAATATGTATAGCAAAAACAATAAAACAAATGGCTCCAAGAAAATGGAATTGATATTCTGAGTTGTTCATCATCCAGCTCAAGCCTCAACCCAATTCATTAAAAGGAAGTTGCAAAATGCAAACGTTTCGTACTCTTAGTAGTTTGAAATTCAAAATTCGAGATAGTTTGAACTCTATAGCCCATGAAGAGGGGTCAAATTATTTGTACAAAATATAACTATCGGATAATTAAAATTTTTTAAAGCTTTGTGTCATAATGTGCGCACATATTTTTATAAATTTAAAGGTAACTAGTATAGCCCAGCACTCAAAATTCGAGTGCAAATTCTAGGAAATATTATTTTTTCATTAAATTTTTGTCTTCCAAGTTTTTTATACCCTATACCACTATGTGGTTTGGGTATAATGACTTTGTGCTGCTGTTTGTAACAACCAAAAATATTTTACCTAGACCCATCTTTAATTATACCGATCGAATCAGAATCACTTTCCGAGTTGATTTAACAATGTCCGTCCGTCCGTCCGTCCGTCCGTCTGTGTGTCCATGTAAAGCTTGTAATCAAACTGCAGGTCGCAAATATGAATATATTTTTATGAAATTTGGTATATAAGCTTTTATCGGCCATGGGATGAACGCTATTGAAATTGGTGAGAATCGGTCCATGTTCAGACCTAGCCCCCATACAAATTACCCATATGAAATCGACATAAATTGCCATAAGATCCAAATTGTCATATAGATCTTACTCAAATTGGGTTTGTATGCGTTCATTACATCCATTAATGAGTAGTCCAAAAATGATCCCTTTGACCCCATACAGAGCTGCTTCCCGATCTTCACTTAAATCTATTAAAAAACAAAAATATTGCACTGATTCTTCTCAAATTTTGTTTGTATATATTTTTGCAAAATACAAGAGACTTTACCAAACATGATCAGGATCGGTCCATTTTTGGACCTAGTCCCTATATAGATATAGCATCCGATATGAACTTTTTCATATCTGCAGCCAAAAAAATTAATAAAAATGCCACTCAAATTCGGTTTTTGCTTATTTTCTATGTCCAGTTAGTTGGGCCTATGAGATAGGGTTTCTAAACGCATGGTATAGGGTATCATATAGTCGGTCTAGACCGACTATAATTTTCTTACTTGTTTTATTTATGAATATTTAAATGAGCCTAAAGGTAAGTTAATTAATTTTTACAATTCACAATTCAACACAGAGCGTCTGATATATAATTTAAATAATTCGCATTAACAGGGTGTAACTTATTATTATAAATATTTTATTTTATTTAATTTAATATATTTTTAAGACAGATTAAACATAAATTTTATAATTCTCAGCTTCTCCTCCATATGAACTATAACTATGCCAATTTTCACAATCCTCCGTGCCCGCATATTGCTTAAAAATGGAACTAAAAATGTACCCTCACGTATTTATATATAGGAGATAAAAAAAACCTTTCGGAAAAGTACAACATTTGCGGTGTAGTCGATAATATTTAGTAAAATGTGTAGTCTAGAATATTGAATTGTCAAAAAATGCGTGGTGTACAATAACAGTTATGGCTCGTAAACAAAATAATATGCAAAATTTACAAGCTCCATTTATAGATTTTCGACATTTCACAATTGTTCGATTTATCGAATTTTTTTTTCGGAAATGGAAAATCTGAAAATTCACTAAAAGAAGCAAATGCTAAAAGTTTCATTGAAAAAATGCTAACGCTTTCTAGTAATGGCAGGCAATGAGTTAAGTAAATCCCTTTTTTTAATTAATTTAATTTTCTTAATTAAAGTTGACAATTTTGAAATTAAAGTATGCATACAATTTTGAAATGAACAATTCGGAAATAAAAGTGGAAATAGTATAAAAATTATGAATAATAACCGTTTTACAAAAACTGTTTTCAATGTTTGTATTATAGATCAAATAGTCTATACTTCAAAAATTTTAAAATAAAAGTAACTTACCTAAATTACTCTAATAACTGTCAACACATTTATTTCTGCAACATTGAGCATTAAGATAAAGGCCAAACATATATAAGAATTTCCACACGTTTAGCATTTCCGATGTATGTTATTATGGATGGATGTGCTGGTCCATTTTAGCCAATATATGGGTTGTTTGTTGTTTTCAAATTTAGCAAAATATTTCGTTCTGTAATGGAACAACAATTCATTTAATTAAATTTTGTATTTAATAACATTATCTCACAAACCTGACGACAATTTAAAGTAGTAGCTGTTTGTGGTTTTCTTTTATCTTCATCAATTTGTTGTTGTTAATTAATGTTATTGTCTTTAATTTATTCCTCTCTATTCGTATTTGGTTGTAAAATATTTTTGTTTCTTTATTGCGTTTTCTCTGGTCTAGGATCATCAATCAAGTGTATTCGTTTCTCATGATACCAAGTGTTGATTTGTTTACTTGTTAACTATTTTTGTATTTTTTTATCAATTTATTTTTTATTCTCCACACAATTATCACTATAAAAATGATCATATGACAATAATTTTGTCAATTGAAAATAACAATTTTAAATTAAATGTGTAAATTACAAATCAAAAATACGACTGCTAATAGGTTTATTAGAGTTCAGCATAAAATCAAGGAATTAAAATAAAAACAGAACCCTAAGTGCAACATAAGAACACCAAAAGAAAAAACTTTCTATGTATTCAAAAACGTTTCAAACGCAGCCTTTTATGAAATACTTGCCAGGGCGTTGTTAACTGCTTACGTCTGGCAGTCAATTAATTTGCGTGGAGTTACCAACAGTCTGCCGACCATTATCTGCATAAAAGTTCAAATATCTTTTCATCTAGCTCTTCGCAATTTCTGCTTCAATTTTTGTCTTAGCCGGAACGTGAAACATTGTATCTTCGAATGTGATTTTCTTATTTGCGCTGGAATTGTAGGAAAACTCAATTAAAAATGAATCTCGAAAACTCGAGACAACTACACCCATGAAATCCCGATGTATAGAAATGACTGCTGCTACCTGCCACGTTAGAATGTGATTTGTATGATATGAAAATGAAATCTTAAACATATACGAGTAACTATGTATGTATGATGCTGTCATTTTATGACTGCTAATTAGACCAACTTTATTTGTTTTTAGAACTTTATCGAAAACTTCTTGTTCTACATTATCGAAAAAATTTAATCTGCAAATTAACTTGTGTCTTTTTTGTGTGTTCATAAAAAGTTTTAACCAAAATTTAGTGAAGTGTAGATCGTATGCGAAATACATTGTAAAGAAATCCAAACCAAGATCTGAATACATTTTGAGATAAAATTTGTAACTAACTAAACCTAACAACGGATAATAAATTTTGGTTAGAATGTTGGATAAGCACTTAATGGGTTTTATCCCAGAGTACTCCAGAAAACTCATCCTAAAGGTGCGTTATGTCTTAAGAAAGTTAAATTAAAATATATTAAGTTCGTGTGATTTATGAATCACCGTTTATAACTTTGACCATTTTTTTTTCAAAAATTTTAAGGAAACGTATATGTATAGAAAAATAATCTGAAAAACGAATTTATGAATTTAATCACAGGAATTTCTATAACAATTTAATAAAATGTAATTTCGCGTTGCCAACTATATTCTTTTTAAAAAGGACTTAAGGTGCTATTACACGAAATGTTTTTTACATATGTACTGTCACTTTTTTTATCCACATGAAATTCTTCATGTCTGTCAAAATTGTCTTTTTACATACGATTCATAATTTTTGCTATCACACGTGCGTATGTATTTCCGTATGACATAACCTCTAAATGTAAACAACAGCTGATTTAATTTGTGAATTTACAAAAATTTTTTGTTAAAAAAAAGGTTATGTATTTTTTAATTGTTAATTAATACTAAACAATTTATTTTTCTTTCAATATTAATCTTTAAAATGTACTCTGTTTTTCTTTCGCCACAAGCAGTGTTGTATTTTCACTTGTTTGTCATGCAAAAATAGAACCTGTTCTAATTGAAAAATGTACATGTGACTTTTCTCATGTATTGTACATAAACAATGTTTTATATGTATCACACGATGTGTACAACTTTTGTTGTGGGAAAATTTGACAGTACATGTGTAAAAAACACATCATGTAATAGCACCTTTAAGAAACATTTACCAACAGTAATTAAGGAGTCAACGAATGAACCTCGTTTTCGTCGCTTCTAGTATTTCCTGATAAGAGATAAAAAAAGTTGCGGTGTTTATTTTGTAATCCTCGTGGTTCTGCTCAGCATGCAATTAGGTTATGTACTTAACTGCATGCGTTCTGGTTATATGATATAACCTTACGTTTTTTATTTAGTTTGAAACCCACACACAATGTGTAGAACCAGTCCTGATAAATGAGAATTTTTCTACACTCAACCAACTTCTGTCTAGTGGCAGAAAATTAAACCCTCCCGCCAAAAAAAATAAAAATTGGTATATAAGTTTTTATCGGCCATAGGACGAACGCTATTGGTGAAAATCAGTGCATGTTCAGACGAAGTCCCCATACAAATGACCTTTATGATATCGACTTAAATTGCCATGAGATCCAAATTATCATATAGATCTCGGTCAAACTTGGTTTGTTACAAGCATTAATCGGTAGTCCAAAAATAAATCCGGTAGAACTATTCTTACTAATGGCCTACATATTAAGCTGCTTGCCGCACTTCACTCAAATCTATCAAAGAAACAAAAATTTTGTACAGATTTTTAAATTGTTTTGCAAAAAATATATGACTAACAAATATGGTTAAGATCGGTCATAAATATAGCATCTGATATGAACTGGACACATAAAAAAATAATCACAACGCCACTCAAATTTGTTTTATGCTTATTTTCTATATCCAATTAGTTTGACCAAACTCTTTCTCTAAACGCATCGTATAGGGTGTCATATGTCGGTCTACTATAATTTTCTTGTTTTTTTTTTAAGAAGAGGAAAATAAAAAAGTTTAATTATTAATATACAGTCTATTTTTTAACTTTCACAAATTCTAACAAAACAAAAATATCTTGTAACATTTTTTTTTCTATAAAAAAATTCTCGTACAGTTAAAATGGCCCAGTAAATTTCAATGCTTAAAAATAGTCTATATATTTGTTAGTACATTGTTGGAAATCCATTTTATACAATGACCGATTTAAATCGATAATTTTATTTGTATAGTTCGGTGAAATTTTTTCCCATTCATTCATATTGATATCTTCCTCTCCTAATCTGTATAAGAGACGTCAAAATATATGTATTATATATCGTTAAATTTAAATGAACTGAACTAGAATTTACAAAAACAAAAATTAAAATTAAAATTAAAAGATTTATTTCATTAAACTTTTTCCACTGCATCACTTTCACTGCGAGATCAAAAATAGAAGTATGCTCTTTGAACTAACACCCTTTTTTGTTATTAAAAACAAAAAATTATTTTTTTTCCACACAAATATTTAAAATATTCTAACCCATAAAAACAAAGTTTTTATTTAAACTCTTTCTCTCCTTATGCATATGAGTTTTGAATATATCCGTGACTGTGCGTGACTGTGTGTGACTATCTTAAAATTAATCTTTGGCCAAAAAAGTCTCTGGACAAAGTTTCAGATCGATCGGATGAGGGGAAGTGAGGTTTTAATCTCTCCGTGACTGTGCGTGACTATGCGTGACTGTGCGTGACTATGTCAAAGTTAATCTTTTTTCACAGCAAGTATATCGACCAAGTTGCAGATCGATAGGATAAGGGGAAATGGGGTTTAAATCACTCCGTGACTGTGCGTGACTATACGTGACTGTGCGTGACTATGTCGAAGTTAATCTTTCTTTACAGCTAGTATATCGACCTAGCTTCAGATTGATTGGGTGAGGGGAAATCCGTTTAAAATCTCTCCGTGACTGCGCGTGACCATGCGTGACTGTGCGTGACTAAGCCAAATAAGTCAAAGTTAATCTTTTTATCACAGCAACTGTATGGACCAAGTTTCAGATCGATCGGATGAGGGGAAATGACATTTCGATCACTCCGTGACTGTGCGTGACTACCCCAAAATTAATCTGTAGTCACAACAAGACTATGGGCCAAGTTTCAGATCAATGGGATAAAGGGGAATGGGGTTGCCCCACGACACACAGACAGACAGAGAGTATGAACTAAAAGAAAGAGTTTAGAAATATGAAAATTTTACAAATATTTTTGTTACTTAAATGATATTTTTGAAAATTATTTAAAAAAATACAAGATACTTTTCCACTGTGAGCCACTGTTTTTTGTTTACAAATCCAGCTTAATGTTTTAAAAACAGATTTAAAAATAAATATTCGTTTACTTTATTTTGGAATTATAAAACGTGTATAGCTTGAAAATCGTTTCCACGTAATACATAAAATTTTAAAATTTTACAGCCAGAATTGTCAGGGAACAACTCTATAGCTTCGAAACATGCATATTTTATTTATTTATTTTTTTTTTCATGTTTGTAATTTTGCTAATAGCTAAAATATTTGTTTTTTATTATATTTCGACGAATAAGAATTAATCTGAATATTTTTCAATATCCTTAGTTCTCAAAAGTAAATTTTTTTTTTATAATAAATATTAACTTTTCTAATTATACTAAGGTCCCTCAGAGTAAGTGAAACCGAAATGCGAAATATTATCAATAAAACTGTTCTAAGATACATATTGAACATAAAGGCGGTTGGTTGTTAACAGCGGAAAGCAGTAGGAGTATAAAAAAACAAAGCTGAATGTTAACGCAATATGCGGGAGTGTTTGTTAGGTTATTTATAGAATACTTCAAATTTAATTTCAAATTAAAACTAAGGTTATTTTTTGCTTGGAAAATTTGTTTTTTTTAAATAAAATGTTTAGTATTTTAATAAATTATGCTATTGTATGCAGCATAGACATTTTGCACAATTTCCATGAATAATTTTCATCACAATGACCTTGTCTCGTTGTTAATAAAGGTCAGATATTAAAATACCGTATCGTATTAAAAATTATATATTTTATGGGCTTTTTTTCTTTTTGAAAAAATATAAACAAAAGTTATAAACCGAAAATGATAAAGAATACCGTTATCGTTAAATTAATACCGTTACAATAAAATACACACATTTAAAATTATTACAAGATAATAACAGCATATATTTTTTCTAAATTTATATTGCTTTTGACTTATTATGGCTTTTGAAGTGTGTCCAATATTTGATGAAGGCGAAATATCCGCAAACCTCTACACCTAATTGGTAGACGGTGTTTTATTAACATTTTATCATAACTGCCTACGTTGTATCGTACGTATTTTATTTATTTTATCAAATACAATATTTCTTCTATTCGCTGTACAGAGAGATATAACAAATAGAATATATATTTCACATCTTGTATTTCTTTGTTTTTGTTATTTATGACAACAGAGTACCGTGTTTATAAATAGAATTTTTTGTATACCTTTTAAAAGTAAATGTTGTTCATATTTATGATCCACATACAATCCACACACTTCACGAAATTCCGTCGTATTTTACCTACTAAACTACTAGCATGTAAATTTTTGATAAAGGTTTTACTTTTTACGGCTAACTTCACACAGCACACGTGTTAACGTTTTTTCTTTATTTATTTTTTTTCTGTTTTTTGTTTAATTTCACTGCTTTCTAACTACTTTTGCTTTATGTTTGTTTTGTTTATTTTTTTTTTTTTTGCTCAGTGCGAAGTTGTTCCAACACGTAACTTCTTTTCCGCTACACTAATTGATTTTGCGATTTAATTTTAGTGCAGTGGTAGTACGTACATATGTGGTTGATGGTAGTGTGATGGCATGCAATTTACTATATAATTTGTTTTAATTTTTATAAATAAAATGTAGCACAAAACAAGAGACACAGCAGATTACGTAAGAGCAAACTGTTTGTATGTAGTTTAAGAGGCGCACGAGAAGGCTGGCAGGCAGGCGGTATGTGTGTATAGTAGAGAAGTACTTACTTTTTGTTTGCAAAGGAAAATATTAAAACGTTTGTTATAGTTTTCTTTGCCATTATTATATGAGCAGAAACGGAAAGTAGTAGTTTAGTTTAGTTATTTAACAACAAAATAAGAAGCATGCAACAATTTTATTTTTAACATTGAATTATTTAATTTTTAATTTCTATTTCCTTTACCTCTGTGAAGATAACAAAGTTGCTGCAGTATTTTGACACCGTTCTTTCTATGACAGGGTGTTTCAACTATATTTCATTACTTTATTTATAAACAGAAAAAACATAAATATCATCATAAAATAATTAGCTTGAGGATTTATTTTCGTTTGTGTGTGTATTATTTGTGTGTATTTATCAGTACTTTAACATTTTGACAAATAAATCATATAGAAGTTTATATCGGAGAATTGATTTCAGAAAATGCTTTGCCTTTTGCAATTTTTAGATTTATAATACAGTGGGTTCCAATGCATTGGACACTTTTACAATATTGTTTGTTTTGTTTTCTAATAATTTCTGAAACCATTTTTTAATTCTCTTTTAAAGTTCTATCCATGTCTATACACTGAAATTTTTGTAATGAAATTCAAGATTTTTATCATTTTTTTTATATTTTTTTTAATTTTACAGGTTCCCTGTCCAATGTATCACATATATCATAAACGATACAAAATTATAGGTGATTTAAAGAAAGATGCAAACGAACAATTTGAAATTTTAGTACATGGACATACCGAGTATATTCTCTAGGCTGTAAAATAACAAAAACCCAAATCCTCATCATCTTCACTTATTTATTTATTTATTTATTTTTTTTTTTTTTATTTGGAAATTTTGAAATTTGGAAATTTTATATAATATACATAGATATTTCTTAATTCTAATCCCACGAAGCCATGGGCTTATCTGTAGGATATGAAAAAAAGTTTTTATAGTTCATATATTATTTCATTTCATTGCGATGATATAAAATGTTTTTTGATACTTTTTTTTCTTTTGTTAAAGTTTCTTATGCTAATTATATCTAACGGTAAGGCATTAAGAATTATTATTATTAAGATTCGCTTTATCTCTTCATCCGTAAACTTTTCAACGAGAAGCCATCTTATTTTACGCACTACTAATACTACTAAATAAATAAGAACGCACGTATTACACTTTCAATACTCCAACTATTTATAACCAATCTGTATGTGGCACGCTCAATGAATCATAAAATGGGATTTACACTATTAGATTTTTTAGTAATACCGCCCCTAATCTAAACACAAAATCTAGCAGTGTAAAATCACTTTTATTGATACATATCATATATGAAACATGTATCTATCTTATGGAATCAATATATGCCATATACAGCAATATATATGGGACGTGTACCGTTAAAAATTTATTTTTGTATCGGGACAGGGAATCTGTTGATTTTTTTTTCTTTTTAAATTTTTTTATTTATAAGTTTTATTTAATTCACACTAACTGTAATTTATTTCAATTCATTATCCATTTTAACACAAAATGAAAGAAAATGTAAAATAACTTCACTGTGACAATTACGAATTAAAAAACACAAGAGAATTTCCGAGTACATAAAAGCATGTAGCCTATCCTACATTTTTGTGAAAGCACTCTTTTTTGAGTTCTCTATCGAAAGGTAAGAAATTTGTTACAAAATTAAAAAAAATAATAATTCTAGAAAATTTTATTTTTCATTCATTCATTTTTTTCATTCTTTTTTTTTAATCTACATATATAAAAAATGTATGAATATTTTAATAAAATTCATTAAATTTAATTATAAATATTTGTTGAACATACAGAAGATATATAAATGGGTTTGTTAATAGATAATTTTATTAGAGCCCAAAGATATGCTAATCAATTTAAGCTCATTCACAATTCAACGCAGGGTAACGCATTAAAAAATTTAATAAACACACACACATAAACACACTTTAAATAATTTCTAGCAGATTCCAGCTCTCGAAATTCGAGTGCAATTTCTAGGCAATTTTAGTTTTCAACTTAGCCAATTCACAAACAAACACTTTTTTCTTTTATGGTTATTGTGAATGAAGATAACAAACTCATTAACAAATTTAATAAACACACACATAGCATATGTACATATAATTTTATGTATGTGTTAGTAGCAACTTTAAATGCAATTTATTCAAAATAAGGGAGTAAATTTAAAAATCTGTAAATCTAGTGAACAGCCAAAAAGAAATACTTTTCAAATGATATACGGTTGGTCGAAATCGGGATAAAACGGTAGAACAAAACATTGGTCACAAGGAATCGCCTAGCCTATTAATATTACAGATTACTCCAAAAAAATGCACCAGATGGTGCACATCTGTAAAGACGGGAGAGAAGAATGGTAGGGGGTATATACTTTCATGTAGTCTGAAATTCTCTTTTGTTTCTTGCTTTGCAATTGTCAAAGTGATGTTATTTTACGTTCTCTTTCATTTTTTTTGTTTTGTTTGTGTTAGGAAAGATAATAAATTGAAATTAAGTTAATTTTAATGAAATAAAATGATATAATAAATAGATAAAATGATAAAGTAAAAATGAACAAATCTTGAATTTCAATACAAAAATTTCAGTGTGTAGACACGGATGAAAGTTTAAAAGAGAATTTCAAACAGTTTCAGAAAGAAAAATTTCATGTGTAAACCGGGACTAAGCAACTGCTTTGTAACTCTAGTAAATGATAACGGATCTATTGCAAACAACATTTAAAAATATTGCTGGTCTATGCTTCATTTAAAAATATGCACGCCTAACTCAATCCTGCATCGGTATGGGGCGGTAGTCATGCTATTATGGCACTTGCTTAGCATGACGGAAAAGTTGAAGCGAAAAGTTTGATATATGCTTATACCCGCCTTGGACCCCGCCTCTCCCCACGGACGGAAATAGCTAAATCGACTCAGAAAGTGATTCTAAATCTATCGGAAAAAAGTTTAAGAATATCAAGAGCAAATTGTAAAAGTGAATCTACTTGATTGGGAACAAAAACTATAAAGTTATTTCAATAAATTGAGTCGAAATTGTCATGGTTCAATTATTATTAACTTCAAATATAACGGAAACATTAGTGATGCGTAATGTTTTTAGTCATACCTTTAATTTTTTTAAATACTATTTTTAAATACTAAATAAATACAACTGTCAAAATTTATCCAACTGCGTGGTGATTTGTGAAAAACCTACTGGCATCACTGATACATTGTGTCAATTATTATTATATAGAACTGCATATATATAAGTGGCACTCACGGCAAATAGCAGCAGAAAGATCGCGAAATTCAGTCAGTTTTTTTTTTTGTAAGTAAATAAAAGAAACGCGGGATTTTATTGATTAAAATCAAAATAAACATGAGTATCGAGGAGGTAACTTAATCTTTTTTAAAGACAGATTACATTGCAGTTAAAATAAATCGATTTTTATTGCAGTTGAGAAATGATTCCGAGGAATTTGCTAGGCTGTTGTCGGAAGCAACTAGGAAAAGAGTCAAAGATTCTTTGACTCAGGCTAAAGCTGAAGTAGATCGGGAAATAGTTACTTTGGAAATAAAAGCAAAACAGGCTGTAGAACGTAGAGAAAATGGACCTAAAAGGTAAAACCACGTTTTATTTACGGCGATACCACATAATATATATGTATATTTATATATATATATATATATCAATGTATATATGTAATATATTTAACCTAAGTCTGTGCAGCACTAATTCGATTTGCGTTCTTTTGGCTTTGTTTATAGGTATTTTAGTGAATTAACCGAATACGGTTGGGATCAAAGTGAAAAATTCGTAAAAATATTTGTCACTTTGGGTGGTGTCCAACATTTGGATGATTCAGCTGTTGTAATTAAATTTACAGAAAATTCTATGAATGTTAATGTTACCAATTTAAATGGCAAAGACTATGGTTTAGTCATAAACAATCTACTCGAACCCATTGATGTGGAAAAAAGCTATCGTAAGATAAAAACCGGCATGATTGCCATTTATCTGAAAAAATCCCGAGAGGGTAGACACTGGCCTTGTCTCACTTCAATACAGAAACGTCTTAAGGATCAACAAGACACCGAACTTAAACCGTCGAATGATACTGATAATCCATCCGATGCGCTTGTTAACATTATGAAGAAAATGTATCAAACGGGAGATTCTAAAACTAAACAAATGATTGCTAAAGCATGGACAGAAAGTCAAGACAAGATTCACAAAGGTGATCCTAGTTTCGATCTACCCATGTAAAAAAAATGAATTCGTTATCATTAATATATACTTATATTGAAAAGAAAATGAATAGATTAGTAAACAAATTTTCTTATGAAAATGTTTTAAATATGTTTAACATAATTCCATGAATTATTTTTTGTACAATTCCACAATTCCAATAGTTGTACAAATTTGTATTGTTTGTAGAATTCATTTTCACCCAAATATAATTATAAACATTTCACAATTAATGTATTGGATTATCCGAATTAAGAGTTTTCAATAAAAATTATTTAAATTAAAATATAGTCTCATTGTATTCATTTTATTTTGTATTAGGTGTAAATTCAGCCAAGAAACGATGTCCGAAATTGTGCCAAATATTTAGTTTAAATAACTTTTTGACTGGCGCGGCTTTCTATTAATAGGCCACATGATTCAGTGACGTATGAATGATATAAAAATCTTTAATTAAACGTTTACGTACCTGTTTTTGTATCGGAGATATCTAAAAGTAGAGAAATACAATATTAAGACCATTTAAATTGTGGTTAAAGGAATAAATATGTTTTACCTTTTAAGTAGTCTTTGAAGTGAAGAAAATATTTTGTATTTTTGATATTCATACCTTTTTTTATAACAATATTAAATTGCATTTTATTAATTTTTTTTTTGCCTTTTATTTCAAATCTACACTAAACACAATTTGCATTGAATGAATAATTATTTAATCAATTTATTTCTTAATTTTTTTTATAACAATTTTATTTACTTTATTGCCATTTATTGGAAACATGCTCTAAACACCATTGGCATTGAATGAATAATTATTTATTCAATTTATTTCTTGATTTTCTTATAACAATTTAAAATTGCTTTATATTTATTGCCTTTTATTGCAAATATAAGCTAAACACCATTTGCATTGAAGGAACAATGATTTAATCAATTTATTTCTTAATTTTTTTAAAACAATTTAAAAGTGCTTTTCAAATTATTGCCTTTCATTGATTAACACCATTTGCATTGAATGTAATCAATTTATTTCTTTTTTATAACAATTTTATTTACTTTATTGCAATTTATTGTAAACATACTCTAAACACCATTGGCATTGAATGAATAATTATTTAATCAATTTATTTCTTAATTTTTTTTTATAACAATTTAAAATTGCTTTATATTTATTGCCCTTAATTGAAAATATAAGCTAAACACCATTTGCATTGAAGGAACAATGATTTAATCAATTTATTTCTTAATTTTTTTAAAACAATTTAAAAGTGCTTTATATATTATTGCCATATATTTCAAATATGCACTAAACACCATTTGCATTGAATGTAATCAATTTATTTCTTAATTTTCTTATAACAATTTAAAATTGATATTTATTTTATTGCCTTTTATTTCAAAATTTACAATAAACATTGAACAATTATTTAATCAATTCTTCTTTGTCACAACTTATTTTATTTACACTTTTCTCAAAAATTGAAAACATTTTTTTCACTTCTTTCTTCATTTTTTTCTACGGACTTTTATCTTCACGCACTTGATACGAGGTAACAGACAGCAAGAATGACACTAAGTAGTGAAAAGCTTAAATTAATAGAGAGAGTTATAAAATGGAGGAGTAAAAACTAGAACATGTTCGTAAACATTGTTGAGGAAAAAACATTTACATCAATAACGGGAAATATTTATAATGTGTTGTTTTTGTACGTTTTCCACAAGAAAAAAAATTTCTTTTATTTTAAGTCTTAATAATTTGGTTTAAATGGTTCCTAACAATACAACAATATAAATTATAATAAAAAGGATGTTGCTTAGAAACTTTGTTAATAAACATTGTTGCTTATGCTCAATATATTGAGATTTTCATTAGCTTTTATATTAAAAAAAAAAAAGACACACAAAATATATTTTCTTTTTAAAATATTTATTTTATTATTAATGTCTTTATGTTTATATATGTATGTATGTATATATGGTATGTGTAAAAATTATTTATTTCATAAATTTATGGAATGAATTCGTACATTTATAATGTTTTTTGTTGTTTAGACGATATAAATCGAACAGTTTATAATAAACTACTGTGATTAAAATAAACTACTTAATGTAGGGTATGAGTGCATTATATCGTATAAATTGATATATTTATTTATATATTGATGTTTTAAAGGCTGCCAGTCAATTATTTATCGTTATATTTTATATTCTATATCTAATTTAACATATTTTTCTTCATAAAGAGGCACAACTATTTATTTGCATGTTAAAAAAATATATAAATTATGATAAATTGGATTTTAAAAAAATATGTAAAAATATATGAATATGCTTAAATAATTTTAAATTAAGTGAAAAAAAAATTTTTTCAATTAAAAAAAAGGATTTCAATAACAGTATTGTTTAATAGTTTTTTCTATTTTTATTAAAGAGCTGCTTCACATTTTTTTTTTATCAAATATAAGTCTTGGTCTATATATTATATATGTATTAAATTAGTTTATTGTTGGTTTTTTTTTAACGACAAAAATAAACAATATTTTCTGTTTGTTTTATTTTTATTAATTAATTGCACTTTTTTATTTGTTCTGTTGCTTTCATTTTTTCTTCTTTTTTTTTTTTGTAAAATCTTTTATATTTTCTATAACGAAAAACCTACAATATGTTTTATAAATAATATTGAAAATTTGTTTTAAATAATACAAACTAATTATGTCTTTTAAATTGACGCTTTTTTTTTTGTAAAAAAATTATTAAAAAATATTAAAAATACTAAGAAATACTTTATTTTGTAAAGAAATACCTAAAATTTCTAAATAGACTCACTAGGGACGTGGGGAATGAATTATGTTTAATTAAAATTTAATTCGAAAATAGCTGCTATACGAAGAAGGAATGTTTTTAATAATATTAAAAATTATATTGTTTTCAAAAAAACCAAACTCTTCATTAAATTAATTTAAAAATTAATTATTTTTCTATATTACTTGTGTAAAAAAACAGAAGCATGAAATTTTAAGGCAATCCTGTTTTAAAATCAACTAAAAGAGTCTTACAGTGGGTGACAATACATTGGCAACTTTTAAAAAATTCTGAATTTGCCAATACTGTTTTTTTTTATAATTACGCGTTCTTTATCAAAAGGATAACATTATTTTTTACAAAACCGTAAAAAAGTATTTTTTTTTATTGATGCCAAAACATTGGAAACTTTTAAACTTCTGTAACAGAGTTGATTAAAACAGTAAAAATAGAAGATGTTGTGAAAGAAAATGTATAAAATCGTAACCGTTATTTAAATATTTATAGTTTCTGATGTTTTCTTTCAATTTTATTTTAAACAAAAATGTATTTTTCCTTGCTTTAATCTTATAATTGTTATTAAATAATTGCAGGAATAAAGTTTTGTGAAGAGTAAAAAAACAAGAATAATACATGATTTTATAGCTGGTCTTAAGCAAAAGAAAATTTATGAGAAATGTTATATGAATGATTCCATAATTTCAAAAATGTTTAATAGTGCGTTTACATCTAAGCAAAATCTAGTATATACGAGATTTCGAGCGAAATCTAGCTCATTTTTACTAGATTTTCCATACAAAACAAAATCTAGCTCGTTACTAGATTTGTGCAAAATCTAGTCAAACTTGGGCACTACCAAATGATACTACTGTGGTTTTTTAATATTGTAGTAGAAAATTACAACGCAGTGACTGAAAAATTGACATTTAAATACAAAAGCAACAAGTTGAATAAAAAGGAAATAAAATATTAATTATTAACAAAAAAAATGACGAATCTATAATAAAAAAATATTTAGTAATTGAAAAGTTATAACTTTTTATACTGACATGTGCCCATTCGAATCTGCTAAATAATAATTGTGGAAAGTGAATTGTTTTTGTTGTTCAAACAATATATTTAACAAATGCTGATGTTTTTTTTCGCAAAATTTCTATTTCAGTTTGTGTTTTTTAATTTTTGATGGATAATATAATTATAAAATCTCTTCCTTTTTAGAATTTTCCATATTTCTATTTTCCTATTGTTTTGTTTACTTTTGGTATTTTTTTTCTAGTTTATATGTTTTATTTTAATCAGCTGTTTATTGTTTTGGAAACAAAATCTCACAAAATGTCAAAAGACTTAGATGTAAACGGTATAGATTTTGAAATAGATTTCAACTAAAATCTACTAGATTTTCCTCAGATGTAAACGCACCATAAGAAATATCGTGAAAAAAGTGCGGTGAAGAGCTCAACATTAAGGCGGCAGGCCACGCAAAAGGCAAAATAATTTAATAGCCAGAGAGTTTGCAAAATGTACAAAAATGCTACTTAAAGCTCGAACTATTTCCCGACGACCAATTGAGGCTGATTTTGGTTGTTATCGTCCATTGATATCAGAGATAAATCGTCTGGCGCGCATAAATTTTGCTAAAGAACACATGAACTGGTCAAGATGGTATTCAAGTACTGTTCTCTTTTCAGTTAAACTCTGCTATACCGAATCTTTCATACCCGCCACCTGGGTTTTACGTTTACATTAATATCTGAATTTATTGCACTATACTAAATTGTTATAACCAACAAACTTATTTTTTGAATTTTTTAGAGGTGTCTCCATAATGTAGGTCATATCTTGGCAGAAATAAGCCCGTTTTAAACTGCTCGAAATAACGAAACATAATATTATCCTAGTGAGATAACGGACATAAAGATGCACATCGCTATATCGACTCAAATTGTAGTAAAGATCAAGAATATATCATTAACCACAAGCATTAACCGCCTAAGTCAAAAATCATGCTTTCGAGAAAAAATAGCTTTTTATATAAATGTAATGGGACTTCATTACGACTTAGGTAATTATGTTTTCATTAATAACTTAAAAAAAAAGTGTTAGAGGAATGGGGATTTCATGTAAATATAAAGCGTCGTTAGGCGGTTAGGCGGTTATCGCTTGTGATCACAAATATATATTTTATGGGGTAGCAAATTCATTTTTCCATGCGTTACAAACGAAATGACGAACTTATATGTACAATATAAAAAACCGAAAATTGTACAAAACAATTAAAAATGTTTTATTTCATAATCTGAAAAACTGTGGTTTTCCGCGTTTCCGTGCAGTTGTGAATTTTTGTTCATTTGAGAAAGAATTTTTTGTTTACTCTCATTTTAACAAACTTTACCCGAAAAGTAAAGAACGAATCTTAAGTATAGGAATTCGAATGATGACATATACAACATGTTGCTAAAACCGATGTTTATAAACATTGTTGTAGTTTTGATTTTGCTACGACAAATTATTTTATTTTTATTCGTTTTTTACTACTTCGTCATTTGTTTTTTGTTGATTTTAACGACAAAATACTTTTAGATGCGTCCAAGTTTAATTTAAGAGGCCATGATGGAAGAACGTTTGTACGACGATCGAAGGGAAAAAGACTACGTACAAAAATTACAATTAAAACCGTTAAGTTTGGCGGTGGCAATATTATTGTATGGGGCAGGTTTTGGGCCAAGACGTGGGTCCAATTCATGTAATAAATGTTGCTCTAACTGTAATTCGATACAGCCATATTTTAAATGAAGGAAAATATGCCCCCTGGTCTGGACGTTCCAACCTGGCAACGATCCAAAACACAGCTCCAAATTTGTAACCGAATGGCTACAATCTAATGTAATTAGTATTTGGGAATGGCCAACCCAATCAACAGATCTTAAATTAAACAAACAAGACAGATCTCACAGAGGCAGTTAATTCAGAGTGGAAAAAATTTCAATGAATATCTTCAACAAAATAATAGACTCTATGCCTCGGCCTTGTGAAACAGTACTAAACAAGTAAGAAATTATGGTCGGTCTAGACCGACTATACGATACCCTATAGCATAGTTTAGAGACCTTCGGTCTTCGGTCCAACTAATTCGATATAGAAAATA
The DNA here is from genome assembly GCA_963682025.1 of Cordilura impudica. NCBI lineage: Eukaryota > Metazoa > Arthropoda > Insecta > Diptera > Scathophagidae > Cordilura > Cordilura impudica. The sequence continues at coordinate 77,374,717 of OY821520.1, read as the reverse complement.
AGCATAAACCAAATTTGAGTGGTATTGTTATTAATTGTTTCGGCTGCAGATATGAAAAAGTTCATATCGGATGTTATTTTTATATGGGGACTAGGTCGAAATATGGACCGATCCTGATCATATTTGATAAGCTCACATATATTTTGAAAAATACATACAAACCAAATTTGAGAAAAATCTGTGCAATATTTTTGTTTTTTGATAGATTTAAGTGAAGATCGGGAAGCAGCTCTATATAGGGCCTATGTCTATGATGTCCTATAGGGATTATTTTTGGACTACTAATTAATGGATATAATAAATACATACAAACCCAATTTGATTGAGATCTATATGATAATTTGGATGTTATGGCAATTTATGTCGATTTCATAGGGGTCATTTGAATGTAGACTAGGTCTGAACATGGACCGAATTTCACCAATTTCAATAGCATTCATCCTATGGCCGATAAAAGCTTATATACGAAATTTCATCAAAATATATTCGACTCAGAAAGTGATTATGAGTCGATCAGTATAATATAAGATGGGTCTAGGTCAAATATTTTTGGTAGTTACAAACAGCAGCACAAAATCATTCTACCCAAACCACATAGGGTATAAAAATAATAGATACCAAACAAAATATTGAAACCAAAAATAGGGGGAAATCTTTCAATTATTGTACAGTAAACGTTTCCAATGTTTTGTCAACACCATAAAAATTAATACTTTTAAGATTTGTTAAGTTCTTCTGAAGTACAATTATTTAAATTATTAACCCTTATCTTGTATTAACGGGTCAAAATTGCCCAAACCAATTTTGTTTCCTAATAATTTTGGAAGTTCTTAACATTGATTCGTGAAATTTTCTGACAACTATTTTTTTGGCCTAAATTTGTTCTGTAAGGCCTCATTTAATTAAAGGCCCTTTTTGGTTAGGGCCTACAAGTAAAATTACGTATTCTGTATTTATGGGTCAATATTGCCCAATACAAATATAATACGAAGTTTTTTATTATATTTTGCTATAATAGCGAATTTGACACGTTTATATCAAAATATTTGTGCTTTGTATTTCTTCAACAGAGAACAGTAGAGATGTAACGGTAATAAAATGATAGTATAGAGAGAGAGAGACAGACCGCCACCGCATTTTCAACCATAAGAGTAAGAGTAACAACAACACGTGAGTAACAATATGTGTGAATTTAGCGAGCTCTATGGAGCCACACAGCCAAATGACTTTGTTTGTTGCTCAGAGTTCCAACAACACCTACATGTTATTGCACCATGAGTGTGTGCAAAAGAATTGTAACGGTAAAATATATGGAAACGAGTAAACTGAAGAGAATCAATGTAGTTTCCACTATTCTATTTCAGTTGCAAAAAAGTAATCAACGTGTGTGTTTTAGATGTGAATATTCGCGGTATGTCTCGTTTGAATACTAAAGAAATAGAAGATCTGTTAGATCAATCTGATTATGATGCAACTTCAAGTGATTCTTTCTTCAAGCGAAGAGGAAGATTTTGTTATATCTGATACTGGTTCAACTTATGAATTGAATAGATCAGATGGAGAAAGTGCTTCTAGTCTAAATGGATCCAGCATTAGTAACGAAACTCCAGTGTCATCAAGTTTTCTCTTCAAGGATGGAAAATATGTTTGATTTGAGCACCCACCGAAGCAGAATGAAATAGGAAGACGTGCTGCCGAAAATGTTATGGATAGTGCTCCTGGTCCGACCCATTATTCAATTGCAAGAACAAGTGACATTGTATCGTCCTTCGATTTGAACTACTAAAGATTATAATAGATATGACAAATTTAGAAGGTAATGCTTTTTTACATTCGCTGGCGCATTTCGGTTAATATTAATATTTCAACCGGAAATATCTCGTCGAGAGCATATTCCCCACAGCAATTCAGCCAAAGTAATCGTTCGCAGTTTACAATATCTGATGCTACAAGAGAACTGAAAAAGACAAACCTTAAGACGGGCCGTTGCTATGTATGTCCCAATCGCTTAGACAGTAACAAATATTCAAATAAGTGTTCCAAGTGTGCAAATTTTGTATGTAAACATCATTCTGATACCATAATTACTTGTAAAAACTGTCAAACCACTTAATAAAATTCAAATATACAAATAAATTTATATTGGGCAAAATTGACCCACAAATACAGTATGCGTCATTTTTTTTAAATACAGGATAAGGGTTAAAAGACTTTTTAATTTTATGATTCAAAAATGTATTTTGTTAAAAGTTTCCATTCTATTGCCACTCACTGTATATCTGCGACTGAAATATATTTTTTTTTAAATACGATTTATTTTAAACAAAATAAATGATTTATATTCAGAAAAGAATAAAACTCTTAAATGGTTCGCAATTGATTGTATATATTGAATGTAGGCTACATTTTCAAATGATTTATAGTCACTGTCTGCTTGATTTTATAACGGTAATTTTAAAAAGAAATGCTTCTTCTTTTTCTTACTAAATTCTATACAAAATATCTCAATGTGTCCTCGACTTCTACATTTTCTACTTTAAATATTTGTTAATAATTTTTATTTTTCAATACTTTCTAATGTTGTTGTAAACTAATCATTGTCTAAACACTATACAGTTGGTTAAATGTTATTATACTACAACAACTACTATTTTGTAATGTTTCAAATTTTTAAATCAGTTTTTGTTGTTCAATTCATACGAGTAGTAGTTTTTTTTTTCTTTTTTTAATTTAAATTTATGTTAACGTGTAAAGGCACTTAAGAAATGAGCGCCACCCATATCAAAGCGTTGTTCAAAACTTTCATCTGCCGATGAAGTGGCATTTTGTGAATTAGCTGCCGCAGTTGCTAAAGCTGCCATACTGCCGGTGTCACAGTTGTTGTCTGTGCTGTTGGTGGTGTTGACTTTTAATTGATCCATATCGATTAGGGGCGGTTTATCACCAGGCTTCCAGCGCCGATGTATGCCCATGGATTTTAGTTTTTGACACACCGATGAAGGTGAAATGGCATAGCCCTTCTCCGCTAGACGGGCCGATACTTTCCAATATTGTATATTGTTGTCTTCTTTAATTAACTCTAAAATTTCTCTTGTAATTTCTTTGTCTCTTACCTCGCGTTCAGCTGCCTTTAGACGACGTCGTGGATTTAAATGTTTTTGTTCTTGTTGCGAATTATGTTGCTGTTGCTGCGGTTGCTGCTGCTGCTGATGCAGGGGCTGCATCGGCTGCTGATGTTGCTGTTCATGACCCTGTTTTCGTTGTTGCTTTTGTTGCTCCAACTGTTGTTGCTGCTGTTGCAATTGTTGTTGTCGTTGCAGTAACTGTTGTATTTGTTGTTGTTGCTGCAAATGTTGTTGTTGCAATTTCTGCTGGTGTTCCAATTGTTGCTTTACCAACAACGCTTGCTGTTGCCGTTCGGTATCTGTTTCACGTCGCGTATCACTGCCCTCGCTTAACACACTGCCTGTGTCCTCGTCATGTCGCATCATGGTCATTCGAATGTCGCGTTTATTGCGATAAGACAATGGTACACCCTTGATTATGGCATCTCTAAGTTTCCAGGCTGTCATTTGTGAGACATTGAGGGCCTTTGCTATTTCCATGGTAGAGGCATTTTGTGTTACCAACATTTTTGCCATGGCATATTTTTCATCATCGATGAAAACATTCGGTTTTCGTGGCTTCTTTTTCGTAGTACCACTCATAGCATTGGTTGATCTGAAATTGGTTAAAAAGTAGATGGATAAATTAATGAAATATGGTCGTTTGTAAGTGGCCAAGTAAAAATTATTTATCAAATTAGATCCAAAAAGACATTGGATCAAATTATAGTTCCCACGTATCTAAGTATTAAATCCCAAAAACTTTGGATTAAATTGTATTTCTCACGTAGTTAAGTATTAGTTATGTTTATTAATATACTACGAGTAATATTAATTCGTTTACTAATATTAAAAGTCAATATATAGAAACACGTTTTGTTCCGCCTCAATTTTATTTTGTTGCTCAACAATATTTGTTTACGTCTCTGCTTATAAACATATTTCAAATGATCTGCAACATGACTCATTTTTAAAACTAAATTTTTTTATATCTCAATAAACAACAAAACGTATGTAAAGAAAAGTCATTAAATGTTGGCAAAAATCTCTGACACATTTCTAATAATATGTTTCAGAAGATATATGTTTCAGAAGACACTTTTAGGAGTTTGGGCGAAATGGGTAAGCTTTGCTAAGTAAAGGATATTTTTTTGGTTTAGACAGAATTTACGAAAGGGTTAGCTGTCAAATGAACTGCCATGCTACGCTAATTTTTTGACACTCATAATCAATGTACTCTGGCAAATCACCATGGATAGATACGCGCTTGAATAACGCTACCAAATTATCTAAATTTAATTTGAAAATCAGTCTTCAATTCGCGCAACTTATAGACGATGTTTTATAGCAAAATTGTCTTCAACGATGGCTTAAAGGGTTTGTTGATAAACAAAATTGATGCATATGGATGAGAACAATCCATTACATTACATTCAGAAAAATGTACCTTTTGGTGTGGTTTACACGCTGGTGGCATCATCGGACATTATTTCTTCAAAAATTAAGCCGGAGCTCACGTTACGGTTAATGGAGATTGTTACCGCACCATGATCAATAATTTTTTGTTTGAATATATTGATGGTATTGATGCGGACAAGATGTGATGCCATACGGTGACCGCAACCATCGACTTATTGAAATCAAATTTTGGCGATAAGTTGATATTGAGAAATGAATCTGTCAATTAGCCTCCAAGGTCGTGCGATTTGATACGTCTCGATTATCTTCTGTTGGGCTTCGTGAAATCACTTAAAAAAAGTGACCCAAAATTGGAAGTCCAGAATGCGCTATGGCCGCGGTGGCCATATGCCCGAAGTCATTTTCAAATGTTAATGCCATGTATTGAACTTTGGAAAAAAAATTTTCTTTTATTAAAATTTAATTTTGTTGTTGTTATTTTTTACAATTTCAAGTTTAGACTTTAAAAAACCCTTTATAATGATCAATCAAAGACGTTCGAGTACTTCAGAATATAGTAAAAGTAGTAATGAATATAAGAGAGCATTAATTACTCTTTTACTATATTTGGACAAATCCGGTTGTCCAACGAAAACGAATATAAAATGAAATTGCCAAATTGTTTTTATTTTTTTTTGTTGTATCGTTTATTCATTTTAGTTATTTAAAATTGAAGTACGTGCTACTTTTTTAATTGTATTTTCCGTTTCCTCTTTTTCATTTTCAAAAAAATTGTGCTCATATATAGGTATAGGCATATAATTAGAAAAATAAAATAAGATCATTTAGTGCAATATTAAATGTAAACTCCTTTACACGTCACGTATATTAATTTGATAATTGTTACTTGACTTTTTTGTAAGTTTATTTTGTTATTGTTTTTTTTTTTTTTTTTTTAACAGTGGTAAATTAATAAAAATAAAATTAATAAAAACAGACCTCGAGCTTGAATCAATTCTTTATTTTAAATATTCTTACAATTTATTCTTTTTTATAAAATTGTCTCTTTAGGCATAATTTAATTTCAATTCCAATCTGAGAGAGTAAGTATGTTTCTTTTATGACCGGAACTCATCCAAATTCATTCTTCAAGTAAATTGGTAAAAGTTTTAAACTATCAGTTATTGAACAAATCTGCTGTTTTATATTCATACCAGCTGTAACCCGATGCACTGCGCTACACCCATCGTAATAAAAAAATGGGAAAACATTTTGTAGAAAATTTTGGCCATTTTTGTTTTGACGATTTTTGATTTTTGGTGATTTTTTGATTTTGCCGATTTTTATTATTCACGATTTTCGGTTTTGTCGATTTTTGATTTTGGCATGTTTTTTGTTGCGATTTTTGCTATTCGCGATTTTTGGCTTTGGCAATTTTTGATTCAGACGATTTTTGATATCGGCGATTTTTGTTATTCGCGATTTTCGGTTTTTGTCGATTTTTGATTTTGTTTATTGCATTTTTTGATTTTGGCGATTTTTGATTTTTTGCAATTTTTGATTATGGGGATTTTTGATTTTAGCGATTTTTGATTTTGGCGATTTTTGGCTTCAGCGATTTTTGTTTTTTTACGATCTTGGCGATTTTTTTAAGCGATTTTTGTTTTTCTCGATTTTCGGTTGTGGCAATTTTTTTTTGCGATATTTATTATTCTCGATTTTAGATTTTGGCGATTTTTGATTTGTGGATTTTTTTTACGACTTGGAGATTTTTGACTTTGACAATTTTTGATTTTTGGTTATTTTTGATTTCGACGACTCTTGATTTTTGGCGATTTTTGTTATTCTCGATTTTTGGTTTTTGCCGATTTTTCGTTTTTGGGAGATTTTTGTTTTTTGCATTTTCTGATTTTGGCGATTTTGTTTTTTTTTTTTTGCAATTTTTGGCTTCAGAATTTTTGTTTTTTTACGATTTTGGCGATTTTTGTTTTCTGCGATTTTTGTTATTCTCGATTTTCGGTTCTGGCAATTTTTTTTTGGCAATTTTTATTATTCGCGATTTTGATTTTGTCGATTTTTGTTATTGCGACTTTAGTTTTTGGCGATTTTTAATTGACGATTTTTGACAATTTTTGATTTTTGGTGATTTTTGATTTTTGGCGATTTTTGTTATTTGTGATTTTCGGTTTTTTGGCGATTTTTGATGTTGGCACGTTTTTTGTTGTGATTTTTAGCTATTCTCGATTTCGGTTTTTGAAATTTTTGATTTTGGCGATTTTTGTTATTCGCAATTTTCGGTTTTGGCGATTTTTGTGTATTGCTTTTTTAATTTGGTGATTTTTGTTTTTTTTTTCAATTTTTGATCTTGGCGATTTTTTATTTTAGCGATTTTTGATTTTGGCGATTTTTGGCTTCAGCGAGTTTTGTGTTTTACGATTATTCGATTTTTGTTATTCGCAATTTTCGGATTTGGCGTTTTTTGACTTTCATGATTTTTTTTTTGTGATTTTTGATTTTGGCGATTTGTGTTATTCCCGATTTTCGGTTTTGGCAATTTTTTCCACGACTACTCAGATTAGCAATTAATGTGCTTGTCAAAAGTTTTAAGACTGCCATTTTCATAGTACTTAATATTTTTTTTTGTATATGAGGTGGCACGCCCATTGTTCAAATCCCGCCCATTTTTTGGGCAACTACTCACATTAATAGGTCATGAACTCAGACAAAGTCCCAAGACTTTCACTGTATGATATTTAATATTTAATATATGATATTTAATATTTACTTTGTATGGGGGGTGCCACGCGCCCTGATCTGACCGCGCCCATTTCTTTTTCGAGTATTAACATTAATAACTTATGGTGGGTGCCACGATAAAAATTTTAAAATATTTTTTTTTTAATTTTAAATTTTTTCTAGTTTAATGGTTTGTTTTTCTATAAAAATTTGACACTTATTTTGAAAATATATTTATAAAATCAAATGGAAAACTAGAAAAAAATAAGTAAGAGTGTTAAATGTTTGATACATTAAAATCTGGACTTATTGCACTATTTATAACAAACTTAAACAAAATATTCGAAAAATAAACAATTTAATAAACTTAATACTAAATTATAAGAACAAACACACTAAATTTTTATTATTTTTTTTTGAGGTGCCTCCATTTTTTAGGCTACATCTTGAAACAATGTGAATGAGTGTGAATTCAACAGACAGATGGACGGACAGACAGACGGACATCGCTATATCGACTCGAGTTATTATAAGGATAAATAGTATACATATATACTTTATGTGGTCGCAAACTAATTTTTCGATGCCTACCAACGGAAGGATAAACTTATTTATACGTATATAATACACTTTGCACAGTCGTATGGAGGGTATAACAATTAAAAATGTTAAAAATTAAATATAAAAAAAAACTGAAAACTGTAAAAATCAATTAAAAATATTTTTTCCGTGCTTTTGCGATTTTTTGTCCATTTGAGAGAGAATTTTTTGTTTACTCTCATTTTAACAAACTTTACCCGAAAAGTAAAGGAACGAATCTTAAGTATAGTAATTCGTATACAATATGTTGCTACAACCGATGTTTATAAACATTGTTGTAACTTTGATTTTGCTACGACAAATTATTTATTTTTACTATTTTGTCTTTTAAATTTTGTCAGTAAAACGATTTGTTTTTACTACTTCTTCATTTGTTTTTGTTGGTTAGGAAATGCATATTCATTTATTTAATATACATATATTTTTAGTTAATTTTAACGACAAAATATTTTCTGTGTACTTATTTTTTTTTGGTTCTTCTATACTGTCTTTTGGTGTCTTAACACAAAAGTTTAATCTCAAGGACAAAATTAATGAATTTTTACAAAAATTGTTTACAAAAGAAATAGTAAAAATAATAGTTCGATAAGTCTAAAATATAATTTCCTGTTTTTCAGTTAATGAACTAATTTATTTTGAGACTTAATTGTTAAGGATTTTGAGCTCTGACATTTTAAACGAATATTTACAATGGATTAAAAATGCTAAATGTCTGAAAAATTAATTTAACATTTATTTTAAATCAATTTAAATATTCATTGTAGGTGGAGTTGGAGCGCCAGAAGATTGCGTTCTTGTTGACGTAAAAGATTCTTCTGGCCTCATTACTACAGAGGGTGGAGCTGGTACTCCAGAAGACGGAGTTGTTGTTTTTGTACCAGATTGAGGTGGTTTCATGTCTACAGGGCGTGGTGTTGTCACTGAGCTGCTTGAAACATAAACCGTAGGGACAGAGGGGTGAACTATATCGGACGAAGATTGCGTAGTTGTTGTTGAAGGATAACGTGGAGTACCTTCTGTACCAGTGGCTGCAAAGGCATGATAGGCCAATGCTAATACCAGAGCAAGAGTAAAAACTATAAATTAGAAATAATATTTATTTAAAAACTTTATAAACTTTTAATTTTTATTATAACTATAAGCGCGCATCGCAAATTACAACTCCAATACTATTATTTACCAGTTTGCATAATTGTAAGGTGTGTTTCACTTCAAACGGCTGAAAAAAATACTGCAAAATTTTCACAAATGTATCTTTTTATATGATTTTTGTTGTTATTTTACTTTCTAGGAATAAAAACTATCTATGAAAACATTTGTGTTGAGATTCATATGTGTATGCTTGTAAGAATTTATTTATGTTATTATTTCCTATACGAAATCAAAGCAGTACATGTTTTCGTTGCTGATATTAAAAAATTACATTTTTTAATTAAGATTAAGATAACTCTAAGGTAACACTTCTCGTAATAATTATAGGCTACATTACTTTTGAATCGACTTATGGTGTTGGGTGTATGTCAAATTTTTTTAAAATAGTTTCTAAAATTATCTTTTTTCAACGCGATGGAAGTTTCGGATTTTTTTTATTAAAAGTAGCTTACGAAAAATGTTTGAACATTAATATACCCCTTTTTGTAAAAACAGGAAAAAAGTACCATTAATTTTCGAATTCTTTTCTGTCTGAAGAATGTAAAACCAAACTCGTATTTAGTTTATTGGTAAATGTCAAAGGCAACAAAAGAAAAAAGTGATTTTTGGTCTTAAAGAATATTTTCTTAAAAAGTAGTTTTTCTAAAAATGAAGCCATTATTTATAAAATAACTTATTTAATAAAAAAGTATATATTCTTAAATTAAGCACATTTTCTTACAAAAGTAGATTTAAAAAAAACTAACTTTTCTTAAAAAAAAAATTCTTAAAAAAGTTATTTTTTTTAAAAGTAAATTTTCTTAAAAAAGTATCTGTTATTAGAAAAAAACTTTCCTTCAAAAGAATAATTATCTTATAGTGCGTTTACATCTAAGCAAAATCTAGTATATACGAAATTTCGAGCACACTCTAGCTCCCATGCAAAACAAAATCTAGCTCGTTACTAGATTTTAGCAAAATCTCACAAAATCCTGTCAAGCTTGTACACTACCAAATGATACTACTGTATTTTCTAATATTGTAGTATTTTTAAATTTATTAAATAATAATAACCTGACAATTTAAGTTTGGATTAATCCTAAGTTTAACTATTGTGACTAATATAACATTATGTTGATATGTTGTTTTATTTAAATTTTTTGTCGCCAGAAATTAATAATAAAAAAATTTTTCATACACTCCTGATGAAGTTGAAAAACCGTCAACGAAACGTAGAGTGGAGATGAAATAAATTTTGTTTTAATTTATTTTATTTAAAACTTATAACCTGACCATCATAGCCCAAAAGAAATAAGATAAACTCAAGATAACTGGTCATAAAACAATTCAATAAAATCTAATACATTTTCCTTATACTGCGTTTACATCTGAGGAAAATCTAGTAGATTTAAGTCAAAACCTATTTCAAGATCTATACCGTTTACATTTAACTTTTTTGACATTTTGTGAGATTTTGTTTCCACAACAATAAACAGCTGATTAAAATAAAACATATAAACTAGAAATACCAAAAATAAACAAAACAATAGGTAAATGGAATAATAAAGCACAAGCTGAAATAGAAATTTTGCGAAAAAATCAGCATTTGTTAAATGTATTGTTTGAACAGCAAAAACAAATTCATTTTCCACAATTATTATTTAGCAGATTGGCAATTACTAAATATTTTTTTATTGTAGATTCGTAATTTGTTAATAATTAATATTTAATTTTCTTTTTATTCAACTTGTTTGCTTTTGTTTTTAAAGGTCAATTTTTCAGTCACTGCGTTGTAATTATCTACTACAATATTAAAAAAACACAGTAGTATCATTTAGTAGTGCCCAATTTTGACAAGATTTTGCACAAATCTAGTAACGAGCTAGATTTTGTTTTGTATGGGAAATCTAGTAAAAATGAGCTAGATTCGCTTGAAATCTCGTATATATGTATTAGATTTTACTTAGATGTAAACTCACTATTAGATGTAAACGCACTTTTATCTTAAAAAAGTTTAATATTTTATGTTTCAGCTTTCAATCCAAACGGATACAACGCTGTAATAAATTCTATGTTTTTGAATTCTGACATAATTCTAATATATTGCAGTATGTAGTTGTTCATTCCATTTTTAACTTCTTAAAAAAGTACCTTTTATAAAAAAGTACCTTTTATACAAAAGTACCTTTTATAAAATAGTACCTTATCTAAAAAAGTACCTTTTCTTAAAAAAGTACATTCTCTTAAATAAATCTTTCTTAAAAGTTGTCTTTTTTTAATTATATTTTCTTCAAAAATTACCATCTCAAAAACTACGTTTTCATAAAAATATATATTTTCTTAAAAAAAGATAATTTTCTTAAATAGTACCTGTTCTTACCAGAACCATTTTCTTAAAAAATATCATTTTCTCAGCAAAGCACCTTTTCTTAAAGAGGAATTTTTACTTAAAAAGTTCCTTTTCTTAAAAATGTACCATTTATTAAAAAAGTAAATTTTCTTAAGAGAGTACGTTTTCTTAAAATAGTGCATCTTCTAAAAAATGGGGCTTTAAAATAAAGTACCTTATCTTAAAAAATTACCCTTTCTATAAAAATTACGTTTTCTGAAATAAACTAACTTTTCTTAAAAAAGTGTGTAAAAAAGTACGTTTTCTTAAAAAAAAAGTTTAATTTTACAAAAAAAAAATACTTTTTCTAATGACTATCCACCTTCTCTTAAAAAGTTAATTTTTTAAAAAGTTAATTTTTTAAAAAAATTACTTTTTCCTAAAATTATATTTTCCAAAAATAAGTTCCTTTTCTTAGAATGGCCTTAAATCAGATTTTTTTTAAAAGCTTCTTTTCTTAAAAAGTACCATTTTTAAAAAGAAAATTTTCTTAAAAAAAGTACGTTTTACAATAAAGAACCTTTTCTAAAAAATTTACCCTTTCTTAAAACAGTGTCCTTTCTTAAAAAAAAAATGCATTTTCTTAAAAAATTATTCTTTCTGAAAAAAGTATCTTGTCTTAAAAATGTATATTTTCTTAGAAAAGTTCTTTGCTTAAAATAACAGATTTATATTTCCTTTAAAAATTACTTTTTCCATTAAAATATCTTTTTATAAAAAATAACCCTTTCTTAAAAGACTACCTTTTCTGAAAACAATAAATTTTCTGAAAAAGGTGTCTTTTCTAAAAATTAAAATTTTCTTAGAAAAGTACATTAAAAAAAAAAGATTTTCTTAATAAATTAAATTCTCTTTAAAAATTACATTTTTCAAAACGTACATCTTAAAAAAGTAAATTATCATCAAAAAGGGTTTTTCTTTTTGTAAAATCGTCTATTCTCATAAAAGGGTATTTTTTTAATAAACTAACTTATCTTAACAAAATTTCTTAAAAAAGCAGCTTTTCTTAAAGAAACACACTTTCTCAAAAATGTATTGTTATAGTTTTTCAATGGGCTTAGGTGTCTAATCACTAGTTTTTTTATACTTAAAGAATACTAAATTATTTTTGTTATGAATTAAAAAAATATCTTTTTAAAGTTTTCGAGTTATTCGTAGTCTAATATTATGATTAACCTGATGAACTATCTTGTATTTGGTGAAATATATCTTTTTGAATTTCCTCGCAAACAACCAGAATCTTTTTGTTGGAAAAATATTTTTTTTTTATTATTTTTGTCGGAATTATGATCAAAATTCTGGTAAAAATGTATGAAATAAGTTTACCTCGAACTGTTGACTACTAACTGCATATCAGTGGAAAGTCTACGGATCCGGAGATTCTATATTATTATTCATTGCGGAAACATCGTTAAAAAACTGGACTTATACCAAAATTTTTTGCAATTGGTTTCATGGCAGAAAAATAAAGGTTAGCATTTCCACTCAAACACTTTTTGTGTCAAAAACATAATGAGCTTTTATCTGAGATCTGGATTTATCTATTTTATACTACAACTCTTGCTAAAATGACTTAAATTTCCTGAAAAAACTTGAAGTTGTGAAAAATAACCACAATGATTTGTGAAATTATTAAAGAATTGCTTTAGTAAATCAAAATTCATAATAAAATACAAGGATTTTTGCTATGCTAAAAATCCACGTTATGACCAAAAATAGTTGGTCACGGTAAATATTAAAAAAAATTCTGATCTAGAAATATTGAAATGACTTTAATATTAAAGTAAAATGTGACAAAATACATAATTTTAAGAGAGGAGAAATAAAATGTTAATTTATCAGATATTAGATTATAACATTCTTAGAATCTCAATAGCAACATAAATAAATTTAGTTTTAAATTTGTTTAAACTTACGTATCATTATTTTGCATTGAAGCGATTGGCCGTATTGACAGATTAACCGGCAACTGATGGCTAAAATGAAAAAAAAAAAAAAACAATAATAAAATTGTTACAAATACAACTTAGGTGTGATTACTAAGACTTAGTTTTTAGGATTTAATTTAAAATTAGTTTTATTAAAGTCACGTTTTTAGCTCTTCTAAAAGTTTCCGGTATTCAAAGATATTTCGATGCTAAGTCCACGTTATGAACAAAAATAATGTTGAAAATCGTGAGTTTAACTAAACTAATGCCGTTTTCTTTTCTGACAAAAAATGTCGCATTTTATTTGTACTTTTTTCAAAAAATGTATTTTTTTTATATATTCCTAACTAAGAGCAACCTTATCTTATACATCAATCGAAAGGTCTCAAAATGCTGTGTTAATAAAATGCAAAACAAATTTGATTATTATCCTCTTTGAAGTCATACGGTGAAAATATTCAAAAAAGGGGAATATTGGGGAAATATTCTCACACTATGACCTGAAAGAAGTTAATGGCTGCAGTTTTTTGCGATTTACGTGGGCTCGACTTCGAAACCTTTCGATTGATGTATAAGATAATGTTTTCTTAATTCAGAATTAATTAAAAAGATACACTTTTCGAAATAAGTGCAAATAAAATGCGACATTTTTTGTCAGAAAAGAAAACGGCATAAGTTTAATTACAATATAAATTTGACTTTTTCTTTAATTTTTAACCGGATATTTAGTAATTCATGCCTTAATGTTTTTTAAAGTCCTTTGCAGAATTTCAACACTTACATTGCAGCTGCTACAGCTGGTGATAACTGGGTGATTAACGGTAATTTAGCATTCGATTGAGCTTCTGCTGGATCAATTAAATTAGTATTAGTGGTTGTAGTTTTTTGCAAATATATTTTTTGCTGTTGACTATTTACAAGTTCAGTCTCTTGATGTTTTCGATGATGTGAATAGTCAGCATCATCCATTTCACTATCACTCTCGGTCGCAGTATCATTATCCGGATGAGAAGTTTTACTAGCATTGGTGTGGAGTTCCATAAGTCTTTCTTGTTGTACTACAGATATTGTGTTGTTGTGCATTTGTTGTTGCTGTTGTTGGTGTTGTTGTTCGATTATGGCTTTCGTTGTTAACGAAGGTGATTGTTGCTGAGCATTCGTTTGGTTCAATTCCTTTGTTCGTTGTATTACCGAAGTAGCAACACTAATATTATTTTGCCTTAGGTGCTGCTGATCCATTATAAGTTGTTGTTGTTGTTGTAGGTGGTGTTGTTGTTGTCGTTGTTGTTCATCGTCTGATTCTTCATTTTCGACTTCATCATCGGTGGCGGCACATTCCCGTTTAATATGTTCCGTAAATGGTGTGTGATTCAATTGATTTTCCGTTTTTTCCAAATTTAATGTATGACCATTTTCGAGCGGACCGTTATTTATTTCACTGTCTTCTTCTTCTTCCTCATCGGGTGGATCAATGACACGTTCATGAAGACTGACACCATTGACCAGACTTTTGCGTAGACGCCACGCAAATGTCCGAGATATATTCAATTCGTTGGCGATAACGGTCGTTGTGGCTTCTCTCAGTATCAGCTGTTTGGCCAGAGCGATTTTTTTTGCATCCAATTTTATACGAGTACGGCCTTTACGCTTATTACTGGCCATGATCATTCTGTGGAGAGATTTATTAAAAAAATTTGATTAAAAATGGAAATTTGTACACGAAATATCAGGATTTTTGAAAAGTTTCTTACAAAATCCACAAAAGTTGAAAATTCAAATTCGGGGAGTCTTATGACCAGATTCCAGATTCCAACCGTACTTGGCAAAGTTTTTAATAGGCTTAGAAAATTCGATTAATATTTTCAAGTATTGGTTGCCTCAAAATATGTTCAAATTAATATCGGATAAGATAGTTGTATGGGGATCTCAGAAAGATTTATGTGAATATCAAGAGGCAACTTTCTATGGGTACAAATAAATAAAATTGGTTCCACAATCAAATTTTAATAAATAAAATCGAATTTTGAGGGGATATTTCTATGGGGTCAAGGTATTAATATGCATCTTTTTTCAGCTATTTCAATAGCGCTCGTCTTTGAACAAAAAAAAGCTCATGTGAAGATTTTCATCCAAATTTGCGACGTGCACTTCGATAACAAAGTTAACATACCCACACTGACAGACGACGGATAACATCGTCATTTCGTTTGTAATACTTAGAAACAAATCTGGACCCATAAAATATATATGTTCTTGATCCTTATAACTAGCAGAGTTGATATAGCGAAGTCCGTCTGTCCGTTTGTGGAAATCAAGATAAAGCCTTCAATAGATTAGGTGGTTTGCTCGTTTGTAATAAAAATGATTCACTGCTATCCTGAGCTGGATTTTGTTTACAATTATCAAAATCGGTTGAATAGATCCTGAGATTTTAATGAAAATGTGAAAAAAAAACTCTTGAAAAAATTTGATTTTTCTATATTGTTCTTGTTATTGTTGTTATTCTAAATTTTATTTCTTTTGTGTGATAGCTGTAATTATTCTTATTGTTGTGGTGGTTGTGTTTGTAGCATTTACTTCATTAGTGCGTATGTTTGATTACACTCCACGTATTAACAGAGAAATTGTATTTAAATTGTAGCATTGAAATTTAAACAAGAATGTTAAATTCGGCTATATCGAATCTTTGATACTCTCCTCTTGGGCTTTACTTTTACATAAACATCTAGGCTTATTGCACTATTTAGAACAAATGTAAAAAAAAAAAATATTTGAAAAAATAAACAATTCGATAAACTTAAAAGTAAATTATTGCAACAAACATACAGAATTTTTAGCATTTTTTGGAGGTGTCTTCATATTTAAGGTCATATCTTTGCACAATAATGCCCGATTTTCCTCATTTTAAACACCAAACTGTCCGAAATAATGTTAAATAACATTATCCTAACTTTACCCAGGTGAATGGTTTACTCTGTGAATGAGCGTGATTTTAATAGACAGACAGACAAACAGACGGACGGACGGACGGACAGACGGACATCGCTATATCGGCTCGAGTTGTTATAAGGTTCAAGAATATATATAGTGGTGCGCAGGGTATATTTAAAATACTTCTAATAAAAAAATTAAATCTTGTGTTTTTCTGAAGCTTTTAATGGCTCAACCAAATTAAAATTGTCATAGGCGAATATCTGATTTTAATTATGGTAGGGTTTACCCGGTTTCTTTTCTCGTTGTGGCATGACCAGCAATGGAAAATCTACTCTAATAACAGAAAAATTATGCAATTTTTCAGATATAAGTTAATTCTTTCTCTGAAACAAAAAAAAACATCATTATCTAATAAAATAATTTAACAATCTTAATTGTTAATGGAATAATTGCCCCTTCCTTATATACATCTATATAGCTAATTAAAGGGCCAATGCCAACTACAAAACGCGGAAGAAGAACAGCTTTCATTGCTACAATCAAAATATTTTGGCGGGAAAAAAAGCTATGTATATTACAATAAATGAATACTAAAATAAAAAATGGAAAATGAAAAACGCGAAGTGAAAAATAAAAAATGAAAAGTGAGAAATGAAAAATAAAAAATGAAAAATAAATAATGAAAAATAAAAAATTAGAAATAAAAAATGAAAAAGGAAAAATAAAAAAAAAGTTTAAACTGAAAAATAAAAAATGAAAAAAAGAAAAATGACAAATAAAAAATAAAAATAAAAATTAAACTGAAAAATAAAAAAATGAAAAATAAAAAATGAAAAACGAAAAATTAAAAAAGAAAAAGAAAAAGAAAAACAAAACCAAAAAAGTAAAAATTAAAAAATAAAAAAAAAAAAAACAAAAATGAAAAATAAAAGATGAAAAATGAAACACAAAAAGGAGAAATGAAAAATTAAAAATTAAAAAAGTAAAAATAAGAAATGAAAAATGGAAAATAAAAAATTAAAAATAAAAAATGAAACATGAAAAATAAAAAATGAAAAACGAAAAATTAAAAAAGAAAAACAAAAACGAAAAATTAAAAAACAGAAACGAAAAACAAGTAAGAAAATTATAGTCGGTCTAGACCGACTATACGATACCCTATACCATGTGTTTAGAAACCCTATCTCTTAGGCCCAACTAACTGGACATAGAAAATAAGCAAAAACCAAATTTGAGTGGGATTTTTATTAATTTTTTTGGCTGCAGATATGAAAAAGTTCATATCGGATTCTATATCTATATGGGTACTAGGTCTAAAAATGGACCGATCCTGATCATGTTTGGTAAAGTATTCTGTATTTTGCAAAAATATATATACAAACAAAATTTGAGAAGAATTAGTGCAATATTTTTGTTTTTTAATAGATTTAAGTGAAGATCGGGAAGCAGCTCTATATGGGGCCAAAGGGATCATTTTTGGACTATTCATTAGTGGATGTAATGAACGCATACAAACCCGATTTGAGTAAGATCTATATGACAATTTGGATCTTATGGCAATTTATGTCGATTTCATAGGGGTAATTTGTATGGGGGCTAGGTCTGAACATGGACCGATTCTCACCAATTTCAATAGCATTCATCCCATGGCCGATGAAAGCTTACATACCAAATTTCATCAAAATATATTCATATTTGCGACCTGCAGTTTGATTACAAGCTTTACATGGACACACAGACGGACGGACGGACGGACGGACGGACATTGTTAAATCAACGCAGAAA
Source organism: Cordilura impudica (assembly GCA_963682025.1). Taxonomy (NCBI): domain Eukaryota; kingdom Metazoa; phylum Arthropoda; class Insecta; order Diptera; family Scathophagidae; genus Cordilura; species Cordilura impudica. The sequence continues at coordinate 77,356,712 of OY821520.1, read as the reverse complement.
GTGATTCTGATTCGATCGGTATAATTAAAGATGGGTCTAGGTCAAATATTTTTGGTTGTTACAAACAGCAGCACAAAGTCATTATACCCAAACCACATAGTGGTATAGGGTATAATGATGAAAAATGAAAAACAAAAAGGAGAAATGAAAAATTAAAAAATTAAAAAATAAAAAATAAAAAATAAAAAATAAAAAATGAAAAATGAAAAATAAAAAACGAAAAATAAAAAATTAACCGGTTGAAATAATAAGTATTTTTATATTAGCAGAGCCCCTGCAGTTGATTGCTATAAGTGATACATAGATGACGCTTTCTGTTTGATTTTAAAAAAGTGCCATAAAAAATCTTTATTTACTAGATGTTTACACATCTCCCCTGTGATCGGACTCACATAATTTTTTTATTTTATATTCTTTTTCATTGTTCGCTATTTTTGATTTTGATGATTTTTGAATTTGGCGATTTCACTCATATTTTCCACCACTACTCACATTGGTAATGAATATACTTGTCAAAAGTTTAAAGACTGTCGCTTTCATAATACTTTATATTTGTACCCTATACCACTATGTGGTCAGGGTATAATGACTTTGTGCTGATGTTCGTAACTACCAAAAATATTTGACCAATGCCCATCTTTTATTATACCGATCGATTCAAAATCACTTTCAGAGAATCATTTTCTGAGTCGATTTCGCGATGTCCGTCCGTCCGTCTGTTAGTCTGTGTGTTCATGTAAACCTTGTAATCAAACTGCAGGTCGCAAATGTGAACATATTTTGATGAAATTTGGTACGTAAACTTCTATCAGCTATAGCATGAACGCTGTTGAAATTGGCGGAAGTCGGTGCATATTCAGACATAGTCCCCATACAAATGACACCTATGAAATCGACTTAAATTGGAAAAAATAAGTGATCTTATCAAATATGGTCAGGATCGGTCCATTTTTCGAACTAGTCCCCATATAAATACAGCATAGAAAATTATAGTCGGTCTAGACCGACCATGGTTTAGAGACCCTATCTCTTCGTTCCAACTAAGTGGATATAGAAAATAACCATAAACCAAATTTGAGTGGCAATGTTATTCATTTTTTTGGCTGCAGATATGAAGAAGTTCATATCGGATGCTATATTTATATGGGGACTGGGTCGAAAAATGGACCGATCCTGACCATATTTTGTAAAAACACTTATATTTTGAAAAAATATGTACAAACAAAATTTGAGAAAAAACTGTGCAATATTTTTGTTTTTTGGTAGATTGAAATGAAAATCGGGAAGCAGCTTTATATGGGGACTATGACAAAGAATTGGCACATGGGGTTTATTTTTGGACAACTGATAAATGGATGTAACAAACACACACAACCCCAATTTGAACGAGATCTATATGATGATTTGGATCATATGGGGTCATTTGTATGGGGACTAGGTCTGAACATGCATCGATTTTTGTCAATTTAAGTAGCGTTCATCTGATGGCCGATAAAAGCTTATATATACCAACTTTGCTACCTGTAGTTCGATTACAAGGTTTACATGGACACACAGACGGACGGACGGACGGACGGACATCGCCAAATCGACTCAGAAAGTTATTCTGAGTCGATCGGTATAATAAAAGATGGGTCTAGGTCAAATATTTTTGGTAGTTACAAACAGCAGCACAAAGTCATTATACCCAAACCCCATAGTGGTATAGGGTATAAAAAATTAATAACTGTGCCACTCAAATTTGGTTTGTGCTTACTTTCTGTATCCAATTAGTTGGGCCTAAGAGATAGGGTCTCTAAACGCATGGTATAGGGTATCATATAGTCGGTCTGAAGCGACTATAATTTTCTTAGTTGTTTTTATATAGAAACTGCCAAGGCCACTAATCTTATCCTGAACATTTTTTATCTGACTATTCACCTTAATATCTGATGGGCTCGTAAAAAGTGTCAAGGCTTTCCCCTTTATAGTACTTCAGTTATATGATACAATATATGTATTCTTTGTAATGGCGGTGTCCCGTCCACTGCTCCGACCATCCCATTTTTTGTTCGACTAGTCACATGCATAATATATGGGCGCACGCAAAATCCCAAGGCTCTTACTACTACAGTACTCCAGATATACGACATTTAATATTTATTTTGTATGGGGTATTATGCCCATCAGTCCGATCCCGCCCATTTTTTGTCCGACTAATCACATTAATAAATTGCAAAACTGTCTCAGTTGTAGTACTCGAGATATATAATATTAAATAATTACTTCGAATGGGAGGTGCCTCGCCCACTAAAAATTTCAAACAAATTTATAGCCTACAGTTCCTCCCAGATGCATAATAAGACTCTGTTAAGACTTCAAGAAGATCGGTCCAATGGTTTAGCCTCCTATATGCTTCAAACAAACGTACAAACATATTTTCACTTTCTTTACATTCTCGTATGTCGGCTATTGGGCCTAAAGGCTCCAAATTAATGATAAATGATAAATAGTGATAAACAATATTATCCTCAGTTTGTGAATGGGCGTTATTTCAACAGACAGAAAGACAGGCAGATGGACCTCAATATACCGACTTGAGTTGTTACAAGGATCAAATATATATATACTTTTTGGGGTCGCACATTGGTGTGGAGGGTATAAAAAATGTTTCATTTAGTTAAATTTTAAATAACTGAAATAAACAAACTACACTAAAAAAATACGTTAGGTAGAGAAATTATTTTTTTTTTAAAAACTAAAAAAAAAATTAAATAAATATTTCTTCGACAAGCGGCTGAATTTTAATTTGTTATTAACTGCATTAAAAACTATTGGACTAAACTACAAACTCTTATCGTACAAATTTCATGAGCATAAAAAAACCACGTTTGTGGCCGGCCAAAAAGGCAGAAACTTAATGAGCGCATTAATGTACAACTAAACTTAAGTATTGTACTTACTTGCGATTGTGCAAATAAATAGCATTTTCCGGTTTTCTTATGCCAATACGTCTTGGAAAATTATTATATTGCACGATATTTTGTTTGAAAAGTTGTTGCAGAGGCCTGTAACAATAAACAACAGGTTAGATTTATAATTTGTTAATACTTAATTTTACCATCATACTTACATTTTAGCTGTTTTCGAAGGACATCCGGTGCGTTTGTGCCAACCCAAATGATGGCCAGTCGGAAATAAAACATTACAATCCGTACACTGCATGGGTCGTCTAAAAATAAGCAAATGTTGATATACAAAAAAAAACAACAATAAAACTAATCAATTTTTTCTTTTCCAAAACTTTTCTTACGTTTGATTACGTCGCTTTTTAACACAACGACCACGACGTATATGCTTCTCAAGGAAACGTTTATAGAAATAAGTTTTCTTACAATTCGTACATTCATACACTGGACCAGTAGTTCCATGCACAGTTTGCATGTGAGCTTTGAGAACTTGTTTCATTTCGAAAATTTGAAAACAATGAGGACATTGATAACTACGTAAACCAACTGTAGTGCCATTAGCCGTTGCGGTGCCCATCACACCATCACCTTCACTGACGCCATTTGTAACATTAACACCAGTGCCGCCTTCTTCGGATGGTGTCAGTAGCTCTATTTCCGGTATAAGGGGCAACGGTTCATCATCGTCTTGATCCGTGTCACTACCGGTAGCATCATTACCATCTTCATCGCTTGCAGCGCCATTATCTTGAATGCCATTAAATTTACTTAAATGTTGTTGCATATATTCATGCATCAAACGTATAGAATTAAAATCGAAAGTTGGTTTTTGACTATTGGCACTTTTAATTTCACCATCATCTTCTTCGGCTTCTTCTTGATCTTCGGCTTCATCGCCGTTAATATCTTCCCGATTTTCATCATCATGTAGTTCTTGTTTATGTTCACCATTGAGCAGTCGCTGTGCGGCCGGTTGATGTTTATAACGTTGTTCATTTATAATGCGATCTACGCAATCGGCCCTTTTATGTACACCTCTATGATTTTGCCCACTGGGAGCATCATCTTCTGATTCTACAATCTCCTGTTGTTCGGTTCCACTTTCTATTTTGCGTATTAACAATTGTTGGCGAAAGAAATTATCAGCATCTTCGCATTTCTTTTTGAACAGACATGCCGATATGGTATTTTTGGCACACGCTATGCAGACAAATTGGGGTAAGGTATCGCCGCGTTCAATCTGAAATGATGAAAACAAAAACATTATTGTTTTATTTACTAGATAAATTACAAAAAAAGCTAAGATGGGATTGGTTATGTAGCACGAATGATAGACAAGGCGAAAGATATGTCAAAAATTGTATCGGAAAATACTTTTAATTTTGAAATTTCATTCCATACAATTTTAGATATTATCGGGATAATGGGTGAGCATAATGTGTTGTTTCGCCCTTTGCTTACATTGGAAACAAGTCAGTACTTCAATTGGACTAAGTTTCAATGTCTCATTCAGTCATTTGAGACACCAGTCTGCAGAGAGAATATACATATATAAGAATATATAATTCCGTTTGTAATAGTGTAATAGTGTAATACCTTATAACAAGCGATGGCGATGTCCGTCTGTCCGTCTGTGGAAATTACGATGCCGCCCTAAAATTTCAGCTAGGTTGCGCATTTAATATCATCAAAATCGGTTCAATAGGTCCCAAGATTTCAATGAAAATGTAAAATAACTTTTGAAACAATATGTTTTTTCCTGTTATTGTTGTAATTCTAATTTTTGTATTTTGTGAGTCATATCTGTAATTTTTATTGTTTTTGTGGTCGTTTTGGTTGTAGTATTTGCTTAATGTGTATGTTTCATATACTCCATGTGTCATTGGTCCATATGCCTTCAAAACTAATGGTGGGCAGAATGTTACTGTCAACGGTGAACGGTAGAAATGATTACACGTTTTTCGTACCTCAATTAGCTGGCATTAATCTGATGCCATGTGGTTTCAACAGAACGGAGCCACATACCACACAGCGCATGCTTCAATTTATTTACCCAAAGATGCTTTTGATGAATGAATAATTTCACGTAATGGTTCTTTTAATTGGCCACCTAGATTGTATGATATTTGGGTTTAGTAAAGTCACCCGTCTAGGCCGATAAACCAGAGAAAGTTGAACACCTGAAAATCAACATTACGAGTTATTGGCGAAATACGGCCGCAAACAGTGTGAAAATTGGTGTTCCAGATTGAGCCATATACCCGCCAGCCATGGTGGCCAAATGGCCCAAATCATATTTAAACATTAATAACTAAAATTAGTTATCCAATAAAGTCAGTTCAATTAATACTAGCAGGGCACAGCCCTCGAAATTCGAGTGCAAATTCAATGAAATTTTATTTTTTCATTTAATCAATAATTTTATAAGAGCCTAAAGGTATGCTACTCAATTTTAGCCAACTTACAATTCAATACTATTTAAATAAAATTCATTAAATTTCAGTATAAATATTTGTTGACTTTCAAATGGGGTATTTTTTTTTTTTGTCAAAATCGGTTATTAATTAAAACTAGCAGATTCCAGCGCTCGAAATTCGAGTACAATTTCTAGGCAACTTTATTTCTCAACTTAGCCAATTCACAAACCAACACTTTTTTGGTTTATAATTATTGTGAATGAAGATAACAAACTCATTAGCAAGCACATTAACAAATTTAATATAACACACATAGCATATGTGTAATATTATGTATGTATTAGTAGCAACTTTAAATGCAATTTGCTCAAAATAAAGGAAAACTTTAAAAATCTGTAAATTTGGTGAACAGTTAAAAAGAAATTCCTTTCAAATAACATACGTTTGGTCAAAATAGGGATAAAACTGTAGAACAAAACATCGGTAACAAGAAATCGAGTAGCATATTAATATTATAGATAAAATATAAGAGTATAAAGGTATGCTAATCAACTTTAGGCAATTCATAATTCAACACAGGGCGTGTGATATAGATTTATAATGAAGTTCGATGATTTGTGAATTGGCTAAAATTGATTAGCATACCTTTGGGCTCTTATAAAATTATTCATTATTATTTTATTTTATTCAATTTAATATATTTTTAACACATATTACGCATAAATTTTAAAATTCTGCACTTCTCCTCTATTTGAACTATTACTATGCCAATTTGCATACTCCTCCGTGCCCGCATTATGCTTAAAAATGGATGAAAAATTTTCCTTCACGTATTAATATAATAGACAACAACTACCATATGGAAAATAAAGACGGAAGTAAGTAAAAACAACTTGATTTTTGTTTGTTTTTTTTTTCACATACAATTTTAGCAACTGTAGTTCTTTCACAAAAACTAGAAAACTCAAAGAAACCTAAAACTTCATATTTGAAAAGCATATAAGAGGTTTTCCCCGATTTCAGCCGGAAAGTTGTTGAAACTCAATATATACACTCCGTTTCATTTGAATAGCACACAGCAATTTTTTATTTCTATTTGATTATCTACCAATATTTATTGACTAAACTCTACTTGTTGTTGTACTAATTTTTTCGTCTTCCTTTCCACATTCTCTACGACAAAATTGAAGCTCTGAGAATTTACCGTTACATTTTTCTGTTGATTTCATTTTCATTTACTTCAAATTCTAATGCATTTTCTGTTTCACTTGAATAGCACATTAGCGTTTAAGTTTGATTTACGTCGTGCAGATCATCGGCAAGATAAAGTAAACCATTATTTTTATTATTTAAAATATATTGTAATAATATTTCATAATAATGGGTCGTGGTACAGCCTTAACGAACGAGGAACAAATTAAAATAAAAACTTATCAGGAATTTGACCTCTCTGTGTTTTAAATAGAAAAAAAAAATAGGAAGAAGTACAAAATTCGTATATAATTTTATTCAGAACAGCTCAAATTATGGAAAAAAAAATATGAAAGGTCGTGTAAATAGTGTACTTTCCAATGTAGATAAGCGATCTATAGTGCGCGAGGCTTCCAATTCGCATGACTCTGTTTACAAAATAAGAGCAAAAGCTGGAGTTAACGCAAGTAAAACTACTGTGTGGCGGGTGATTTCTAAAACTAAACATCTGAAGCACCTAAAATTAAAGAAAAAACCACGACTTACCCCTCTACGTAAAGAAGCTCGGCTTAGTTTCGGTAGAAACTACATGTCATGGAAGAAAGAGCGGCAGCGCGTTGTATTCTCTGATGAGAAAAAATTTAGTTTCGAGAGCCCTGACGGGTATAACTATTACTTCCATGATTTAAGAAAGGAGACCCATCAATTGGAGCATCGACACTGCAGAATCGGCGGGGTTATGGTCTGGGGAGCCATATCCTTCTTTGGTACATACGAGCTTAAATTTTTGACTCCCAAGATGAACGCGCAATCGTACAAAGGAATTTTGGGAAAGGCTTTTCCCCCACTTGAAAGTCTTTTTGGGATTTTGTCATGGACTTTCCAACAAGACAGTGCCCCAATTCATACAGCCCGTGTTGTAAAATCATGGATCGATTTTAAAATGTCAATCTGTTAAACTGGTCTCCATCCTCGCCAGACCTTAACATTATCGAAAATGTTTGGGGGTGGTTGGCCAGAAAATTTTATCAGTCAGGGAGACAGTTTTCTACAAAGCTGAGCTAATTCAGGCTATTCGGGAAGTATGGGCTCCAATTTTCCTTGACTATATTAAATAGCTTTATGATTTCTTACCAAATAGGATTTACATATGCAGTTTTTTTTTTTTTTTTTTTGTTAACCAACACTCAGGGGATGCCCCCTACAAATGCAGTGCATTGTGTTGATTTCAGGAAAATAGGTTATGGGAAGGAGGAGAGAGGGAGTAGTGTTTGTAGATATTTGACTTAAATTTTATTAGATTATAACTGTCAGGAAAGACCTCTGCGGGGAGTTTATTCCACATACGGCTAGTTCGACTGATAAACGAATTCTCTCTGTAGACTACAAACGGATGTGATCTACTAGTGAAGCGGGTAGAGCGAACCGAAACTCGGACACTTGGAATAAGTTCGCTAATCTCAGAAGAACATTTCCCATGGTAATATCTATAGAACAGTGCTACACAACCCACATTCCGACGGTGTTCCAATGAATCAATAGAATTGGATACCCTACTGTCATTGATGAGCGCCAACGCCCTCTTTTGCACACGGTCCAGTAGCTCCAAAATAGACTTTGAAGCCCCTGCCCATATATGGGAGTTGTATTCCATTTTCGGTCGGATGTAATTGGTATAGATTTTAAGGAGATCAGAAGGAGTGAACTAATTTTTGCACCGATTTAGAAAACCAAGATACTTGAATGCTTCTTTCGACACTTGAAAAACATGTTCGTTCCAACGAACATCACATTGAATTCTCATGCCTAGAATATCAAGAGTATCCGATTCCTCAATACCTATACCACCCATATATACAGATGACATTGTTGATTCCATGGCCCTATGGGTCAACATACAACATTGAGTCTTCAGCGCATTAAAATCAACCCAATTCGCTTTACCCCACTCGGAGATTGTTAACAGGTCTTGATTGAGTGTGTCATTCATTGTCCGCCTTTTGCCCCCCAACCTCCAAGAGGCTTGGCCTACAATTAAAGGAAAATGAATGACAAAGAGTATATAGAGTTGAAAGTTTGGCCAAGAAGGTCGTTCAGAAAGATAAGAAAAGAGAAGGAGAAAGAACAAAGGAGGTTCTACCCATTATTAATTTATATTTATAAATTAATAAGTTATATTATTAAGCCAAAAGAAGTTGTTTAAAATTAATTAAATAATATTTAATATAGTTTAAAACAAAGTGTGCTATTCAAATGAAACAAAATGAACGCGCAATTTTTAGATTATTGACATTTTAAGCCCTGTAACTTGAAAAATACTCAATAAATTTTGGTTTTGTTTATTGCTAATACAAACTAAATACTTTAACTATAAATTCAAGCCAAGAATTATTCTTCACATTCACTTCTCCTAGAGAAGGACGAAAAAAACAATATGTAAATTACACTTAAAGTGTGCGCAGATAAAACAACTTATGTCGACAAATGTCGTTTTCTTTGAAGAAGAAAACTACCACCATGTAGACATAAGTTGTTGTTGCTTGAAAAATGGATTTTTTTTGTTCGTCAACAATAAGTTAACGGGACTTAGGATGAGAATAAAACAACGTATCAAGAATAATAGTGACAAAAAATAACAGAAATAAACACACAAGTTTTTACAAGTGGTTTTATATACTGAAAACTAATCCAAAATTATTTTGCATTTTTTTTCCATTAATAACAACGTATGTCGCTATGTGTCGTTTTCTGAGAAAATAATTTGTCAGCGATCAAACGTAGGTTGACATACGTCGTTAGTGCTACAAATTAATTTAATATACATTTAAGTTACGTCGTTATTTAAAGAAAAAACTCAGAAATGGTCAACATTAAAAAAAAATTGGTCACATGTAAAGAGCGTTAAAAATTAATATATTTGGCATCGTTAACTCAAAACTGACAAAAATGGACATACGCGGTTATTCCAGAAAACCACAGAAATACCCAATTTTTAAACCAATTTGAATATATATTTTTTTAAATATTTCCAAAACAATTAATAATAAACAAAAAATAAATTATTATATGCTCAAATACATGAAGTAGACGATACCATTATAGAACTTAAAAAAAAAAACAATGTGAGTCCGATCACAGGGGAGATGTGTAAACATCTACCCCTTTTCCAATTGTATTTCAGAAAGTATCAAATGTATTTCAGGAAATATCAAATATATTTCAGAAAGTATCAAATATATTTCAGAAAACATTAAATGTATTTCAGAAATTATCAAATGTATTTCAGCAAATATCAATTGAATTTCAGAAAATATCTATTGAAATTCAGAATTAAAATGTAGTTTACCCTACAACAATATTTGGACTTATTTGTTATACACTGGAAAATAAACTATCAAGCGCGGCCTTTTAATCGAAGGAAGATGAAGACTTCATTTGTTAATCAGCTACAGTATAAATACCAGGATAGAATTTTGACCGATTCTGAAGTCATCATTTTATATCGTCACCTAAAATGCAAAAGACCGTAACTAACAAAAAGTTCAAAATTGACTTTTTATATTGTAGTTACGGCCTTTTATTACAAACTACTATTTTACCATAAATTTGATTTCATAAATAAAAATCCATCTTTATTTTTCAGCTTGATTCTAAAATTTGGGTATTAAGTTTAAAGTAGTTTTTGCTTTATGATGTTTTTTGCTTCTCCTGTAAAAAAATAAAAATATTAGTTACGGCCTTTTGCATTTTGGGCGACGATATGTAGTTTTCAAGAAATATTACAAACCCAGTGTAATACTTAAATAAATATGTTTTTATATAGCGTTCTGACTATTTTTCTGAGACTCAATTGATATTTTCTGAAATTCAATTCATATTTTCTGAAATAAATTTAATAATTTCTGAAATACATTTGATGTTTTCTGAAATACAGTTGATATTTTCTGAAATGTATTTGCTAATTGCTGAAATACATTTGATAATTTCGGAAATACATTTGATATTTTCTGAAATACATTTGATAGTTTCTGAAACTCAATTAATATTTTCTGAAATTCAATTGATGTTTTCTGAAATACAAATGATATTTTCTGAAAATCAATTGATGCTTTCTGAAATACAATTGAATGTTACTCAAAATCAATTGATGTTTTCTAAATTTCAATTGATACTTTTTGAAAATCAATTGATGTTTTCTGAAATACAATTGATACTTTCTGAAATACAATTGATATTTTCTGAAAATCAATTAATGTTTTCTGAAACACAATTGATACTTTCTGAAATTCAATTGATGTTTTCTAAAACTCAATTGATACTTTTTGAAAATCAAATGATGTTTACTGAAATACAATTGATACTTTCTGAAATACAATTGATATTTTCTGAAAATCAATTAATGTTTTCTGAAATTCAATTGATACTTTCTGAAAGTCAATTGATGTTTTCTGAAATACAATTGATATTTTCTGAAACACAATTGATATTTTCTGAAAATCAATTGATGTTTTCTGAAACACAATTGATACTTTCTGAAATTCAATTGATGTTTTCTGAAATACAAATGATACTTTCTGAAAATCAATTGATGCTTTCTGAAATACAATTGAATATTACTCAAAATCAATTGATGTTTTCTAAAATTCAATTGATACTTTTTGAAAATCAATTGATGTTTTCTGAAATACAATTGATACTTTCTGAAATACAATTGATATATTCTGAAAATCAATTAATGTTTTCTGAAACACAATTGATACTTTCTGAAATTCAATTGATGTTTTCTAAAACTCAATTGATACTTTTTGAAAATCAATTGATGTTTTCTGAAATACAATTGATACTTTCTGAAATACAATTGATATTTTCTGAAAATCAATTAATGTTTTCTGAAATTCAATTGATACTTTCTGAAAGTCAATTGATGTTTTCTGAAATACAATTGATACTTTCTGAAACACAATTGATACTTTCTGAAATTCAATTGATGTTTTCTGAAATACAATTGAATATTACTCAAAATCAATTGATGTTTTCTGAAATACAAATGATACTTTCTGAAAATCAATTGATGCTTTCTGAAATACAATTGAATATTACTCAAAATCAATTCATGTTTTCTAAAACTCGATTGATACTTTCTGAAATACAATTGATATTTTCTGAAAATCACTTAATGTTTTCTGAAACACAATTGATACTTTCTGAAATTCAATTGATGTTTTCTGAAATACAATTGAAAAAGATGTAGTAATTAAAAAAACACCTAAGTTTATTTGCGACTTCTTCAAAATTTTCCTTGTATTTAGCTTTTTAAACTCACAGCACACCTAGCGGTTCTGCTTACTAAAAAATTTCTGTTAATAGCGAATATATACTTGAATATTAAAAAAAACAACTCTGTAAGTTTGGGAACATGTTAAACTCACAGCACACCTAGCGGTCAATAGCTTAAATATTTAAAATTAACGAAAAAGATTTGTGATTTTGCTAAACATATAGCGAACTCGGTGGTTCTGCTTATTAAATACACCAATTCACTTACATATACCACACACCGTTTTTCTCTGACGCGGTTTTTGTGACTGCATTGTGAAATTGGATTTTACCCCCCCCCCCCCCCCCCCTGAGCGCATAGATGTTTCCACATCAAAAATAGTCAGTTTTAACCATTCTCGCAAAGCTAATAATAATTATTGAACTTTGATTGCACACTGCAAATAAAGTAAACAACTTAAAACTTTGATGGATGTCGCCTCTCTGTGCGTTGGTAGCAACTTTCCTCAGCTACGCTGTATATTTGCAAACTAATCAGAGATGACCGTTATTATTGAAAGGATGTTTGAGTTAAATTTATTTCAGTTTAAAAGATTTTCTTAAAAATCTAAATTTTTCAAACTTCCAAAAATTTACTGATTGGAAGAATTAAATATGCAAATTTAAAACAAAAATTTAAAATTAAATTTTTTTTCGCATTTTCCTGCTATAATTGACAAGATTTTTACAAAGACGTTAATGTGGTATTAAATAATATACTAAAGCAACAATCGAAAATGCAATACAATATAACATTGTTGTATTGTGTTTTAAAATAACAACAACAAACATTTCCAATTTTAATTAAATTTTCCAAAAAACCAAACTTAAACTTTACGTAACAAATACTGCCGCACACACCCATACTCGTGCATACACAATTTTTTATTTATTTTCTTTTCTTATTTTTTATTATTATTATTTGGGTTGATTAAATTTATATCGTGTATATTTATTTATTTTTCTATTTATTTTTCTTATTAATATTTTTTTTTTTATTTGTTCTTTTTTATTATTATTCATTTTAAATATTTCACCATTATGGAGGATTGTGTATTGAATAGTTTTATATGATTTTTATACATTTTCTGTTGTTTTTTTTATTTTTTTTTTATTTCAGCCACTCCCTTTTTGAAGAAAAATTAACATTTTTAGTTTGAAATTTTATACTTTTGTTGTAAATAAATATGTGTATTATTTGATTTGTATGTCGTTTTTAGTTTTGTTTAAATATTTCATGATTGTATTGATATGTGTATATTTGTGTATAACTTTTGAGTTATTTTTATAGCAAATAAATGTATTTTTTTGTTTTTAGTTTTTGAGAATTATCTTAATGTCATTCAATTCAAATTTTTGCAAAATATTTTTAATTTAGCAGTTATGAAAGATTTTTGATTAAACAAAGGTGGGATAAATGAGTTTGTTTTTTTAGCGTCAGCAATTAAAAATAAATTAAAAATTTTGAAAAATATAAATTTGAGAAAAATGATTCAGTAATGGAAATAGTTTTAAAAACAATGAATTTGTTTATATGCAGCTAGAAAAAGTATTCGCAAACCTAAAATCAAAGCTGTCATACTACGAAAAAATTAAGTCAGCTGTTTTTTTTTTAAATTTATTTAAGGTTTATTGCCTTTAACTATTTTGATATGGGTAAAAAAAGTAAAAAGAAGAAAAAAATCATACGAAGAAGTATTCGTACATTTGAAATATTAATATAAAAGAACTCATTTTAAATTAAATATTACTTAAGTTAGTAACTTGTAGGATTCCCTTAGCGCTTTATGACCTCTGGGAACCCATTCGGCATCAACTTTACCAACTTTAAAATATTGCCTTTACTCATTTTACCTCAATCAGTCAAAAATGAAGCTTTTTAATCGTTCCTTTCAGGTTATTTTATGCTGATGGACTCTATGTGGTTTGGACCACTATGTGGTTTGGGTATAATGACTTTGTGCTGCTGTTTGTAACAACCAAAAATATTTGACCTAGACCCATCTTTAATTATACCGATCGAATCAGAATCACTTTCTGAGTTGATTTAACAATGTCCGTCCGTCCGTCCGTCCGTCCGTCTGTGTGTCCATGTAAAGCTTGTAATCAAACTGCAGGTCGCAAATATGAATATATTTTGATGAAATTTGGTATATAAGCTTTTATCGGCCATGGGATGAACGCTATTGAAATTGGTGAGAATCCGTCGATGTTCAGACCTAGCCCCCATACAAATTACCCCTATGAAATCGACATAAATTGCCATAAGATCCATATTGTCATATAGATCTTACTCAAATTGGGTTTGTATGCGTTCATTACATCCATTAATGAGTAGTCAAAAAATGATCCCTTTGGCCCCATATAGAGCTGCTTCCCGATCTTCACTTAAATCTATTAAAAAATAAAAATATTGCACTGATTCTTCTCAAATTTTGTTTGTATATATTTTCGCAAAATACAAGAGACTTTACCAACCATGGTCAGGATCGGTCCATTTTTGGACCTAGTCCCCATATAGATATATCATCCGATATGAACTTTTTCATATCTGCAGCCAAAAAAATTAATAAAAATCCCACTCAAATTTGGTTTTTGCTTATTTTCTATGTCCAGTTAGTTGGGCCTAGGAGATACGGCTTCTAAACGCATGGTATAGGGTATCGTATAGTCGGTCTAGACCGACTATAATTTTCTTACTTGTTAGTATTGTAGAGCAACCACAGCTTGATGTTTGTTTTGGATCATAATCCACCAAAAATCTTCTGCAAGGACCAGTTGTGCGCTTTGTTTTAAATTTCATTTTAAAATGTTTATGTATCCATCTTGATCCATTATAGGCTCAATAAAGCGAATTTGCGAAACCCGTTGCCTGTCTTAAGAGAAGGGAACAAATCATAAGACAAGGGAACAAGGTTTCTGTTGATTAAGAAGTGAATGTTGTTTTTAAAGTAATTTGGGAAGCTGAATCCAAATCTGCAGTTGGTTTTTTCTATCAGCTCCACTTCCCGCGATATACCGTTATGTCCAAAATTAAAGCACTTCCACTACATATGTATATTGGAATTACTTGAAAACGGTTCATCATATTCAGTTAAAAAAAATCCAAAACGCGTCAACAATATTATCTTTAAGCTGTGCTTACATTGGTTTTAAATTTGCCCAGCAGTTCCAGAGATATCGTGGAAGTTTTGAAAAAAGAACAATAAAAAAAAATTTTTTTTTGTTCTTAAAAAATTCATGAAAAATAAAAATGCGACATAGATCACAGGTTCGGTGTAAAAGCATTTAGTTAAACATATTTCTAATGAAATGAGCTTTATTTCATTGTAAGCGGTGCAGAACTTTTGATTTTGTTCACAATTTACTGAGAAAACTCAATTGATAAAAATTGCGATTCCCATAAGATTTTATAACATTTTCTTAATTATAATTTAAGAGAACAGGGTTTTTATTGGTTAAGAACTGTATGCTGTTTTTAAGGTTATTTGGGACGCTGAATCCAAATCTGCACTTGGTTTTTTCTATCAGCTCGACTTTTCGCGATATACCTTTATGTCCAAAATTAAGGCACTTCCACTACATATATTAGAATAACTTGAAAACGGTTCATCATATTCAGTTTAAAACAAGTAAGAAAATTATAGTCGGTCTAGACCGACTATATGATACCCTATACCATGGTTTAGAGACCCTATCTTTCGGTCCAACTACTTCGATATAGAAAATAAGCATAAACCAAATTTGAGTGGGATTTTTATTAATTTTTTTGGCTGCAGATATGAAAAAGTTCATATCGGATGCTATATCTATAAAGGGACTAGGTCCAAAAATGGACCGATCCTGATCATGTTTGGTAAAGTCTCTTGTATTTTGCAAAAATATGTACAAACAAAATTTGAGAAGAATCAGTGCAATATTTTTGTTTTTTAATAGATTTAAGTGAAGATCGGGAAGCAACTCTATATGGGGTCAAAGGGATCATTTTTGGACTACTTATTAGTGGATGTAATGAACGCATACAAACCCAATTTGAGTAAGATCTATATGACAATTTGGATCTTATGGCAATTTATGTCGATTTCATATGGGTAATTTGTATGGGGGCTAGGTCTGAACATGGACCGATTCTCACCAATTTCAATAGCGTTCATCCCATGGCCGATAAAAGCTTATATACCAAATTTCATCAAAATATATTCATATTTGCGACCTGCAGTTTGATTACAAGCTTTACATGGACACACAGACGGACGGACGGACGGACGGACGGACGGACATTGTTAAATCAACTCAGAAAGTGATTCTGATTCGATCGGTATAATTAAAGATGGGTCTAGGTCAAATATTTTTGGTTGTTACAAACAGCAGCACAAAGTCATTATACCCTATACCACATAGTGGTATAGGGTATAAAAATTCAAAACTCGTCAACAATATTATCTTTAAGCCGTGCCTACATTGGTTTTAAATTTGCCCAACAGTTTCAGAGATATCGTGGAAGTTTTGAAAAAAAAGAACAATTAAAAAAAATTTTTTTTTTGTTTTTTAAAAATTCATGAAAAATAAAAATGCGAAATAGATCACAGGTTTGCTGTACAAGCATTTAGTTAAACACATTTCTAATGAAATGAGCTTTATTTCATTGTAATCGGTACACAACTTTTGATTTTGTTCACAATTTACTGAGAAAACTCAATTGATAAAAATCGCGATTTCCATAAGATTTTATAAGATTTCCTTAATTATAGTTTAAGAGAACAGGATTTTTGTTGATTAAGAACTGAATGCTATTTTTAAGCTTATTTCGGATGCTGAATCCAAATCTGCAATTTGTTTTTTCTATCAGCTCGACTATTGGAATAACTTGAAAACGGTTCATCATATTCAGTTAAAAAAAATCCAAAACTCATCAACAATATTATCTTTAAGCCGTGCTTACATTGGTTTTAAATTTGCTCAGCAGTTTCAGATATATCGTGGAAGTCACACTTGTTCGTAGTGTTACCTTAAGCTTTTTATTGACTTTTGGTGCCGACAAATGAGAATTTTTCCCGGTTTTCTTTAAGAATGTGTATCTCATTTCTTGAAGTCAACAAATTTTTGACAAACTTTTCGTGGAACACTTTGAATGTTACCGCATTCATTTGCACGTTTAATTACACTTTCTTTTGTTTGCCGACACCTTGATTATTAAGGTAAAAAATTAGTTTTTTCTCTGAACTAATTGTGATAGAAACAAAAATAACAAGTGTTATTTTAAAAAGAAAGAATAAAAAACAAAATACTTTTGTAATGTTGAAATTGGGAGGTAGTAAATGAAAAGGCAACAAAAGCCTAATAGTGCGTTTACATTTGAGGAAAATCTAGTAGATTTTAGTTGAAATCTATTTCAAAATCTATACCGTTTACATCTAACTTTTTCGACATTTTGTGAGATTTTGCTTCCACAACAATAAGCAGCTGATTATAATAAAACATATACCCCTGTTCCTGAAACAACTATCACAAAAAAAAAACTCGTAAATGAAAAAATTCTTAAATTTACGAGTTTTTGGTTGTTCTATGATTTCAATAAGAAAATTTTTTCTTTTTTAATTCACATAGAAAAGGTTTTGTGAAATCAAAACTAATGCCCTTTTTTCTCCTACACAGGTCTTAAGAGATAAAAAAAACAATTGGTATTTAAATTCTAACATGTTTTTTATTGAACCTTGTCATTATTTTAAAAAATTAGAGATTGATTTTATGAAAAAAAACTATTTTAAAAAACGTCTACATTTTGCGTTGATTTAAAAAAAAAAAAATCGTATTCAGTAGTCAATGTTAATAAAACACACTTTTGGAGATGATGTTGTTCTATAACTATAATAAAAACCTTTTATTTGCACAATCTATTTTCCATTATAATTTTTTCAATTATAACATAGATTCTTTATGTACTAATTATTACGAATAAAGGAATTTAAAATAATATTTCACTCAAATCACATATTTTTATTTTTTTTTTTTTGCATATGACTGCCACAACTTTGTTTATGTTCGAAACAGTAGTGATGCCAGTCAAATCCAATTTATTTGAATTTTGAATTTTCTTTGGGGATGCCTAACTTATTTCAAAAAGAGAAGTCATTCTTAATTGAATGAAATTGAAGAACAAAACAATTAAATGAACAAGTAAAATGTTATTTTAAAAGAAAATATTTTTTTTTTACTTTATAATCTTAAGGAAAAACATGCAAAAATTGCTTAATGTTTATTTGTGAAAGTGACTAAAGAACCATATGTTACCACGGTTTCTAGATAACATATGGTTCTGAAGCTAAACCATATGTTTCATGTCATTTGACAATAAAAAATATGATTTCGAAAAATACTTCGAAAATATGAAATTTGTGTTTTCAAGAAACCCAAAATTTCAATTTCATGTTATTTCAAATTCATTCTTATTCAAACAACAACGTTTCAAGAACAGGGCTGATAAACTAGAAATACCAAAAATAAAAAAATAAAAAACAGCATTTCCTAATTGTATTGTTTGAACAGCAAAAACAAATTCATTTTCCACAATTATTATTTAGCAGATTGGAATGGGCAAATGTCAGTATAAAAAATTATAACTTTTCAATTACTAAATATTTTTTTATTATAGATTCGTCATTTTGTTTGTTTGCTTTTGTTTTAAATGTCAATTTTTCAGTCACTGCGTTGTAATTTTCTACTACAATATTAAAAAAACACAGTAGTATCATTTGGTAGTGCACAAGTTTGACAAGATTTTGTGAGATTTTGCACAAATCTAGTAACGAGCTAGATTTTGTTTTGTATGGGAAATCTAGTAAAAATAACCTAGATTTCACTCGAAATCTCGTATATACTAGATTTTGCTTAGAAAGTTGTTGTTCTTTTTTTGGTAATTGTCATTGGAGACAATCTCTTTTACAATTGAAGAAATTAAATTTTTTAATTCATCTAATAATTTACATTTTATTAATGCATACAAATCAATTTTATTATTAGAAAATATAAGCAAAGTACTTTTGTCAGTAACTGTATATTCTTGATCCTTTTAACAACTCGAGTCGGTATAGCGATGTATGTCTGTCCGTCTGTCTGTTGAAATCATGCTCATTCTTGATTACCAGCGAAAAATTTGATTAATATTTTTTTCATTATTTCAAGTACGTTGGTATTGAATTTGGAGTCTCTAGGCCAAATGGGTGTGGAATGACGTACGCAAATGTACTATGAAATTGCCTATAAATAACTGAAAATAGTGAAAAATAGTTACACATGTTTGGTTGCTTGTTGTGTCGTGTGAACAAAATGAATGAACAAAAAAAATCAAAAACAATAAGCAAACACAAATTTGTATGCATCGCTGATAAACAAAAATGTAATTGTATATATTTATATGATTGCATTTAATAATTGTTTTCAATTAAAAAAGCATGAAAATACCTAAAATTTTTGTTAATATTCTTATTTAATTTAAATCTCAATGAAAAAAATTAGCCCCTATAATTTGAAATTTAGCCTTTTTGCTCTCTAAGTGGTGATAACCTTGGTTATTATATTGTTTAATATTTTTCGTGAAGAGTTAGTTTGTAGGGGTAACCAAAACGAGGTTTTGAAAAAATTTATGTAGTAGATTTGAAGTTTTGAACGAAGTACTGTGCTGAGGAGTGGCTTCTTCTTTGATCCAAGTCGCCATGTAACCCCATACCATAATTCCGCCACCACCATGTTTCACTGTACTAACAAGATTTTGTTTGTCAAGCGGCGTTTTTGATTTGCGACACATAATTTCACGGCCTTTTCTACCAAATATACAGCACTGTCAAAATTTCGGTGGCTAATTTATATAGTCATGAGTAAATTCAATGCGCTTTCGTCTGTTCACGAGTAAAATAGACAGTTTTGTCCAGCTTTACGTAAAATTTTTCTAGCAGTTTCGGCAAGAATACTTTTTTAAACTTTTGATTTCAATTTTCAAAAATTTTTGAAGATCTAATTCGAGGATTAACGTTTGCCATACTGATTATTTTGCGCTCTTTCCGGAAGAAGTTCAAATTCCAATTTCTTTCAAATTCTTTGAAACGTTCTCCCAATAGATTGGAAAGAAGTTACATACCACTTTCAAATAAAATGTGCTACTGAGAATTAAAGAATGTAAAGAAAACAAGTTAAAAAATTATAGTAGATCTAGACCGACTATACATACTCTATACCATGCGAAAAAGGGTTTTAGGTCGAACTAATTGTATATATAAAATAAGCAAAAACCAAATTTAAGTAGCATTGTAATTAACTTTTTCGCCTGCTGATAGGAAAAAGATCATATCGGATACTATATTTATATGGGGGCCAGGTCGAAAAATGGACCGATTGTGACCATATTTGGTAAAGTCAGTTATTTTTTGCAAAAACATATGCAAACCAAATTTGAGAAAAATCTGTGGAATATTTTTGTTTTTTGATAGATTTAAGTGAAGATCGAGTATCGGCTTTATATAGGCCTATGACTAAGAATTGTCCTACAGGGTTTATTTTTAGAATACTGATTAATATGTGTAATAACAACACACAAACCGAATAGCTATGTATGTATATGCTAATTTGGATGTTATGGCAATTTAAGTCATTGGCAAAGGGGTCATTTGTATGGGGAATAGGTCTGAATATGAACCGATTTTAACTAATTTCAATAGCGTTCATCCTATAGAAGCTTATATACTAAATTTCATCAAAATATATTAATTTTTGCGACCTGTAGTTTGATTACAGACGGACAGACAGACCGGCGGATGGACGGACGGATATTACTAAATCGACTCTGAATATTTTGGGTAGTTACAAATTGCAGCAAAAACTTATTATACCCTTACCATATAGTGGTATAGAGTATGAAAATAAAATTTATTTCAATTACATATTTATGTATGTTATGTTTCTATATCACTTATACACTTTTTTTTAACGAATGCAGACTTTATTGGCTACGTGTATAATGGAAGAGGGTTTGTTTAGCTAAAATTTATTTCGCGCAGTCTCCGAACTCCGGTCGTGTTGGTAAACAGTGTTTGTGTACGTTTTTATTTATAAGCATAACTTAAAAAACGGTCTTCAACATGTTTCAAGATCTTTATAAACATATGCAAAAGAATGCATTAAATATTGCAGAAAATGCCTTAGAAATGTGTGAAACATTTATCTTTTTTTGTTGTTTATTGTTTTTCTTGGGTAATGAGATCTTAAAACATGTATTTTTAAGCATCAGTCATGTTGCAGATTGTTTTCAATATACATATGTATGTTTATAAACAACAACGTAGCAAACACTGTTGAGCAACAAGTCAGCTTTTTCTGAGTTTTAAGTCTGAATAATTAATATCAATAATGTGAATAAAAGAAAAAAAATTATAAAAAAAAGTTCTTATCCTCACAATAAAAGGAAAAGTATTATATTAATTTAATGAATTTTCACGTCCTACAGACAGACCGAATGGCTTCGTGGGATTAGTATTAAGTTAAAATGTATATAAATTTCTTTTAAAAAAATTTAAAAGAAAAAATAAATAAAATAAAACTGAGCGAAATGAAATCTCTTTTTGGCTCAGTGAACTTGTAAACATCGAAACAAATTTCAATGTTATGTGATACAAAATATTATTTTAAGAGATCTCAGGTCAACCAATATCAAAGCCGAACTAAATTCTACTAAGAGGCTGCTGATTCGTTTTAACGAAGTCGTACGAAATAATGATATGATCAACACAAAGGTAGCCGCACCAGAATGGTGAAAAAAACAAAATTTATATTGGATGACCATCGACTAGCAGTCATTGGAAG
This sequence comes from Cordilura impudica, assembly GCA_963682025.1. Classification (NCBI taxonomy): domain Eukaryota; kingdom Metazoa; phylum Arthropoda; class Insecta; order Diptera; family Scathophagidae; genus Cordilura; species Cordilura impudica. The sequence goes on along the minus strand of OY821520.1, from coordinate 77,334,988 downwards.
TGCCTTCAATTAGCAGCGGTAATACTCAAAGATTGTTCTATAGTTTATCAATTGTATTTGCGATTGAATCAATAGAACTTCTATAGCAGTTAACCGTTTTCTATTGTGATAAAATATTTACTGTTAAGGCAATAGAATTTTGATCGTAATCAACGGAACTGCTACGCAAACAGACGAGAAATGAATGTGCCAAAAGCACTAAGGCTCGAAAAGTTTCTTTACGATCAGCGTCTTCGTGCTAAAGTTCTTTCTGCTCCTGGTTATTTGTTAAAAGAGTAAAGAATAATGCTTGCTATGCTATCGCAACTTTTATAATGAATGACCAAATATTCACTGACCCGGTTGAAAACGGGATAGCGATCAACCACTACCCGAACTCGAAAGAGTATCTTGTACTATGCCTCCGAGCACGTGCAGTTAAAAGGGTTCTTTCGAGTCTCAACATATGTCTCCACCGGATGGTAGCCAGTCCATTGGCCAACCTTTTCAGCCTTTCGTACCGTGCAGTAGTCTTTCCCTCTTGCTGGAAGGTAGCTAATGTCCAACCAATCCCTAACAAGAGTGCAGATTATAACCCTGAAAACTACCGTCCAATTGCAATCTGCTCTGCGCTCTCAAAGGTTATGGAGAGCATGATCAATTCCCATCTTGTGAACTACATAGAGGCCAACTCACTTCTTAATGATCGACAGTGTGGCTTCCGTAGAAATCGTTTCACGGGAGAACTGTTAGCTCTACTTTCTGAGCACTGGAGTCGATCCATACAAAATGTTGGCGCAAGTAAAGTGGTTGCTCTAGATACTTCCAAGGCATTCGGTGCATTGATATCAAAGCTTATTGCATTTGCGGCCGATTTATATCAAGTTTTCTCAGAGACCGCACAATACGTGTTGTTTTGATGGGATCTCATCTAATGAATTTAAGCTTAATTCAGGCGTACCCCAAGGTTCCGTTCTTTCTCCTTCTCTTTTCCTTATCTTTCTGAACGACCTTCTTGGTCAAACTTTTAATTCTATATACTCTTTCGCAGATGACAGTAGCATTTGTCATTCATTTTCTTTTAATTTTGGAGGTTGGGGGCAAAAGACGGACAATGAAGGACACACTCAATCAAAACCTGTTAACAATCTCCGAGTGGGGTAAAGCGAATAGGGTTGATTTTAAAGCGCTGAAGTCTCAATCTTGTCTGTTGACCCATAGAGCCATGGATTCAATAATATCATCTGCATATATGGATGGTATAGGTATTGAGGAATCGGATACTCTTAATATTCTGGTTATAAGAATTCATGTGTGGGACGATTATGTTTTTCAAGTGTCGAAAGAAGCATTCTCGGTTTTCTAAAACGGTGCCAAAATTGCTTCACTCTTTCTGATCTCCTTAAAATCTATACCACTTACATCCGGCCGAAAATGGAATACAACTCCCATATATGGGCAGGAGCTTCAAAGACTATTTTGGAGCTACTGGACCGTGTGCAAAGGAGGGCGTTGGCGCTCATCAATGACAGTAGGGTATCCAACTCAATAGACTCATTAAAACATCGTCAGAATGTGGGTTGTGTGGCACTGTTCTATAGATACTACAATGGGAAATGTTCTTCTGAGATTAGCGAACTTATTCCAAGTGCCCGAGTTTCAGTTCGCTCTATCCACTTCTCTTGTAGATCACATCCGTTTGTAGTCTATTTTCTAGTTGACCGCTATAGTTATTTATAGCCGTATGTGAAATAAACTCCCCACAAAGATCTTTCCTGACAGTTAAAATCTAATAAAATTTAAGTCAAATATCCACAAACACTTTCCTACTTACCATAACCTATTTTCCTAAGATCAACACAATGCACTGCATCTGTAGGGGGCATCCTCTGAGTGTTGGTCAATATTAAAAAAAAAAATAATCGTTTATCAACTTCATCGAAATTCGGTTGGAAATAAATGCGGAAGGCACAATGAATCTGGGGCCAAATCACCGCATTCGTTATCGAAATTCTTGGATAGAATTAATTTTTTTATTTCACAAAATAAAATGTTAAGAATAATTTTTCTTTGTCACAGTTGAGGAATTATGGCCTCTGGTTAAGAAGAAAAGCGAGTTGTGGTCGAGCGTCTTCTTCAAATAAATAACCAAAATATGGAATTTCGATTGATTTTACTCAATATCGAATGCGGTGATTTGGCCCCTGTTTTCTGTGTGTAGCAATTTAAAAAAGTACTGTGCCTGATATATTGAGTGACAATGAGAAAGCTGTGCCCAAGATGGGTTTTCTCACAGCGGAACAAAAACAGAGTCATAAGGATGTTTCAATCGATTCATAACCATGAATGAAACTTAAGTCTATTACTTCACATTTGAGATGAATAAACAGTCAAAGGAGTGGACTGAAAGGGGAGAATCGGGTCCAAAGTGGCGAAGACAGCAATATCTGTAGGCAAGGTCATTGTGACAGTATTTGTTTATGTGTGCGGGATAATCTGTTATATTAATAGGTAAGGCGACTTCTTGCGACCGATGATTTGTTAAACAGCTTTCTCCCGATTTTGACCAAACATATCTTATTTGAAAGGTATTTCTATTTAGGTGTCCACCAGATTTACATATTTTTTTTTTTTTTGAGTAAAATGCATTTAAAGTTGCCACTCACACATACATAATATTATACAATGCTATGTGTGTGTTTATTAAATTTATTAATCAGTTTGTGAGTTTGTTTTCTTTATTCACAATAATAATTGTGTTGAATTGAAAAATAATATTGGACATACACCGATAATTGGACATAAACCAATAACGAAAATTGAATTGGCTAAAATTGATAAGCATACGTTTAGGGTCTTTATCAACTGAAAAAATAAAATTTCCTAGAATTTGTACTTGAATTTCGAGGGCTGGGAACTGCTAGTTTTTACTAATTATCTTCAAAGTGATATAATTAATTATATAGGCCTACACAATTTTCCTAATTGAAAATCTCTGAATATTTATATAGAATTTTTTTATGAAGCATTCGAAAATACATATTAGTGAAATTAACGATATTTTCTGATATATATTTGATAATTTTTGAATTAAATTTGATGTTTTCTGAAATAAAATTGAATTTTTTCTGAAAATAAAGTGATTTTTTCTGAAATAAAATTGATATTTTCTGAATATAAAAACTCAAATCTAAGGACTACGAATTCATGTTAAAATTAATGTCTCAGTAGAAAGAGCTTGTAAATAGCATTATTATTTAATTTGCGAAATTTTGCATATTTTATTTCAAAGCAATTTGTGTTAATTTAATGAGATTTTGTATTAAAAAACAGAAAGACGAAAAAAAATACATCAAAATTCACATGAAATACATACAAAAACAGTAATTTAAGAAAAGAAACACACAAAAATATCAAACTTTATTAAATTAATTTTCAACAATAAATATTTTCATTGTATGTATGTGTGTGTGTGTGTGTGTATGTGTTTATGTGGAAAATACAATACTAAATTTTTGTTATAAAAACCAAACCAAACTTGTATATTTTATTAAGTATTTCATATTTTTTTTTCTCGTTTTATTCAATTAAGCTATAGTGTACATAATTTCGTATTTGTGTATTTCTTTAATGGAACAACAACAACAACAAAAAATAATAATAAAAAATTCATATTCTTATTTGTATTAAAAGTTTACTCTACTCATATATTATATTTTTCTTTTACTTGTTGTTGTTGTTGTTGTTGGTTGGTTGGTTGTGCCACAAAATATTTGTTTGTTGACTGCGAAACAACGACGAGAAACAATTTACAATATAAGTTGTTTTGTTTGACTAAAAAATTCATATGTCGTTATTTAAGTAACATTTTTTTTTGTATCTTTTTTTTTGTATTTTATAATTTTTATTCATTTATGTTTTAAGGTTTAATATTGTTGTTGTGTTTTTTGTTGACTAAAATAAAATTTACCGTTTGAATGACTGTTTTTGGAATTCTTTAATTTTTTTATTATATGAATTTATTATATTATTATTTCATTTAATTTCGCCTTAACATATTTTTCGTTTATTTGTCTGTATTAATTGTGCTCAGAGCTTCAAAGGGTGAATTACTTTTTCTATTATTTTTTTATTTTAAAAAAATTGAACTATTGTGGTCCTAATATTCACTTAAATCCAGAGTTCAGAAAAAACCACACACTGAATAAAAAAAAATATCATGTGAGTCCGATCACAGGGAAGATGTGTAAACATCTAGTAATTAAAGATTTTTTTATGTCATTTTTTAAAACCAAAAAGAAAGCGTCATCTATGTATCACTTATAGGAAAAACTGTTTCAGCTAATTCAACAACCCTTTGCTGTAAAACGTTAAAAATATCCCAATATAAACGTATATAAGTGATACATAGATGACGCTTTTAAAAAAGTGGCATAAAAACACAATGTTATATCATAATTTTTTCACCTATACAATCATAAGTCACACAGCGTTATGTGTCAGCTCTCACCTATTACGTTTATACTGTTTTTCTGATTGTATTGTGAAATAGAAATTTACCCCCCCTGCGCGTATAGATGTTTACACATCAAAAACTCGTACATATACATATGTAAACAAACACAGCTCAGACCAACAAACACATATTTTTATTTTCATATCAATTATGTGTGTTTCTAAATTTTGTACGGTGCCCAACACAATAATTTTTCGTTATCTACACGAACATTTTTCTATCACGTATTTTTTGTTTCGAGCACATATTAACCACACAGATTCGAGTGTAGCTTTGTTTTCAGTTCGTTTTCTTGCATGTGTACTGCCAAAAAAACAGAACATGTTCTTCAACGCGTACATCTAAAAATTAAAACATTATCCACTCGCGATCGAAAAAATCTGAAACACCCCTATAATAACGACAACAATTGTTTCAACCAAATTTTTTAAAAAAATTAAAAATAATTCATTAGCAGTTATAAAATAATAAGAATAAAAAGAATAAATAAAAATAAAATGATAGTAATAAAATAGAAAACAGAGAAATTTCTTATGTTGTTTATGACTTAATTTAGTTTTTTTTTCCGATCGCGAGTAGGTAATGTTTTAATTTTAGATGTACGCGTTGAAGAACATGTTCTGTTTTTTAGCAGTACACATGTAAAATAAACTGCTTAAACTGCATGGCTTTCTGTTTTATTGTACACCAGTTTCTTCTTCAATTTACATCTGAAATCGACACACACCTTCATTCAGCCTTAACCAGTACGAGAACGAGGGCCAATGCTATTCATCTGCTCAACAATTTTGTACCACTCTTCCTTTATGTTTTTTTTTTTTTTTTATTAACACTATGGTGGAAGTCTTTTGCCAAATCTGAGTTATTTTCCATTAACCCCACCAGAAGCGCACATTCTTTTTGTGTAGTGATTTTTAAATTTATTTTTGTTTTTGTCGTGATCAAAATTTATAACGACGGTTTTTGCTAGTTTTGGCAGGCGAATGTCGTTTGGAATTATGGCGAAGAATATGTTGAAATAGAGAATAGCTGCAAATATCTAGGCATTGATATCACTTTTAATAAACTTAGTTAAATAATAAATTGGCTGCATCAAAATTGGCAATTAACACGACGTGGTTAAAATATATTAACCATCTCCAAATTTAAAAGAACTAAGAAAAATATAGTAGTTCTAGACCGCTATGCGATACCTTATGCCATGTGTTTAGAGTATTAGTGCAACTAATTGAGTATGGAACATAAACATAAACCATATCGGAGTGGCATTTTTATTAAATTTTTGCCTGCAGATTTTAAAAAGTTCATATCGGATGCTATATTTATATGGCAAAATTTGCAAAAATTCTCTGCAATATTTTTGTTTTTGATAGTTTTAAGTGAAGATCGGAAATCAACTTTATATGCGGGCTATGACTAAGAATTGTCCTATGAGGTTTGTCCTTGGAGTATTGATTAATGGACCGATATATATATAATAATTTGGATCTAATGGCATTTAATTCGATCTTATACGTGTCATTTCTATGGGGACCAGGTCTGAACATGCACCGATTTTCACCAAATTCGCGATAAAAGCTTATATGCCGAATTTGTTCAAAACATATTTATATTTGCGACCTTTAGTTTTATTTCAGGGTTTACATAGACACACAGGCGGACGGACGGACGGACAGACATCGCTAAATCGACTCAAAAAGTAATTCTCAAATGATCGTTATAATGAAAGGTTGGTCTAGGACAAATATACTTGATTACTACAAATATCGCAAACTCATTATACCCTGACCACATAGTGATATAGGATAATAACAAACTCAAAATATTCCTGGCTACTTATGGATCCATAATGTTTTACGCGGCTCAAATCTGGGGTTATGAAAAATACGCTGTTGTGGAAATATTGATCATTATTAAAAAATTTTAAATTTGCCATCGACAACACCAACTGCTCAAGACCTGGCAACTGGTATAGATTCATTAGACTCCTCATCATTAAAACTTCATTTCTCTATATAAACAAAGTTCTGAATGTGAATCAACAAGGCTAAAAATGTATACTGGGCAAATAAATGGTCTGAAAAATGAAAAAGTTTACTCTCAATAATGCCATGTAAAAATGTTAAACGAAATGTATCAATTTGCCAATCAGGCTCCCAAAATAATATTATCCCAAATTAAGATATACAATATGAATGTAAATATTTAGGGCCGTATGCAAAAAAATTAAAGTGTACTTTGTACTTCAAGTAGACTTTATTGTATGTTTCTCGTACAAAATTGTTGATAGAGTTTGCTTAAAGAACACTTTAATTTGTTTGCATACGGCCTTTAATGTTTATACCTCATACTCAGAAAAGTGCTCTGAACAATGTGTCAGCGATTATTATGCAACATTTAAAACATGTTGCAGATTGTTTATAAGGAAAAACGTATACAAACACTGTTGGAAACACAATCTGATTACTTTTTGAGTTCGGAGACTGTGCGAAATAAAATTGAGCGAAACAAATCCTCTACCGATATTTAAACTTTTGGATTATAGGATAACTTAAGCCAATTCGCATCCAATATACACAAACATTTAAATGCCAGAGTTGCCATGAAGCAAATGCAATAATGCTGTGGTTTTCTAGAATAACCGTGTATGTCATAAAATCAAAATGTTCAGGGGAGCCAAAAAACGTTATATTTGAAATTATGGGCTCGATGTAAAGTTTTTAGAACATTTTATTTAACAGTCCTGCAGATATGGGCAATAAATACTTTATATAAAATTTTGAGTCAAAAATCTTCAGAGGAATAGATCCTAGAGAAAGACGAAAAAAACAATTTGTAAATTACACTTAAAGTGTGTGCAAATAAAACAACTTATGTCGACAAATGTCGTTTTCTTAGAATATTTGGCATCATTAACTCAATACTGATAAAAATGGACATACGTGGTTATTCCAGAAAACCACAGAATATGGATACCATTTAAGCTAGAGTTTTAATTTCATTTAGTTAATTGAAAATATACTATAGCTTACAAAAAAAATAGGAATTTTTTTGGGAAATTTCCTCGAACATTAGCAAGATAAGCTGCGAAAAATCTGACAGGACATACGTTTCGTCGGCCATTATGCAGCAGGAGTATTTTTATATGGAACTTGATTTCAGAATCTGTGCTCTGTTTTTGGCCTCTTAATTTTTAAAAGCGTTCAAGTCAAGAACATTTTGGACTTTGTATGTTTTCAAACCTGCATTGGCTTTCATTTTTCGCTGCAAATATTCCAAGCACTGAGCTAATCGGGCTTTTCTACCGGATGTGTTGGCAGCTCTTTTCAATATGCTTTATATATCCTTAGCCTAACAAACATAATGTGGATTTTCTTCCCGAACCATGTTTAATATCAATGGTCAAATACTGCTTATGCTTTCCGATAAACTTGTTCCGATAAACAGTTTGACGGGAGGCCTTTGATTCCTTGGCTAACTTTATGTAGAATTTTGGATGAATGTTGTGGGTTAGTTAATAATTGTAGCACGTAATTTTATTTAGTTATTCATTTTATTCAAACTAACAACAAATTAAAACAGGGTTGTCATTAAACATAATAACTAACATATTTTTCAAGGATAACTTGATTAAAAAAAGAAAAAAAATCAAATAATTCTTGCGAAAAAAGTTAAAAGGAAAAACGAGTAATCTCACTCCTTATAATAATTAAAAAACCATTTAATATAGAACATAGATTTTTGATTAAAAACAATGTTTATAAACATTGTTTATACACACACGAGTACATCCTATTATTGTATTATACACATGAATACGTCAATGTTTGTATAATACGGCTGTGTAAAAAAAACGTTAAAAAATTAAAAATTTTTGCATTCTGAAATTTAGAGGCTGTCTTTAGATGCATATAATTATTATATTAATTTTTCAAAACACAAATGAAAACTAAAAATTAAAAAAAAATTAAAATGTTAGTGAAAAATCTTCCAAACGAGTTTTTCAATTAATATTATAAAATGTAGCTAATTTAGCAATGAATTCTTTATAAGCTCTGATTTAACTTAATTTGCCGTTGGTGTATTTATTTAGTTTTAAGTATAGTTACTCGTATTATTGTTGGTAAAAATATTTTTCATTTTTTATTTTCTTTTTCAAACTTTTTTTTTAGTTTATTTATATGTTTTTATGATGGCTTTTTTCATGAATTCAACTAACAAACCTGCACACATACATATGTACATACATGTGACCATAGTTAAATGTAAGCTACAATTTTGTTTTTTTTTTAGTGTTTTTTGATTTGTTTACACAAGCAGTTGAATGCTGAAATTCCTAGTTTTATTTATGTATATTTTTTTTTCATTTTTCTTCTTGTTATTTAATTCTTGGTTCCCAATCAGTTTGCAAACTTAGAATATATATTTGTAAGTTTTTATTGTATTTGTTCTGGAAAAGAAAAAGACCTGTCTATGTGTCTGGCTTAAATGTTGGTTTGTATGGTTGGCTTGACGGCGTTTTTGTTGTTACTGGCAAGTAAGTTTGAGAAAAACTTTATGTTTTGGCTGAGTGTAAGGTTTGGGAGGGGGGCTGTCTTGCATGCTGTTTTATTTTAAGGAGATCGTAGAAAATAGTAAATATGGCTGAGGAAATAAATAGTTAATTTTTATTTTTCTTTTTTTTTTGGGATTGTAAACTAACTAAAACAACTTGTTTGCAATGAAATGTACATACGTTCATACATAGATATACTATATTTTTAAATGTTTGCTTGCTTGTCTTCGTTAGTTTGCTTTATAGTTGTCTAAAATACACAATGTACATACATACATACATACATAACTGATATAGAATTATTTTTCGAAAATGTTATCTTTCTATTTTTTGACAGATTTTGTGGCCCACAATTGCTTAGTTTAGTTTATTTAAGGTGCTTCGGTTTAAAGATTATCAAAAAGAGATAAAAGAATGTTTGAGCTAAAATTATAACACATTCTAATTGATTCATAACCTGACAAAGATGATGTTGCAACCATGTGGGTTGGGGTAAATGTTAAAAATTTCCTGTCTTACCAGGCTTGATTTTGGTTTTTTGCATTTTAATAAATATCAAAAACAATACAAAACCGATACAAAAAAAGGCAAACGTTATTCTTATACAGTTGTGTGAAAAATAATAAGAACATTGATATGCAAGATCAAAATAAGATTTAAAAAAGTAAAATAAGAGAATTGGCGCTAAGTAATTGCACACATTTCACAAAAAATCAATATTCTTCAACATCACTAGTTTTCAGCTGTGCGAATTAAAAGGAATAACGTGTCATTTTAATCAAAAAATAATAAAATCATCTATAATATTAATAGATAAGACGATTTCTTGTGACTGATGATTTGTTAAACAGTTTTCTCCCGATTTTGACCAAACGTATCTTATTTGAAAGGTATTTCTTTTTAGCTGCCCACCAGATTTACAGATTTTTAAATGTTTTAGAGTTATGCTCATTTAAGGTTGCTACTAGCACATACATAAAATTATACAATGCTATTTGTGCGTTTATTAAATTTGTTAATGTGTTTGCAAAAAAAATGAGTTTGTTTTCTTCATTCACAGTAATTATTGTGTTGAATTGTGAATTGTCTAAAACTTATTAGCATACCTTTAGGGTCAATAATTTATTAAATGAAAAAAATATAATTTCATAGAATTTGCACTCGAATTTCGAGGGCTGGAATCTGCTAGTAGTATGTGAAGAGGTAAAGAAAAGTGTTATAAGTAAAAATTTAAATGAAATACTGTGAGCGTCAACAGAAAGTAGACACCAATTTTCATTTTTAAATTATCTTATTACGAAGTTATTATTGACCTTAATATAAAAAGTAATATTACAGATGTTACCATTAGAGATTGACTTTAGAGATTGAATACTAAAAAAATGAAATCAAATCTAGTGGGGACATTGCACAAATATCTCTTAATGAAAATGCATCAGATTTTACGCGTCAAATAAAAGTAAACTTAGCTTTTTTATATTTAAGGGAAACCCCTAAACTTTTTGTGACAATTTTTTACTTATCCCATGGTTAACTTCACTAAAAATCATTTTACGTTGATTTATACTAAATTAATAATAACTAAAAAGATGTAAATGAATATATTATCACTATGGGAAAGCAGGCTTATAATACAATCACATTTTGTCTTAGGAACCACTGCGTAATAAAAAAAATCATGTGAGTCCGATCGCCGGGGAGATGTGTAAACATCTAGTAATTAAAGATTTTTTATAGCACTTTCTTAAAATCAAACAGAAGGCGTATCATTTATAGCAATCAACTGCAGGGGCTCTGTTAATATAAAAATATTTATTATTATTTATTATTTTAACCGGTTAATTTTTAATTTTTCGTTTTTTATTTTTAATTTTTCGTTTTTAATTTTTATTTTTTTTTTTTAATTTTTCATTTCTTATTTTTAATTTTTCATTTTTTAATTTTTCATTATTTATTTTTCATTTTTTATTTTTCATTTTGAATTTTTTTCTTTATTTATTCATTTTCCAATTTTTATTTTACTTTTTTCATTTTTCATTTTTTTTTTTAATTTTTTATTTTTCAATTTTCATTTTTTATTTTTAATTTTTTTTTTTATATTTAATTTTGTATTTTTCATTTTTTATTTTCCATTTTGCATTTTTCATTTTTTATTTTTCATTTTTTATTTTCCATTTTTAATTTTTAATTTTTCATTATTCATTTTTAATTTTAGTTTTTCATTTTTCATTTCTTATTTTTCATGTTTCATTTTTTATTTTTTATTTTTTTAATTTTCAATTTTTATTATTCATTTTTTATTTTTAATTTTTCCTTTTTCCTTTTTTTTTTCAATTTTTTTTTTCATTTTTCATTTTTTATTTTTAATTTTTAATTTTTAATTTTTCATTTTTTATTTTTCATTTTTATACCCTATACCACTATGTGGTTTGGGTATAATGACTTTGTGCTGCTGTTTGTAACAACCAAAAATATTTGACCTAGACCCATCTTTAATTATACCGATCGAATCAGAATCACTTTCTGAGTTGATTTAACAATGTCCGTTCGTCCGTCCGTCCGTCCGTCTGTGTGTCCATGTAGAGCTTGTAATCAAACTGCAGGTCGCAAATATGAATATATTTTGATGAAATTTAGTATATAAGCCTTTAGCGGCCATGGGATGAACGCTATTGAAATTGGTGAGAATCGGTCCATGTTCAGACCTAGCCCCCATAGACCGACTATAATTTTCTTACTTGTTATTCTTAATTTTTTATTTTTCATTTTTTATTTTTTATTTTTTATTTTTAATTTTTCATTTTTTATTTTTCTTTTTTATTTATCATTTTTTATTTTTCATTTTTCATTTTTCATTATTCATTGTTAATTTTTCGTTTTTCATTTTTCATTTCTTATTTTTCATTTTTTATTTTTCATGTTTCATTTTTTATTTTTCATATTTTATTTTTCATTTTTTATTTTTCATTTTTTATTTTTCATTTTTAATTTTTAATTTTTCATTTTTTATTTTTCTTTTTTTATTTATCATTTTTTATTTTTTATTTTTCATTTTTCATTTTTCATTATTCATTGTTAATTTTTCGTTTTTCATTTCTTATTTTTCATTTTTTATTTTTCATGTTTCATTTTTTATTTTTCATATTTTATTTTTCATTTTTTATTTTTCATTTTTTATTTTTCATTTTTAATTTTTAATTTTTCATTTTTCATTTTTTATTTTTCATTTTTCATTTTTCGTTTTTCATTTTTAATTTTTAATTTTTTTTTTCATTTTTCATTTTTCATCTTTCATTTTTTATTTTTCATTTTTTTTTTTTCATTTATTAATTTTCAAACAAGTTATCATAATATCATAGTTTTATCACCAATACAATCACATTTTGTCTTACGACTCACATGATACGCTCACATCTTACGCTCACATGTTACGCTTACATGTTACGCTGTTTTTGAAATTTACCCCCCGAGCAGTTTTGAACAACAAAGGCTACTCAACAAAGCATTAGACAAACTATAAACGTATTGAAATTGCAACTAGTGCAAAACCAGAAGTGGCTTTATTTGTTTTCACTTGAAAAATATATATGTATTTTCTATATAAAATAATAAATAATTCATAATGGCTTCTAAATGGGAATAAAAACTCAAAGGTATTTGAATTTGTAGATTATAAGCAAACAATTAATTCTGTTAACTAGCGAAAATTCTCTCATTTTACTTGCTTTTTAATCCAATGTATGTATGTCTTGCATATTATTTATTATTTTTCACATAACTGTAATAGAAGATATTATAAGAATTTAAGACGTGTAAGGTGTAAGCGGTCACAGTAATAATCCTGCTGAAGTAAAAATTTCGCACATAACGTAATTATTTTTTAAGAAAGAAAACTAATTCTTAACCACACTGCCACTAACTTTAAGTGAATGCTTTGAAGCACATCACAAAAAATTGCAAGTACGAGTTTATGTGAGATAGACGCAGGTTCAAGTTTCACACCCACCTTGTGCAAATTTCATATTGAATAATTTTGGCAATTACAGTGTTTAATATAATCCAGAAATCTGTCTGTTTAAAACTATTAGCAGAGTTGTTATGATTAAAAAAAAAAACATAAGATTACTTCTTCTCTACCACAAAAAACTTAAAAATTGTTTCATTGTCTGAAAAAAATTCCATATAAAAGCAAATTCATATAATATTTGCTCTACTACTTTTTAAAGTTATATGGTTTTCAACTTAATTCAGATTACACGGTCCTACAAAGAATTAATTGGAACTTTCCAAGGATTTTGAAGAATGAAGTTTTTAAAGGACATTCGTGATATCATTTGGTCCTGATATGATAAAAAAAAATTACATAAAATTGCCTGACAGTTTGATACCGGTAACGTCATAGAAAGATGAGTATAAGTTTTTAAATAAATTTTTTGGAAAAATTAAATCCTTTGAAACTTTGAAATCATTTAAAAAGAAAACAAGATCACGAAATGAAAAACTGTAATCACTTTGTTTGGTCTCTCGTTCTAGAGTTCTAAGAATATTTTTTCGCATTCGAATAAAATAGGCTAAATATTTCATCATCTTCAATTAATCTTCCAAACAAATTACACCATTTAAATTCTTGCAATGATGTTTTGTTCAGCGTAAAAAAAATACAAAGAAATTATGAGGTCTTTTCTGCTGTTTTGTGGTGTTCTTAAAGCGAAGAACACTCATTATCTGAAAATGTTTCTAATAGATAAATGCATTTACAACCAACGGTTTGATATCCCTCACCTCCTAAAAATTCATTGAACCTTCAAATATTCAAAAAGTAGTAAAATTATGGTCGGTCTAGACGGGCTATACGATACCCTTTACCATGCATTTTGAGAAAGGGTCATAGGTCCAACTAATTGGATATAGAAAATAAGCATAACCCAAAATTGAGTGGCATTTCTATTAATTTGTTTGCCTGCAGATATTAAAAAGTTAATAATGGATGCTATATTCATAGGTCGATCCTGACCATATTTAGTAGTCAATTATTTTTTGCAAAAACATATATACCAAATATAAACCAAATTAAAAAAAAACGTATGTATATACAAATTAAAAAAAAGTCTGTGCAATATTTTTGTTTTTTTAATATATTTAAGTGAAGATCGGGAAGCAGATTTATATGGGGGCTATGACTAAGAAATATAATGTAATACTAGAGGACCCCTGCAGCATTATATTATATTATATTAATTTTTATAATATAATACCAAAATTTGCCAAGAGAAGTTAACGTACAGTAAAAGTAAAGTTGATTCTCCACGCATAACTTTCCTCAAACCCAACGAATTTAAGCAGTTAAAAGAAGGAGCTTGATCCACTGAGTGTTCTTAGACCTACGTCAACAGCCTACGTTAATTAGAACTCTAGTTACAGAGGTTTGAGAGAAGAAAAATATTGAAAAAAATCTTGAATGCAAAGTTTATTCATAAATTCTTTTAATATATAAGATAATGCTGCGGAACAGCAGGGGTCCTCTAGTTCTACTTAAAAAAATTTACTAAATATGTTTGGGTTGTCGATACATTTCTTCTCGTATAATTTAAAAAAAAATCCCAAAATGTTTGATTAATATTATTTATTATTACAAATAAACAGTTATGATATAAAAAAAAAAATACCAAAATATTTATGTATATGCCATAATTTTTCTCGAAAAGTTACCGAGATCCCACTCTGTAAGTTACAGGGTTTCTAGATATCTTCCGATATCCGTAAAAATAGCCAAGTCATGAAATCCATTTCACCACACAAGAGAACTCATGCACGAAGTTTCATCAAAATCGCTGACAAGACATGAAATTCTTCTTCACTTGACGTGGAATTACTAAAATTTCTTTCTTTTATTTTTTTCTTAAAAAGTAAGATCAATTTTTTTGATGGCAATTTAGAATTTAGAGAAAAACCATAAAACTAGTTATTTGAAAACCAGGTTTCTTATGTCGATTTTTTGACAACTTATTAACCAAGTTTTTATTAAAAGTCTTTCTTTCCTTATGCATATGAGTTTTGAATATCTCCGTGACTATGCGTGACAGTGTTTGACTATCTTAAAATTAATCTTTGGCCACAACAAGTCTATGGAAATAATTTCAGATCCATCGGATGAGGGAAGTGGGGTTTAAATCTCTCCGTGATTGTGTGTGACCATGCGTGACTGTGCGTGACTATGTCAAAGTAAATCTTTTTTCATAGCAAGTCTATCGACAAAGTTTCAGATCGATCGGATAAGGTTTTTAAATCACTCCGTGACTGTGCGTGACTATGCGTAGCTATCCCAAAATTAATCTATAGTCACAACAAGACTGTGAGCCAAGTTTCAGATCAATTGGATAAGGGGGAATGGGGTTGCCCCACGACAGATAACTGGTGATAACTTTTACAGTTATTTAGAAATCCTGCGAATTATAGAATGGGATGTCGGTAAGTGCAAGTATTGAGCAACATCTTAAAGTTATTACAATGTTTGTCTAATATCACTCACTTATTATTACGAGAAAACAAAAGTTATGACGCTTTAAAAAAAAAATTACCAAAATATTTATGTATACTAGCAGATTCCAACCCTCGAAATTCGAGTGCTAATTCTAGGAAATTTTATTTTTTCATTAAATAAAGACCCTAAAGGTATGCTAATCAATTATAGCCAATTCACAAATCCACACAAAAAAACAAACTCATTTTTATTACAAACACATTAACAAATTTAATAAAGATACACATAGCATTGTAGTAGCAACTTTAAATGCAATTTACTCAAAACAAAGGAAAAAATTTAAAAATCTGTAAATCTGCAAAATGGCTAAAAAGAAATACCTTTCAAATAATTTACGTTTGGTCAAAGTCGGGATAAAACGGTAGAACAAAACATCGGTCACAAGAAATCGCCTAGCCTATTAATATTATAAATGCCAAAATTTTTCTCGAAAAGTTACCGAGATCCCACTCTGTAAGTTACAGGATTTCTAGATATTTTTCGATATCCGAAAAACAAGCCAAGTCATGAAATCCATTTCACCACTCAAGAGAACTCATACACGAAGTTTCATCGAAATTGCTGACATGACATGAAATTCTTCTTCACTTGACGTGGAATTGCTAAACTTTATTTATTCTATTTTTTTTTTCTTAAGAAGTAAGATCAACTTTTTTTATGGCAATTTAGAATTTCGAGAAAAACCGTAAAACCAGTTATTTGAAACCGGTTTTATAAGTATAAGAAACTAGGTTCTAACTTAAATAATCTAACCCATAAAAATAAACTTTTTATTAAAACTCTTTCTTTCCTTATGCATATGAGTTTTGAATCTCTCCGTGACTGTGCGTGACTGTGTGTGACTATCTTAAAATTAATCTTTGGCCACAAAAAGTCTATGGACAAAGTTTCAGATCCGGAAATCCGTTTTAAATCTCTTCGTGACTGTGCGTGACTGTGCTTGACTAAGTCAAAATTAATCTTTTTTTCACAGCAAGTGTATGGACCAAGTTTCAGATCGATCGGATGACGGTAAATGACATTTAGATCACTCCGTGACTGTGTGTGACTATGGGTGACTACCCCAAAATTAATCTGTAGTCACAACAATACCATGGGCCAAGTTTCAGATCAATTGGATATGGGGGAATGGGGTTGACCCACGACAGACACACAGAGAGTATGAGTTAAAAGAAAGTGTTTAAAAAGGAGCCAGATTGTGTTGCTGAATATTGTTTGTATACGTTTTATTATAAACATATATGGTAAAGTGATCTTCAACATGTTTCAAGATTTCCTGAAATAACAAAACGTTGGAAAAAAAATAAAATAAATGTTGCAGAAAACGTCTTTTTTAGTTATCCATTATCCATATCCATTATCCATATATGTTGCATGGCAGTACTTTTGGGATTTTGGGAGAAGTGAAGAGGCTTTGCTTATATGATCTAAAAAATATGCCAACCAATTTTTTATTTTTATTTATCGAAACCAGTTTAAAACATTCACTTAAATAAAAATAGTTCATTCTTTAAAACTCTGACCAGAATTCTTAGATACAAAGAAACGAAATAAAAGTTAAGACGAAGTTAAATGAAATAATAATATAATAAATTCCTATAATAAAAACAATTTAAGAATTCCTAAAACAACAGCCATTCATATGATAAATTGTGTTGCTTAACAGTGTTTGTTTACTTTTTTGCTTATAAACATAAATGGGAGAATTGTCTGCAACATTACTCATGTTTAGAAAGACATATTTCAATAACTCATTAAACAACAAAAGTATTAAATATTGAAGAAAATATCGGATTTACAATTCTGCGAGTATATGTTTCAATACCAATTTTCGGAATTTGAGCGACGTAGATAAGCTGCGCTTAAACAAAATTCTCCATACTGAGGAATGATAAACAACAAGCAAGTTAATTAAAACCGGCTCCTGAGACTGCAATCATTCTAGAGTAGCTTCGTTTAAGGAACATACATATAATAGAACCTGTATGCTTTTTCGCTATATTTTATGCAAAATTGTATATGTTTAAAATTTTTTGCGTTTCAAAATTGTATTAAATAATTGCAATTCACAAATCATATCACAAAGCTGTCACTAGTTCATATTAAACAGGAAAGACAATAAATAAATATTTATAAATAATAAATAATAAACATCAGATTTGTAAAACAAAATATTGCATTAAATTTACCTTAACATCAGCTAATGTTGTAATTTTTTTCCATAATGAATCTTCGCCAAATATTGAAATCATTTGCGCACTACAATTGCTGCTGCCACTATTCGACGATGATGAGTTGATGCAAATGCGACATAATTGCAAATTATTGCTTGACGATGATGAATCCATATTGAAAACATTAAAACAATCTCTATTGCTCTTTTGGCTGATGTTATTTATTGTATTGTTATAATATGAACACTTGTTTGTTTTGTTTTGTTTTTCTTACAACCAATTCGATTCCGTCAACAAGTGGTAACACGTTGTTATTAACTACAACAACACATATCACTATTTGCAGTTTAAATTCTAAAGCATCGAAATTCACACACGAATACGTTTTGACGAAAAATGCGAGTATTTTTCTTTTGTTTTGGTTTGTTTGGGGTTTTTTTTTTGCGTTAGTACACAATCTCTTGGCCAACAATCAAACTAAAACATAAGGACGGATGAAGTTTTACTGCCTGGTTTGTTAAAGGTTTCTAACATGTATGATGATGACATGTGGAACGAACCACGAACAACCTAACAAACGAACCGAAATGTGAGCGCAAGAGAGAGTGAGTGAGTGTGAGAGTTTGGATTTAATAAACAAAACAATAACATTTAAACACAAACACAACAAATATATTAACACGAATTTTTCTGCAAAAATAATAACACACAAATTTATCACACATTCAAAACTATGACTACGTACATATAAAAAGAGCACAAGTATCTTTCACATATTGCTGGATTACTAGTAAGCGCGCAAGTTTTTCAAATTATTTCAGTTTTGTTTGTCGTTTTATTTTTCTATTATTTTTAACTAAATTAAAATCAAAAGCCAGGAAAAGGAAAGAAAATATTTTAAAATTGCCATACAGTTGAATTGAATTGAAATTCACGAATTAAATAAACCGAAAACAAAATCGAATTGTATGCGGCAGACGACGAAGACACACAACTCTGATACAATATCTATAACTGACTGCGACTGACTGGTTGTGCCTTGTGTGTGACTCTGCTTTGTGTTTATTGACTCTGGCTTGGCTCTAAGTGAATCTAAAAAGAAATACAAATTAAGAAGAGAATAAGAAACATTTTTGTATATTAATAACAATAATAATAAAAAAAAACACACACAATTTTTATTCGTTGTTTTTTTTCTACTTTAAGAAATTACAATTATTTACAAATATACGAAACGAGTATTTCTTACGTACCATTTCCACACACATTGACACAATTTGACTAATACAATCTTAGAACTTAATACAACTAGAAGATACTCTAGAAATGTAAAAATTGTTTTTTTTTGTTGTATTTTTTGTTTTGGAAAAATAATATTAAAAAGTTGAATAAATGGAATAAGATAAGATAGGATATTACTCGTATGGAGGAAGGTACATAGCTGCAATCGGGGTAAGTAGACATACATATGCACATACATTCGTTAATTACGTTCATGTAAGAAAATAATGAACGTCAGATGTTACGAATATGTAGTATTTTATTTGTAAAAGCCGAATGGAATCGTATCGAATAATTGCAAATGCTTTAAAAATAATAATATGTTGTTGTAAATAGTTTTGGCGCTGTAGCGTTGAAAACTTATAAAAAGTACCAAAAACAAATAATAAAATAATTACAAGAAAAATATTCATACATACAAATTATAGTGTAGCTGTTATTCATACAAAAATACATACATACATATTATATTGTATCTGCTTAAATATTAATATATTTTTGTTGTTATTTAAATTTTTTTTTCACATCACAATGTGGCTGTTGTATTGATGTTTATAACCACGGTCTATGGTAATCTGTGGTTAAAACTAACTTACTTAAATTAAAATTGGTTATTAATATTTACATACATATATACACTTACATTACTTGGGAAACTTTTACAAAATTCTGAATTTGCCCATTTTATTTTTTTTATTTTATTAATTTCCTTAAATTATAAATTTTTGCGAAATCGCTCTTTAGTGGGTTCTATATCGAAAGATAACAAACTTGTAACAAAAAACTACAAAAAAAAAATAGATAAACAAAAAAAAATTCCAACTGTAACATAACTAATTATTAAAATTGTTAATACCTATAACAGGAACCGGTCTAATTAAGAATACAGAGTTGTTATGATTTTAAGATATATGTATGTATGCTTTCTTCTTTTCTACCACGCACCACTAACAAAAAGGATTTTTGTAGTGGTGCCAAAACAATGGAAACTTTTAAGCTTCTGTACCAACCAGGGATCCCCATTGCCCGAGCTTCAAGCTACTCGAGTTACTCGAGCTGCTAGAGTAGTTGATGAGCTACTCGAGCTCAACGAGTAGCTCGAGTAGTAAAAATTAGCATTTTTCATGTTTGAAAGCATTTAAAAAGTTAAATATATGTATTTAGTATAACAAATGTATACTTTTTAGAATCGTATAGATACCAGGAATATCATCGTTAAATTTCACTTGAATCGGAGTGTTCCACTGGCGTGGGCAAACTACTACTCGAAAAAGCTCGACGACTTTCCATAAAAATGTATGATAATATTAACTTCATAGATGTTTGACGTCATTTAAGAAAAAATTTCCAAAAAGACATGGTATGATTTTATGTATTTTGAAGTCATTTATATTGGTAGATTAGTCTCCTGAAATCTTGAAGCATTCTGATAAAAACTATGGAGTGGGCTAAGTACTACTCGAAAAAGATCATCCACGTTCCACCCAAATGTATGGAAATAATTTTCTTCGTATATGTTTGATGCATATTTACAAAAAAATTTTTCAAGAACAGTTGGAAAAAACTTTCAGTATTTTAATCTGAATGTATGTAGAGGATATGTTTTCAAAATTTCAAAGCATTTGGACAAAAATGTTGGCGTGTGGGAACAACTACTCGAAAAAGATCGGAAATTTTGCAAAAAGTGTAAAAAAAATAAAAAAAAAAAATTTTTAATTTTTTCACTGTCTGTCATTGACTATATTCAGAGATTACTCATAAAAAATTTTAAGCCATTTCGACCAAAATTGTGGCGTCGGTATAGCACTACTCGACTGATATTGGCCACTTTCTATACAAATGTGTGAAAATATGCTCTTATTTGAAGTTTGATGATATTTTCCAGAAAATTTTCCACAACGACGTAATAAAAAATTACATTCGTTAGAGCTGTATATACAAAGAGAACACTTCCTTCAAGTTTCAAAGCATTCTGCCAAAAATTGAAGCTACTCGACGAAAAACAAAAAATAAAAAATTAATTTTTCCAAAAAAAAAAAAAATTTTTTTTTCTTTTTACTGCCCGTAATTTACCTTATTCACAGATGATTCATTTAAAAAATTAAGTCATTCCGATTAAAATTGAGCTCTGGGCGAACAACTACTCGAAAAAGATCAACCACTTTCTGTACAAATGTGTGCAAATTTGATCTTATTTTAAGTTTGATGTAACTTTAAAAAAAAATTTCCATCACGACTTCTTAAAATTTTTTACTGCTTGTAGTTGCAAATATATCAAGATAATCTTCTTAAAATTTCAAAGTATTGCGACAATAATTGTGCTGTTGGCGAACTACTACTTGAAAACGCTCGACCACTTTCCATACAAATATATGAAAAAATACACTTCATGCAAGTTTGACATCGATTCACACAAAATATTTAAGGCACACATGGTACAAATTTATGCTTTTTAAAGTTGGAAATATGATTACATTTCGTACACGAAATTCCAAAGTAATCTGACCAAAATTGTGGCTCGGACGAACTACTACTCGAAAAAGATCAGACTCTTCCAATACAAAAGTGTGAAAATTTGCTCTTATTTCATGTTTGAGATAATTTTACAGAAAATTTTTTATAATGACATAGCCGAAAGTTATATTTTTTAGATTTAGAAATGTAAGAAGAGTATTTCTTTTAAATTTCAAACGTTTCCGACAATAATGGTGGGGTGGACAAACTACTACTCGGAAAAGCTCGACCACTTTCCATACAAATGTATGAAAACATTCCCTTCATGGAAGTTTGACATCGATTTACAAAAAATTTTTCAAAAGTATATGGTAAAAATTAATATTAATATAATAGGACAAAAAAAATTTTAAATTTTTATGGTGTTTTGGTGTTTAATATTTTCAAAATTAAGAAGTACGTTTTTATTGCGGTTAAGAGGTCAGTAAAGCGATTATTATTTTTTTATTACCGTTTTTTGCCATGTACAACACGTGCACAAATGCGCTAAAGGAAAAACAAGCACAATTAGGTATTCCGGAACTAAAATTCTTGCAGTGCTATAAGACGAGAAGGAACTCGACGTATAACATGTTCGTTTGTGTCATCCAAAATCGTACATCTTTAATAAACTTGTTGGCGGACAGAAATGTGACTAGTCAGCGAGTTGCGGTGGATTTTGAATTATCTTAAGCTGAGTGGAGCAAAATTGAACAAATAAAAAGCGTTCCGGAACCAACATACCTTCTTACCGATATTTTATGCTCTAACAGATCTTCGATTTCGATGGTTCGCCCAATACTAAACCACTGGATTGAAGAGTACTTAAATGATGATATAACCGACGATGATTGGACAATTTCTTTTAAAACTAACGTCAAGGCAGAATGGAAAGTCGCTTTAATTTGAAGATCTCACCAGATGTAGCAACAAGAATGTTGGCATCATTTTTCGATCCTCGTTATAAAGATATGGAGCATGAAACTCTTTTGAATCAATCCCAAATCAAAAAAGGAATTGAAGGGGCTTTTGTGTAAAGAAAAAGAATTACCAACAGAATATACAACATTTCAGCATTCTAAAATATGCGCTATCGACAAACTTTTAAAACGAACGCAGAGCACAAATGATAACCTTGACATCGAGTGGTCGAGATATCAACGTGAAAAACAAATCGAGTGGAAAGACTGTCCACTAAAATGGTGGCAGGATCGTGAAGAAAAGTACCCGAACATATCACGAATGGCCAAGAGATTCCTTTGTATCCCAGCAACTTCAGCATAATCAGAGCGGTGCTTTTATACAGCTGATAATGTTGTCACTGCTAAAAGAAGTTCGCTGAAACCATAATTTTTCAACATTCATTGTTAAAAAATTATAAGATTTTATGTACTTAAATAAAATGAAATATTCACTAAAATAAATGTAATAACTTACATCAAACTTGAAAGAAGAGTAAATCTGCGCACACTGTATGTAAGTAGCTGAATTTTTTCGAGTAGTAGTTCGCCACCTCCATAATTTTCTTAGAATAGTTTGAAATTTGAAGGATACAATGTCCTCAACTCGAAAACTTCACAACATATAAACTTTTAGCAAGTCGGGAAGAAAAATGTTCTGTAAAATTACATCAAACTTAAAAGAAAAGCACATTTTAACACATTTATGGAAACTGGCTGATTTTTTTCGAGTAGTATTTCGAGCTTTTCCGAGTAGTACTTTGTCCACCCCACCATTATTGTCGGAAACGTTTGAAATTTAAAAGAAATACTCTCCTTACATTTCTAAATCTAAAACATATAACTTTCGGCTATGTCATTATAAAAAATTTTCTGTAAAATTATCTCAAACATGAAATAAGAGCAAATTTTCACACTTTTGTATTGGAAGAGTCTGATCTTTTTCGAGTAGTAGTTCGTCCGAGCCACAATTTTGGTCAGATTACTTTGGAATTTCGTGTACGAAATGTAATCATATTTCCAACTTTAAAAAGCATAAATTTGTACCATGTGTGCCTTAAATATTTTGTGTGAATCGATGTCAAACTTGCATGAAGTGTATTTTTTCATACATTTGTATGGAAAGTCGTCGAGCTTTTTCGAGTAGTAGTTTGCCCACGCAAGTGGGACGCTCCGATTCAAGTGAAATTTAATAGTGATATTCTTGGTATCTGTACGATTCTAAAAAGTATACATTTGTTATACTAAATACCAACATTTAACTTTTTACATGCTTTCAAACATGAAAAATGCTAATTTTTACTACTCGAGCGACTCGTTGAGCTCGAGTAGCTCATTAACTACTCGAGTAGCTCGAGCTTCGAGTAGCTCGAGTAGCTCGAGTACTCGAGCTTGACCGTAGGCTCTGGTACCAACTGTAACATAACTAATTATTAAAATTGTTAATACCTATAACAGGAACCGGTCTAATTAAGAATACAGAGTTGTTATGATTTTAAGATATATGTATGTATGCTTACTTCTTTACTACCACGCACCACTAACAAAAAGGATTTTTGTAGTGGTGCCAAAACAATGGAAACTTTTAAGCTTCTGTACCAACCAGGGCTCCCCATTACCCGAGCTTCGAGCTACTCGAGTTACTCGAGCTGCTCGAGTAGTTGATTAGCTACTCGAGCTCAACGAGTAGCTCGAGTAGTAAAAATTTGCATTTTTCATGTTTGAAAGCATGTAAGAAGTTAAATATATGTATTTAGTATAACAAATGTATACTTTTTAGAATCGTATAGATACCAGGAATATCATCGTTAAATTTCACTTGAATCGGAGTTTCCCACTGTCGTGGGCAAACTACTACTCGAAAAAGCTCGACGACTTTCCATAGAAATGTATGATAATATTAACTTCATAGATGTTTGACGTCATTTAAGAAAAAATTTCCAAAAAGACATGGTATGATTTTACGTATTTTGAAGTCATTTGTATTGGTAGATTAGTCTCCTGAAATATTGAAGCACTCTGATAAACACTATGGAGTGGGCTAAGTACTACTCGAAAAAGATCATCCACGTTCCACCCAAATGTATGGAAATAATGTTCTTCGTATATGTTTGATGCATATTTACAAAAAAATTTTTCAAGAACAGTTGGAAAAAACTTTCACTATTTTAATCTGAATATATGTAGAGGATATGTTTTCAAAATTTCAAAGCATTTGGACAAAAATGTTGGCGTGTGGGAACAACTACTCGAAAAAGATCGGAAATTTTGCAAAAAGTGTAAAAAAATAAAAAAAAAAATTTTTTAATTTTTTTACTGTCTGTAATTGACTATATTCAGAGATTACTCATAAAAAATTTTAAGCCATTTCGACCAAAATTGTGGCGTCGGTATAGCACGACTCGACTGATATTGGCCACTTTCTATACAAATGTGTGAAAATATGCTCTTATTTGAAGTTTGATGATATTTTCCAGAAAATTTTCCACAACGACGTAATAAAAAATTACATTCGTTAGAGCTGTATATACAAAGAGAACACTTCCTTCAAGTTTCAAAGCATTCCGCCAAAAATTGAAGCTTGGAGGACAACTACTCGACGAAAAACAAAAAATAAAAAATTAATTTTTCCAAAAAAAAAAAATTTTTTTTTTCTTTTTACTGCTCGAAATTGACCTTATTCACAGATGATTCATTTAAAAAATTAAGTCATTCCGATTAAAATTGAGCTCTGGGCGAACAACTACTCGAAAAAGATCAACCACTTTCTATACAAATGTGTGCAAATTTAATCTTATTTTAAGTTTGATGTAACTTTAAAAAAAAATTTCCATCAGGACTTGCTAAAATTTTTTACTGTTTGTAGTTGCAAATATATCAAGATAATCGTCCTAAAATTTCAAAGTATTCCGACAATAATTGTGCTGTTGGCGAACTACTACTCGATAAAGCTCGACCACTTTCCATACAAATATATGAAAAAATTCACTTCATGCAAGTTTGACATCGATTTACATAAAATATTTAAGGCACACATGGTACAAATTTATGCTTTTTAAAGTTGAAAATACGATTACATTACGTACACGAAATTTCAAAGTAATCTGGCCAAAATTGTGGCTCGGACGAACTACTACTCGAAAAAGATCAGACTCTTCCCATACAAAAGTGTGAAAATTTGCTCTTATTTCATGTTTGATATAATTTTACAGAAAATTTTTTATAATGACATAGCCAAAAGTTATATTTTTTAGATTTAGAAATGTAAGGAGAGTATTTCTTTTAAATTTCAAACTAGGACAAACTACTACTCGAAAAAGATCAGACTCTTCCCATACAGAAGAGTGAAAATTTGCTCTTATTTCATGTTTGAAGTAATTTTACAGAAAATTTTCATAATGACTTAAACAAATGTCATATTTTTTAGAAGTGAAAATGTAAATTTCAAATGTTTCCGAAAATAATTGTGAGGTGGACGAACTACTACTTTGACATCATTTTAAAAGTTATTTTCCAAAAATTCATGGCAAAAATTAATACATATTGTAGCCCCTCATATCAACATATTATTTCCCTAAAATATTGGAGCACTAGGATGAAAGGTATGGGGTGGGCGAACTACTACTCGAAAAAGATCAGTAATGAAAAAACAATTAAAAAAAATTTTTTTTGTGCATTTTAGATTTTTAATATTTTTAAAATTAAGAATATACCTAAAAAGAAATCAGAAAATAATATAGAGAATATTAAACTTACACAGGTAGTGCTCTTAAACTAGTTAATTGATAAAAATTCATAGATTGCATATTTTCGTCATTTGTATAGAAAATTAAATGATCCTTTTCGGTGAAAAGATTTGAAAGTGGCTGATTTTTTTCGAGTATAAGTTCGCCGCCTCCTTAATTTTCCCTGGAATAGTTTGAAATTTTAAGGAAATAATGTCCTGAAATCTATAACATATAAATTTTAAAAAATTCATGAAGTAAAATTTGCAGTAAAATTACATCAAAATTAAAATAAGAGCAAATTTTCACACATTTGTATAGAAAGTGGCTGATATTTTTCGAGTATAAGTTCGCCCAGAGCAGAATTTTATTCGGAATGACTTAATTTTTTATATGAGTAATCTGTGAATAAGGTCAATTACGGGCAGTGAAAAAAAAATATTTTTCTAAGGTTTCTGTTTGTTATCGAAGGAAGTGTTCTCATTATATACACAGCTCTAAAGAATATAATTTTTTGTTACATCATTGTGCAAAATTTTCTGGAAAATATTATCAAACTTCAAATAAAAGCATATTTTCAAACATTTGTATAGAAAGTGACCAATATCAGTCCAGTAGTGCTATACCGACGCCACAATTTTGGTCGGAATGGTTTCAAATTTTTTATGAGCAATCTATGAATATAGTCATTTTTGCAAAATGTCCGATCTTTTTCGAGTAGTTGATCCTACACGCCAACATTTTTGTCAAAATGCTTTGAAATTTTGAAAAAGTATTCTCTACATATATTCAGATTAAAATACTAAGAGCTTTTTCCAAGTGTTCTTGAAAAATTTTTTGTAAATAGGCATCAAACATATACGAAGATCATATTTTCATACATTTGTGTGGAAAGTGGATGATCTTTTTCGAGTAGTAGTTAGCCCACTCCATAGTTTTTATCACAATGTTTTAATATTCCAGGAGGGTAATCTATCAGTGTAACTGACTTCAAAATATATAAAATCATACCATGTATTTTGGGAAAAATTTTTTTAAAATGAAGTCAAACATTTAAGAAGTGAATATTTTCATGCATTTGTATGGAAAGGCGTCGAGCTTTTTCGAGTAGTAGTTTGCCCACGCCAGAAGGATAGTCCGATTCAAGTGAAATTTATAGACGATATTCGTGGTACTTGTACGTTTCAAAAAAGTTTACATTTGCTATACTAAATACTTATATTTATCGTTTTACATGATTTCAAACATGAAAAATGTTAATTTTTACTACTGCAGCCACACGTTGAGCTCGAGTAGCTAATTTACTACTCGAGTAGCTCGAGCTTCGAGTAGCTCGAGTACTCGAGCTTGAACGCAGACTTTAATAATTAGTACAAATATTTTGTTTTTTTAATTATTTTATATACATTTTTAGATATTTTATTATTTTATATTTTTAATGGTTTTAACGACTCTGACATGAACTTTAGTGTACATAACGTATAAAATTGATTTTAAAGTTAAAAAGTGTTTAAAAATCCGCCCGAATTTTACGGTACTTTATAGATAAAATGGTATCAAAAATTTAAAATCTCTTATTACTTAGAAAAATATTATATAAACATTGTGAAGGGCATTTAAAGTTTAACTTATTTATTATACACTAGCAGAATCCAGCGTTCGAAATTCGAGTGCCAGTTCTAGGAAATTTTATTTTTTCGTTTAATAAAGACCCTAAAGTTATGGTTCACAATTCAACTTAAATGAAGAAAACAAACAAACTCAACACATTAACAAATTTAATAAACACACACATAGCATTGTATAATTTTATGTATGTGTTAGTAGTAACTTTAAACGATCATAACTCCAAAAAAATATTCCAAACAATGGAAATCTGTAAATCTGGGTAACTGCTAAAAAGAAATACCTTTCAAATGATAAATTTTTTGTCAAAATCGGAGTAAAACTGTGAAACTTACATGGGTCACAAGGAATCGCCTTGCCTATTAATATTATAGATATATATCTACTATATATATAAGATGTCTTATAATTTTATAGTTTTTCTTTATTTCATTAAAAACTAATTTTTTAATTAATTAATTTACTTAAATTGAACAAAAGGCACAATTGGAGTTCTTAAAGCATTGTCGCTAAAAGAAAATTTACAAACTGCTTTCTCGAAACACTGTCTTTGAACATTTTTCTCCAAATGATAATTTAATTAAAAAAGTAGTACAGTTTAATTTAAAGAAATAAACAACTAACATGTTATTTTATTATTTTATTCATTGTGCTTTCTAAAAAAAAAAAAAAAATTAAGTAAAATATGTATAATTTCAATACAATACACAATTTCAATTATTCAAACATAAATCCAAAAATTCCATATTTGTGTACAAAAAAAAATAATAATAAAAAAGTGCCACAATAAACAAATATGAATAAAACCGATATGATACGTACGATACCACCTCACTTCACCGGTAGTTTATAATAACAATAACAAAATCAGCAACAACAAAAACAACAACAACTCAACACACGTTTCATTAGCTATTGTTGTACTCGTACTCGTAGTACTCGTACTCAATACGTTAAACTAAATTCACAGATACAATACAACAAATACAATTATACGAAACTCAATACAAATTTCAAATATTACACTCACACACATGCACACGAGCAACAAACATGCTAAAGAAGGCATGGCATTTTTTTCGTTATTATTATTATTGCTTTACTAGTCGGGGAAAAAAAAAGTCAAGTAACTGAAACATAGACTTCTTTTTTTCTTTTTCTATTCAACCAGTAAGAAAAATAATATGAAAAATATACCATTTATAACTACAATACAACAAAATGAAATATGTATAAAATAAAAAAAACTTCAAAATAGTAAAAAAAAATTAAATTATAAAAAATCGAATAAAATTATGAAAAGAAAATACACTCAATGGGTTTATGCATGCATACATACATACATACATACATACACCATTTGTACGACCATAT
Source organism: Cordilura impudica (assembly GCA_963682025.1). Taxonomy (NCBI): domain Eukaryota; kingdom Metazoa; phylum Arthropoda; class Insecta; order Diptera; family Scathophagidae; genus Cordilura; species Cordilura impudica. Next base: position 77,305,765 of record OY821520.1, on the reverse strand, counting down.
AAGAAGAGTTCAAAGTTACCAACAACCATAAGATCTTCAAAAGAACTCATTCCTTTATTCTATTTAAAATTCAGAATTTTGAAATTTGAAATGTTGTAATTTTCCATAATTTAATTTGCAAATTCTCCAATTCTTAAGTAAATAAATAAGTTATTCTTATCTTAATCAATATTTTTTTTTAATTTTTTAGATTTCCCAATATTTAAGTAAGCATTTTTTATGATGGAATCATATAACCCTTTTATAAATACATATACCTAAAACAAAATAAAGTTTTAGGAAACTTTAGAAATTTTTAAAATATATCTTTGAAATAGAGGGTGACCCAAAACCCACGCAAGATTTAAATTTGTCACCATTTGTGAAATAAAGTGTTGGCGACCAAAAACAAAGACAGTTTGACAGCTGACAGTTCAGGTTTAGTAAAAATGTTCATTGTTGAACAATATTTCAAAAATAATAAAAGTTTAGAGGCTACAGTTTGAAAATGTTGTACAAATATTGTCGGAATATTGATTATTGAAAATTACAGGCGACTGAAACACACGGGTCGTCCTAAAACATGACGTTCAAATGTCAATATCGAAGCAGTACGTAAGAGTGTTATTGAAAGGCCAGAAATTGAAAATTTCAAGAAGCTATCTACTGGTTATACTCTTTGATGATCTGAGTCTCATCGCTTACAAAGATCAATTGAAACAAGAACACTTGGGCGGTATTGACGAAATGCTGAAAAAAAAATACTCCACAACAAGTGAGTATAGGTTTTGATAGCACTATATAACCGCTTTAAAAAAAAAATCATGTGTCCCCGATCACTGGTGAGATGTGTAACCATGTAGTAATACAATTTTTTTATGGCACTTTATTAAAATCAAACAAAAAGCGTCATCTATATATCACTTATAACAATCAACTGCAGGGGCTTTGCTAATATAAAAATATTTATTATTTCAACTGGTTAATTTTTCATTTTTCATTTTTTATTTTTCGTTTTTCATTATTCAGTTTCATCTTTTATTTTTCAATATTTATTTTTCATTTTTCATTTCTCATTTTTTATTTTTCATTTTTTATTTTCATTTTTTATTTCTCATTTTTCAATTTTCATTTTTTATTTCTCATTTTTCAATTTTCATTTTTCATTATTAATTTTTCATTTTTTATTATTTATTTTTCAATTTTCATTTTCATTTTTAAATTTTTTATTTCTAATTTTTCATTTTTCATTTTTTATTTTTTATTTTTCAATTTTCATTTTTTGTTTTTTATTTTTAATTTTTCATTTTTCAATTTTAATTTTTTATTTTTAATTTTTTATTTTTTAATTTTTACTTTTTATTTTTCAATTTTCATTTTTCATTTTTCGTTTTTCATTTTTAATATTTTAATTTTTTATTTCAAATTTTTTATTTTTCATTTTTAATTTTTATTTTTTATTTTTCAATTTTCATTTTTCATTTTTCGTTTTTCATTTTTTATTTTTCAATTTTCAATTTTCGTTTTTCATTTTTAATTTTTCATTTTTCATTTTTTAATTTTTTATTTCTAATTTTTCATTTTTAATTTTTCATTTTTCATTTTTTAATTTTTTATTTCTAATTTTTTATTTTTCATTTTTCGTTTTTTTTTTTTATTTTTCAATTTTCATTTTTTATTTTTCATTTTTCACTTTTCATTTTTATTTTTCATTTTTCATTATTCATTTTTCATTTTTTGTTTTTCATTTTTCATATATTATTTTTAATTTTTTGTTTTTAATTTTTTATTTTTCATTTCTTATTTTTCATTTTTCGTTCTTCATTTTTAATTTTTCAGTTTTAATTTTTAATTTTTTATTTTTTATTTTTCATTTTTTAATTCTCATTTTTCATTTTTTTTTTTTTCAATTTTAATTTTTCATTTTTTATTTTTCATTTGTTATTTTTAATTTTTCATTTTCAAAAAGGTTATTACATATTATTATTTTTTCACCAATACAATCATAAGTCACACCGATTTTGTCTTACGCTTACGGTGTTTTTGTAATTGTATTGTGAAATACCCCCTGCGCGTTTATAAGTTTACACATAAAAAAAGAGCTTCGGGATTTTTTTTTTGGCAATTTTTGTTTTTTTTTTTTGTGCTATTATTTTTTTACTCCCTTTATATTAACTCGTAGTGTCTGCTTGTCGACAAAACTTAGGATCTTTGGATTTTTAACCCTTTTCCCGTGATCCAGGCAGACTCGTGGCGATCACAAAAATTATCTAACAAATCTTTTTTGCAAAAAAAAAATTTGTTTTTTGACAAAGATATTTTGAGTCAATCAATTATTTGATTACATGATGGTAAATTAATTTTCAAATAAATGGAGTGTAATAAAAACTTGGTTTTATGGGTTAGTTTTTTTTTGAAATCGCTTTAGACTGGGCTAAATCTTGCCACGTTTAAAAGGAAATAATGCGCGGAGGAAACTTAATGTTGGTTTTCAGGAGGAAATTATTCCTTTCTGAAGTTTTCAAAAACTTCAACCTTGCTGTAAAATGTTGTCTTGGAGAAAAGTTGGATATTAATGCAGCGAAGTATATTCAACTTTAAAAAAAACACTATAAAGTTTGTTCATTAACAAATAAATAATAAACATTAAAAATAAATTGATGGTTACACGAAAGGCTTACGCGATTTTTTTTATCATGTACTTTAATTTTGTTCTACAACCAATTCCAGTTTGGTACCGTAGAGTGAACAGGCATCAGAAGCTGTGCACTCAGATTTCAAAACTACCTGAATTTGATCTAAAGGAACACCTGGTGATTCCTGATATACGGAAATGTTAAAAAGAGCTATTTGTGGATACAATTCGCTATATTTTAATATGCAGATAAAATTTATAATTTATTTATTGTTTTTATTTATTATTATTTTAAATATTATAATAAAAAGAATTTTTTGTAATTAAAAAAATTAATTTAAAAAACAACAATTAAAAATTAACATAAAACTAACAAAAAACTAATGTTAAAAATGTAAATAAAATGGCCGTACTCGAAAATCTCTGCAACGATATTTTTTCATCCATTACAGTTTATTGAATACTTTCAAGCCCAACCTTTTTTTATGTTATCGAAAAAAAACACAAAAAATATCAAAAAATAAAAAATAATAGCACAAAAAACCAAAAAAAAAAAACAATGATTTTTCAAACAAAATCATCCTGAGCTATGATGCGATGATAGCTTCGTTAATAGTCAAAATTGCAGTATTTATGGTACAAAGAACCCTTATGTGCTTGTCCAAAAACAAATGCATCCACAACGTGTCACTGTTTTGTGCGGATTTTGGATAGGAAACATCATTGGAACATAATTCTTCAAAAATTAGGCTCCACAAGGAGTGACTGTTACTGGTGCTCGATATCGCGACATCATAAGAGAGTTCTTTCTGTCTAAATTAGATTGTGTTCACAAATTTCAATAGCGTTCATCCTTTGGCCAACAAAAGCTTATATATTTATATTTGCGATTACAAGGTTTACACAGACAGACAGACAGGACGGACGGACGGAGGGATGGACGACGGCATCGCTAAATAGACATGCATAGGGTATAAAAAGTGCTCTAAAAAAGCTCTAATGTTCTAATAGCGCCGAACATTCACTACATCTGAAAATGTCGGAAAAAACTCGCGATATAGTGTTGGGCGATCTGAAAGTGCGCGAGATTATTGATCAATTGGGTTTTTGGAAGCTGTCCGCTTAATGGGTCACAATTGGCCATATATACGTGTATACTAGGGCGGGGGATTTAAAAATCGTCCAAGTGACAAGGAAAATCGTATTCCCGAGGAACCATACTCTAAAACGAATTCTAATGTCCCGACTTTTGACCTGTCCGTCTGTCTGTTTCACTTTGATTTAATATTAAAATTAACACTCATACGTATACGTATCTTCTACTTTGCTAATAAATAATAATCATACGCCTTGACTATGTTATGTTATTCAAAAAGATCGACCGGATGAGGGTAAATAACTTTTAGATCACTCCGTGACTATTCGTGAATCTGCGTGACTATCCCAAAATTAATCTGTATTCACAACAAGACTATGGGCCAAGTTTCAGCTCAATTGCATAAGGGGGAATGGGGTTGCCCCATAGCAGACAGATAGACAGGTCAAAAGTCGGGACATCAGAATTCCTTTTAAGAGGTATGGTTCCTTGGGCAAAGTTTCTTATTTTGGTCCATAGAATATGATTTTCCTTGTCACTTGAGCGATTTTTTTGCCTCCTTACAAATCGACCCGCCCTAGGGTATACTCACCATGGCAAAATTGCATTCATTCATTCATCCATAATAATTAGAAGTAACTATTTCCGAAGCAAAAGAAATTCCTCGAAAAAAGATTTTGCTCCAACGATGAAATCATTGATGTCTATTTTGAGAATCTTGAGAAATCCTAGTATTTGAAAGAATGAAAAAATTGCAGAAATGTGGTACAAAATCTATTGAGATGGAAATCTTTTTTTTTTTGCTTAAAAACTGTCTATCATTCGAAAATTTACACGGATTTATTAATCCGTTCTCATATATAGTACCGGTTACAAAGACGGATTTTTGATTTTCGTTCTCTGGTTGAAGAATAAAAAATATTCGAAGCTGACCACGTACACATTTCTGAGTTTTGGATTAAAAAATCGGCCCTATTCCAGTTGGTGTTGTCGTATGAAAAAAAAATAAATAAAAACAAGTTTGGCATCACTGTTAGCATTATCGACATTTATCGAAAATATATGGGCAATTCCATAAAATGTCAACTTTTATGAAAAAAAATATTTTTTCATTTATATGAAGTAAGTTTAAAAAAATATTAAAATATGTTCCAAGTTACGTAATGTAATTCCTTACAAGCATTCTAAATAATAAAATAAATATAAAATTTATTTGTTTACTCAATTTTCTTTTAATACATGTTTAAGAAACTTTAGTCATTCCGTCACAGTCATTTCGTCACGTCAAATGACAGTTAATAAATTCGATACTATTACAGGCCAGTTGCTCTAAATTATAATTTTATATTGCTTATATATCATATGTAAAATATGCATTAGTTTAAAATCTGACTTGCTTCTTAATTTACAAAAGTTCCCAGGTTTTAATACCAGGACAGAGTCATGGTAGCAAAATGTCATTCCGTCACACAATGAGAAATCACTCAAAAATAAGAGAATAAAATAGTGTAGAAATTGTTTCTGAGTTTTTTTTTTTAAATCTCTTAATCATTAACAATCATTTTCAAACTGAAGGATGAATTTTCAATTCAAAATAGCTTTGTAGAATAGCCTTAACTTCAATTCTACAACTCAAAATGTCATTCCGTCACATATGGAATTGCCCATATTATGGTATTCTCCATTTCTAAACGAAGATAGTAACGACAAAGAAACATTATTTCTCTCCCGTCGCCATTGTTAGCATCGGAGGTCGAAACGACTACTACAAAATAAATTAAAATTGTAAAATGTACGACAGTGCGGAAAATTGAAATTTTAGAGTCCGAAATGAAAAAAATTCCGCATTTGGTAAGAGTTTTCGGAAGGGCATTAAATCCGTTTGGACCTGCAGTTCGTGACGGAAACCGTTGGCACAAAGTAGCAGTGAATATTAATTAAAATTTTAATAACAAATATACATACATATATCTGTGGTCACAAGCGATAACCGCCTAAGTCGAGTTAGGAACGATTTGAGTTATGTATGCTATCATATTCTACTAAAACCGCTTTATATTTACGTGAATTCACCATTCCTCTAACAATGTGTATTAAAAAGTTATTAATAAAAAAATGCTGACCTAAGCCGTAATGAAGCCTTATTATATTTATATAAAAAGTTATTTTTCTCAAAAGCATCCTTTTCGACTTAAGCGGTTAATGCTTGTGACCACAGATATAATTCAATTCGAAGGTATGGAAGGACTTCAAATTCAAGATTAAAAAGAAGCTTGTGAACAACAAATCAGAAGCCAGAGCAACAGGAGGAGATGCTGATAAACAGGTTCCTCTGTCACCATTTAAGGAAGTATTGGCAATTTTATTGCAATTTAAAAATAAATCCTAGAGGAAACGCTGTAGGATTCGTCGAGCCGGAAGAAGTTGAGGCGCTGCCAATCGAGGAATAGGAAACACGCAAAGTAACTTCAGAAAATGGAAAAATCGTAGAAATTAACATTAATGATGAAATACCCACACTAAATCTGCTGAAAAAGAAAGGATTACGTTATTGTGGAACCAGATCCCTTTCTTTGTAAATTAAGTTTACCGCATCGTTTCAGTGTTACTCAACAATTGTAAATTCTAGTCAAAATTCTGTTTGTAATATTTTTCTTCGTCGTCGCCACGAGTCTGCTTGCAAAGTTTCAGCTCGATCGGACTACGGGAAAAGGGTTAAAAGTCGATCCAAAGTTTTTACGGCAGGCAAGGAGACACTACGAGTTAAAATAAACGTTTCTTACATTGAATCTGGGATGAAAAATATATTAAAGTTCTTTCTTAACAACTTCCGATATAAATTTCAAATTCTTCACTTGAACTTGAAAAATAAAATTCTGTACTCGCCTTGCTTGATTTTTCGTTTAAAATAAAAAAAATTTTTTTGTTGTTATTTTTTATTCAATATTTCGCTATCCTTTGGATAGCATCTTCAAACTACCAAAAATGTGTCCTTAAACTTTTACATTTCATATTGTACCATATATTGTATACAATATACAATAATGTACAATATACAATCAGCCCTATTCTTGAAACGTTGTTATTTGAATAAGAATGAATTTGAAATAACATGAAATTAAATTTTTGGGTTCCTTGAAAACACAAATTTTATATTTTCGAAGTATTTTTCGAAATAATATTTTTTATTATCAAATGACATGAAACATATGGTTTAGCTTCAGAACCATATGTTATCTAGAAACCGAGGTACCATATGGTTCTTTAGTCACTTTCACAAAAAAAAATTTAGCATGTTTTCCTTAAGATTATAAATAAATTAAAAAAAAATATATTTTCTTTTAAAATAACATTTTACTTGTTCATTTAATTGTTTTTGTTCTTCAATTTCATTCAATTAAGAATGACTTCTCTTTTTGAAATAAGTTAGGCATTACCAAAGAAAATTCGAAATTCAAATAAATTGGATTTGACAGTTTCGAACATAAACAAAGTTGTGGCAGTCATATGCAAAAAAAAATAAAAATATGTGATTTGAGTGAAATATTATTTTAAATTCCATTATTCGTAATAATTAGTACATAAAGAATCTATGTTATAATTGAAAAAATTATAAAGGAAAATAGATTGTGCAAATAAAAAGTTTTTATTATAGTTATAGAACAGCATGATCTCCAAAAGTGTGTTTTATTAACACTGACTACTGATTACGAGTTTTTTTTTTAAATCAACGCAAAATGTAGACTTTTTTAAAATAGTTTTTTTTCATAAAATCAATGTCTAATTTTTTTAAATAATGCACCTTGTTCAATAAAAACATGTTAGAATTTAAATATCAATTGTTTTTTTATCTCTTAAGACCTGTGTAGTAGAAATAGGGGCATTTGTTTTGATTTCACAAAACCTTTTCTATGTGAATTAAAACAAGAAAAAATATTCTTATTGAAATCATAGAACAGCAAAAAACTCGTAAACGAGTTTTTTTTTTTTTTGTGATAGTGGTTTCAAGAACAGGGGTGAATATATTGCACAATATGAAATGTAAAAGTGTAAGTACACATTTTTGTTAGTTTGAATTATTGTTACTCATTAAATAATATTCCTGAAGAGGCTATCAAAAGGATAGCGAAATATTGAATAAAAAATAACAACAAAAAATGAAAAAAAAACTGGCCTCAAGCTTAAATATTTTATAATTCAATAACAACAAAAAGGTCGAAAAAACACTAGTATTTATTAATACTAGCAGATTCAGCGCTCGAAATTCGAGTGCAATTTCTAGGCAGCTTTATTTTTCAACTTAGCCAATTCACAAACCAACACTTTTATGGTTTATTATTATTGTGAATGAAGATAACAAACTCATTAACAAACACATTAACAAATTTAATAAAACACACATAGCCTATGTACAATTTTATGTATGTGTTAGTAGCAACATTAAATGCAATTTCCTCAAAATAAAGGAAAAAATTTACAAATTTGTAAATCTACAAAACGCCGAAAAAGAAATACCTTCCAAATAATAAACGTTTGCTCAAAATCGGGATAAAACGGTAGAACAAAACATCGGTCATAAGAAATCGCCTAGCCAATTAATATTATAGATAAAAAATAAATAAAAAATTTGCAATAATGTCAAAAATAACAACGTAAAATAATACAGTGCTACCAACCTTTATTAATTTTTATTTCTATTTTCGATAACTTCTCTTATCCGTTTCAATATATATCAATATTGCCAATTTGGGAACGAAACGACGATAAAAAATGACAACGACATAGAAACCACTATTAAAACGACAACGTAAACGGGATTAGGGCCGAATATCAAATATATATCTACCATAAAACACTAAAGGCAAGTTTAAAAGTCGCAATGTTTAACCTTAAAACACTTAAAACTTGTACTAGATTTTATTTTATGTCAAAGCATGAAACAAAATTGCACAAATCATTCCATACTAGCCGAAGTTTAAAATTTTCAAAAGTACAGAATACTAACATTATCTCCAATAAAGTTTTATCATCGGCAAAATTATGCTAATAAGCCTAATTAGAATACAGACTTAGCACTTTGTAGCCTTAAATTTATTACTTTTACAATTTGCGATAGAATGACAATTTTAAAATAAAACCGGTGTTACGAAATGTTAACGACCGGCATCCGTTATCAGCTGATATATAATTATCATATTAGTTATTACAATAAGAACTGATTCTTTAAAGGTCTTTAGCTACACAATATCCATCCACACCACAACCAACTCTAGGCCATACTACTTATTCTAACCAACCTACCAAAAAGCCAACTAAAATATTGTAACTGCGAGTACCATTAACAAAAACAAGAACCAAATAAAATATTTCAAACTTTAAACTTGTACATATTTTAAAAAGACATACACAGACATAACATACAAACATATTTTTTTTTTTATTATTACTGAAATATATCTATAAAGTCAAGAAAACTTATAAGCGCGTCGTTCGTTGTTCCAAAAAAAAAAAAAAAATAATAAAAATTGAAATTATAAAATAAAATCAAAGAGTCAAATTGTACTCTCTTCCTCTATAAAAGTATGTACGAGTATATTTTATTCGTACAACAGAAATAATTGAAACTATGAATTTACCAGTTTATCTAGCAGCAGGGAATAAAAACAGACAGACAGACAGACAGACAAACGTAGCAACTTACGACTACGAGTGTAATAATTTAATGAGCGCAATTTTTTCTTTTAATAATATAAAAAAAAAATCAACAAACAGCGTTATATTCTGTGTAGACGAATCTTCATGTACACTTCGCAATGTTATTGTGACAAGTTTAATTTAACATAATATTTATTGAAATAACAGTAAATTATTGAGTAAGGCTATTATTTACATAACATATTCGATATACACAACTTCAAAAAATATATTAAGTTGTATGACATTATTTATATATTTTTCCTTTTACTCCCACAAGGAGCATAGAACCTCCAATATTATATTGACTAATATCTGTTATATCTTATCATAACAAAGCAATTTTTAGATAAAATATATAATATTAATAGGCTAGACGATTTCTTGTGATCGATGTTTTGTTCTACCATTTTATCCCGATTTTGATCAAACGTATATTATATGAAAAGTATTTCTTTTTAGCCGTTTTGCAGAATTACAAATTTTTTAATTCTTCCTTTATTTTGAGTAAATTGCATTTAAAGTTGCTACTGACACATACATAAAATTATACTTACTAGCAGATTCCAGCCCTCGAAATTCGAGCGCAAATTCAAGTAAATTTTATTTTTTCATTAAATAAAGACCCTAAAAGTATGATAATCAATTATAGCCAATTCATAAATCAACACAAAAAACAAACTCATTTTATTACAAACACATTAACAAATTTACTAAACACACACATAGCATTGTATAATTTTATGTATGTGTTAGTAGCAACTTTAAATGCAATTTACTCAAAATAAAAGGAAAAATTTAAAAATCTGTAAATCTGCAAAACGGCTAAAAAGAAATACCTTTTAAATAATATATGCTTGATCAAAATTGGGATAAAACGGTAGGTCAAAACATCAGTCACAAGAAATCGCCTAGCCTATTAATATTATAGATGCTATGTGCGTTTTATTAAATTTGTTAATGTGTTTGTTAATGAGTTTGTTATCTTCATTCACAATAATAATAAAACATAAAAGTGTTGGTTTGTGAATTGGCTAAGTTGAAAAATAAAGCTGTGTAGAAAATGCACTCGAATTTCGAGCGCTCGAATCTGCTAGTTATATTAAATACACAATAACTGCGATAGTACGGATAATTGTTTTCAGATTACGAAAAAATTATTTATTTCGCATAAAAACCAACTAATAAAAACTAAGTTTTTATTATACTCCCTTTATTTGTAAATTAATTTAACATCATGTAATTAAATAAGTGATTGACTGAAAATATCTGTCAAAAATAAAAAAAATTTGTTGCAAAAAAAAATTGTTAGATCATTTTTCTCGATGCCACGATTTGATCACGGGAAAAGGGTTAAAAAAAGATCAAAAGTTTTGTCGACAAGCAGACACTACGAATTAATATAAACGGAGTAAAATAGGATTAGACTCTTTTCCTTATTTAGAAACGTCTTATAGTTAATTAAACGTAGGAATTTTTTAAAATAATTTTTAACAAAATGATTCCGATTATAACCTTAATCTGTTTATACCCTCCAAAAAAAACTTATTTAAGAAAAAAGTACTTTTTAAGAAAAACAACTTTTTAGAGAAAGTTACTGTCTTGTGAAAAGCTACTTTATTAAGAAAAAGTATTTTTTTAAGAAAATATATTTTTTAAGAAAATGTTTTTTTAAGGAAAATGTACTTTTTTAAGAAAAGGTTATTTTTTAAGAAAAGGTTATTTCTTAAAAATGGGTGCTTTTTTAAAAAGGTAGTCTTTAAGAAAGGGTTATTTTTAGGAAAAAGTACGTTTTTAGGAAAAGGTACTTTTTTAAGGAAAAGGTACGTTTTTATAAAAGGTTCTTTTTTTAAAAAACGTACTTTTTTGAAAAAATACCTTTTAAGAAAAAGGTACTTTTTATGAAAAGTTACTTTTTTAAGAAAATTTACTTTTTTAAGAAAATTTACTTTTTTTAAGAAAAAGTAATTCTTTGATAAAAGGTTTTTTTTTTAAATGTAAATTTTTTAAAATAGTGATTTAAAAAAAATTACTTTTAAAATAAATGTATTTAAAAAAATATTTCTTAAGAAAATTTAATATAAATGTTAAAAAATTCTTTTTCAAATAAATGAACTTTTCAAAACAAAAAAAAATTACTTATTTAATAAAATTTAATATAAATAATGGGAAAGGTACTTTATTAAGAAGAGGATCTTTCTTAAGAAAAGGACCTTTCTTAACAAAATGTACTGTTTTCAAGAAACGTACTTTTTTGAACAAATAATTTGTAAAAAAAAGTAAAAAAAATTTTATATAAATGTTAGAAGAGGTACCTTTTTTTAAATTAAACACTTTTTTTCCGAAAGGCACCGTTTTCAAGAAAGGTACTTTTTTAAGAAAAAGTATGTTGTTATGAATATCTACTTTTTAGGAAAGGGTGCTTTTTAAGGAAAAGGTACTCTTTTAAGAAATGGTACTTTTTAAAAAAAGTACGTTTTTCAAGAAAGGAAACTTTTTGAGAAAAGGTTATTTTTTAAGGATAGGTACTTCTTGAGGTACTGAGAGGTACTTTTTTTTTAAAAAGTAAAATTTTTAAGAAAATAATCTCTTTTAACATAAGGTACTTTTTAAAGAAAATTTACTTTCTTAAGAAAAGGCACATTATTAAGAAAAGATCCTTTTTTAAGAAAAGATACTTGTTTAAAAAAAGTTACGTTTTTAATAAAAAAAAATATTTTTAGGAATAGGTAGTTTTTTAAGAAAATTAAATTTTCAAGAAAACGTACTTTTGTAAAAAGAGGAAATTTTCTATGAAAAAGTAGTTCAGAAAAAGTACTTTTTTAAGAAAAGGCATATTTTTAAGAAAATAATCTTTTTTACCAAAAGGTGCTTTTTTAAGAAAAGGCAGATTAATAAGAAAATATACTTTTTTAAGAAAAGGTATTTGTTTAAGAAAAGTTACTTTTTTTCAAGAAAAAACGCTATTTTAGGAAGACGTACTTTTCTAAGAAAATACACTTTTTAAGAAAATGCGCTTTTCTATGAAAAGATACTGTTCTAAGAAAAGGTAATTTTTTAAGAAAATGCAATTTTTTTTTTTAATAATTGTATATTTATTCAATTGGTTACATTACAAAATTACAAATTTATGCCCCAGCGCCAAATATGGCTTTAAAGAGGCTAGTGGGCAACTAAGAATAAAAAATTATATATACAATGTTTTGCAATACCATAATTCAATTTGTAAGAAGAATTTTAAAATTTTCCAAAAAAAAAAAATCTTTTAAGCTATTTTTAAAAGTAGACAAAACTGAAATGCTTTTTAAATTGTCTGGTAGGTGATTGTGCTCAACTGGGCCTACAAATCTTATACGTTGCTTGGTTAATGCAAGGCGACATCCGTCGCTTGCCTTGTATTTCTATGCGAAAGTAACATATTTGGAGTAAATCGTGTGGTATTAGATCCAATACCATTAATAGACTTAAAGACATAAATCAACAGCTGCTGCTTCACAAGTCCATGTATTGGAAGTATCGTTTTGGCATAATTTTTGAATAAATCATTTGTGGAAAATCGTAATGGAAGACTAAAAACAATTTTCAGTGCCTTGTTCTGTGCCGATTGCAAAGATTTCATAGCTGATCCCGTTTTACATCCGAAAATCGTTGGAAGATATATCAGGTGTGAATGAACTAAAGATTGATAACCCAACATCTTAGTTGCAATATTTAATTTATTTTTGAACTTATGCAAGATTCCAATCCATGATGATATTCTCGACTTAAAGTAATCAATATGGTGGGAAAACCTTAGGTTATGATTAAGATTCATATCAAATATTTTATACATTCTGTTTCTCCAATCAAATTTCCATCAACATGTATACTTTATACGTTTATCATTTCTCGAATAAGGTTTAAACCTTATAAATTTGTTTTTTTTTTGCATTCAAGATTAATCTATTAAATCTAAGATACTCACATAGAATTGAGGCATCATATTCCATTTCTGTTTGCAGTACTTCTGGTATTAGTAGTTTTAAAGAATACCAACATCATCAGCATACATAAAAAGCTTTCCTTTAATATTTATATTTTTAATATCATTAATAAAAATGTTAATTCAATTTAACGTTAATTTAAATATAAGAAAAGGCACCTTTGTAATAAAAGATATTTTCTAAGAAAGTTCATTTTTAAGAAAATGCACTTTTTTCAGAATACTTTTTTAGATACTGTTTTAAGAAAAGAACAAGATAACTTTTTTAGAAAAGGTAAAATTTTAAGAAATGTTACGTTATAAGAAAAAGTAATACTGTAAGAAAAGATACTTTTTTAGAAATGGTACCTTTTGAAAAAAAACGTAGTTATTATTTTAAGAAAAGGTACTTACTAAGAAAAGGTACTGTTTTAGGAATAATATAAAAATTAACTGAATTTTTTTTGTTATAAAGAAAACAAAAATTGTAATTAAATATTTTTGTGGTTGGTGTTGGGGACTTCCCATTTTGATTTTTCGAGAAGAATGGCAAAATGGCAGAATTTTGTGTCAAAAAAAATTATTCTTCTATTAATTAATGTAAAAAATTGAATTTAATATATTAATATAAACTAATTATTGTTAAGAAACTATTTGCTTATGAATATTTTCAATAAAATTATAAATATTTTTTAATTGTTAAATAGCATTTAATTTGTATGGAGTATATACTCCATTTGGCTTCATAGGTTCAGTTTACGATGTGTTACAAATGAAATGACAAGCACAAATACAGTGCTAAAATTTAAACATTGACATTTTGTACAGCAGAGTATCTATGTATCTGGTAGATATTTATACACGTACTACAAGCTTAAAAATATTCTCTAGCATAGAATGAAGATTTACTTTTGGCTCTTTTATTCTACACATTATAATTGTTATCGCTGTGTAACATTGTTACAATATTTAGTTTACACTCGGAAAAATTCAATTAGTGTAAATTTAATGAAGTATCTAAAAGAGGTATAATATTTTTTATATCTATCTTCTATAATATTAATAGGCTAGTCGATTTCTTGTGACCGATGTTTTGTTCTACCGTTTTATCCCGATTTTGAGCAAACGTATATTATTTGGAAGGTATTTATTTTTCGGCGTTTTATAGATTTACAGATTTTTAAATCTTTTCCTTTATTTTGAGGAAATTGCATTTAAAGTTGCTACTAACACATACATAAAATTATACATATACTATGTTTGTTTTTTTAATTTGTTAATGTGTTTGTTAATGAGTTTGTTATCTTCATTCACAATAATAATAAACCTTAAAAGTGCCTAGAAATTGCACTCGAATTTCGAGCGCTGGAATCTGCCAGTTTTCATTAATATCTTATATTTATTTATTTGTTCATTAAATATTTTTGAAGCATAAATTAATTGGTTATCGAATTGTAAGCTTTAAAGTTTGGTTGTGCTAACCAATTAATTAGGTACATACAAACTTATAGCTCGATTGACAACAAACTCAGTGGAGACAAATCTACTTTCTCCGTGTCTTTATTGGAATATTATAGTACATTTTGCCCAATAGAAAGATGAGCAGCAGTAAATTTTTTAAGGAAATGTTAGAAAAATTAATCTAAATCTAAAAAATCTGTTTACACAGTATTAATGCATTATCGACAAATGCGTTAAGGAAATCGTTTGGCCCTTGATTTCAATGTAACTAATTCTTCCATCAGCTATATCAAATCTAATAGAGCATATCTATATAATAATATGTGAAGTTAAATTCTTAATTCCCTTTTTAAGCAATTTGCGGACACGGAGGAGTGTGAAAATTGGCATAGTTATAGTCCGTATGGAGGAGAAGCTGAGAATGATAAAATCTATGTTTAATCTGTCTTAAAAATATATTAAATAAAATAAAATATTTATAATAATTCGTTACATTCTGTTCATGCGAATGATTTAAATTATATATCAGACGCTCTGTGTTGAATTATGAATTGCTAAAATTGATTAACATACCTTTAGGCTCATTTTAATGTGTATAAATTTTGTATATATGAATACAGATTAAAAAAACAAGAAATTAATGGAAAAAATAATACGTATTTCCTAGAATTTGCACTTGGGCTATACCAGTATAATATTAATAGGCAAGACGTTTTCTTGTGACCGATATAAAAAATTTAGTTACCAACCGATTTTGACCATAAATACCTCATTTAAAAGGTATTTCTATTTGGCTGTCCACCATATTTACAGATTTTCACCGTTTGTAACTTTTTTTTGGAGTAAAATGCATTTAAAGTTGTTACTAACACATACATAAAACACTTATTTAAGCTTCAAATAAAAAACTATACAATGATGTGTGTGTATTTATTAAATTTGTGTTGATTAGCATACCTTTAGGCTCTTATAAAATTATTTATTAACAGACCCAGTTATACGAGTACATATGTATATCTTCTGCGTGTTCGACAAATATTTATAATTTCTAGACAACATTAAAATGCTGTTTCCAACACATATCAACACGCAACAAATAAATCATTGTAGCTCTGAACATTCGAAAAGTGAAGTGAGTTTTTATCCAACGTGAAAAAAGTCTATATTGATCGGTCCAATATTAAAGGAAAAAGCTAAAACAATTTTTAGTAACGAATATTTTGATAAAGATGTAAATGATTTTCGAGCAATTGATAAATGGCTTACGCAATTTAAAAAGCGTCACGGTCACTTCGTTTATTCACAGATTTCGAGTAAATATCGCAGAGATGGGACTAATAGAGTCACAAATATATAATGCTGACGAACCGGATTATTTTTCCGTTAAAACTTTAATAAGTTTATAACGGGTTAATGGATTTCGAATTGCTGAAGTCCGATATTAAATAACAAAGTTATATACAAATCAATGTCAAAACTTTGTACGTCCATATCTCGGGAAATATTGGCGGCTGCAAAAATTATTTATACAAAATCCCTCCAAAAAAAAATTAAATTGTGCCCAAACTTTAAATTAATATCTTAATTTTTATATTTATTATGATTTTCTTGTATTTATGGTAAATGACTGAATTGCTATGTTTTGTTTTCGCTTTTTTAAAATAAAATTAAAATAAAAACAATAAAAACCGGTTTTAACGTAGTTTCTAGTCAGCTTAATTCTTTAATTCTTGTTTTGATTGTTTCTTAAAAAATCATATGAGTCCGATCACAGGGGAGATGTGTAAACTTCTAGCAATTAAAGATTTTTTTATGGTACTTTTTTGAAATCAAAGGGAAAGCGTCATCTATCACTTATAGCAATCAACTGCAGAGGCTCCGCTAACATAAAAATATTTATTATTATTTATTATTTCAACTGGTTAATTTTTCATTTTTTATTTTTCACTTTTCATTTTTGTTTTTAATTTTTTATTTTTCGATTTTCATTTTTAATTTTTCATTTTTCATTTTCATTTTTTGTTTTTCATTTTTTATTTTTAATTTTTTATTTTTAAATGTGAATTTTTTATTTTTCATTTTTAATTCAGAATTTTTTTATTTTTAATTTTTTATTTTTATTTTTCATATTTCATTTTTCTTTTTTCATTTTTCATTTTTCATTTTTTCTTTTTATTTTTAATTTTATATTGTTAATTTTTCATTTTTTATCTTTCATTTCTTATTTTTAATTTTTTTTATTTTTTATTTTTCATTTTTACTTTTTTTTTTCATTTTTATTTTTCATTTCATATTTTTCGTTTTTCATTTTTTATTTTTCATTTTTTTTATTTTTTATATTTTATTTTTTATTTTTTAATTTTAATTTTTATTTTTCATTTTATTTTTTATTTTTAATTTTCATTTTTTTTTCATTTTTTATTTTTCATTTTTATTTTTATTTTCTTATTTTGCCTTTTTCATTTATTATTTTTCATTTTTCATTTTTAATTTTTAATTTTTAATTTTTAATTTTTAATTTTTAATTTTTAATTTTTAATTTTTAATTTTTAATTTTTAATTTTTAATTTTTAATTTTTAATTTTTAATTTTTAATTTTTAATTTTTAATTTTTAATTTTTAATTTTAAATTTTTAATTTTTAATTTTTAATTTTTAATTTTTAATTTTTAATTTTTAATTTTTAATTTTTAATTTTTAATTTTTAATTTTTAATCTTTAATTTTTAATTTTTAATTTTTAATTTTTAATTTTTAATTTTTAATTTTTAATTTTTAATTTTTAATTTTTAATTTTTAATTTTTAATTTTTAATTTTTAATTTTTAATTTTTAATTTTTAATTTTTAATTTTTAATTTTTAATTTTTAATTTTTAATTTTTAATTTTTAATTTTTAATTTTTAATTTTTAATTTTTAATTTTTAATTTTTAATTTTTAATTTTTAATTTTTAATTTTTAATTTTTAATTTTTAATTTTTAATTTTTAATTTTTAATTTTTAATTTTTAATTTTTAATTTTTAATTTTTAATTTTTAATTTTTAATTTTTAATTTTTAATTTTTAATTTTTAATTTTTAATTTTTAATTTTTAATTTTTAATTTTTAATTTTTAATTTTTAATTTTTAATTTTTAATTTTTAATTTTTAATTTTTAATTTTTAATTTTTAATTTTTAATTTTTAATTTTTAATTTTTAATTTTTAATTTTTAATTTTTAATTTTTAATTTTTAATTTTTAATTTTTAATTTTTAATTTTTAATTTTTAATTTTTAATTTTTAATTTTTAATTTTTAATTTTTAATTTTTAATTTTTAATTTTTAATTTTTAATTTTTAATTTTTAATTTTTAATTTTTAATTTTTAATTTTTAATTTTTAATTTTTAATTTTTAATTTTTAATTTTTAATTTTTAATTTTTAATTTTTAATTTTTAATTTTTAATTTTTAATTTTTAATTTTTAATTTTTAATTTTTAATTTTTAATTTTTAATTTTTAATTTTTAATTTTTAATTTTTAATTTTTAATTTTTAATTTTTAATTTTTAATTTTTAATTTTTAATTTTTAATTTTTAATTTTTAATTTTTAATTTTTCATTTTTAATTTTTAATTTTTAATTTTTAATTGTTAATTTTTAATTTTTGATTTTTAATTTTTAATTTTAAATTTTTAATTTTTAATTTTAAATTTTAAATCTTTAATTTTCAATTTTCCATTTTTAATTTTTATTTATAATTTTTTTTTTATTTTTTTTTAATTTTTAATTTTTCATTTTTTATTTTTCATTTCTTATTTTGCGTTTTTCATTTTTTATTTTTCATTTTTTCAATTTCAAAAAGGTTATTACATATCATAATTTTTTCACCAATACAATCATAAGTCACACCGATTTTGTGTTACATCTTACGCTGTTTTTGTGATTGTATTGTGAAATAGATTTTTACCCCCCTGTGCGTATAGATGTTTTCACATAAAAAAAAACTTTCAGAAATAAGAAATATTCAGAAATTCAAATTACCTCAAAAACAAAGTAGCTCGAATTTGCGAATTTTGTGACAAGTTTATCGATTTGTATAATTAGTTCTTCATATTTCAATATCAATTCATATTGTCCCAATATCAATATTTTATTATTAAACTTTAATTTGTATTAACCGATTGTATTTAAAATACAAATATTTTAAAATGTTAATTACAATTTCTCAATTTCAATCTAATATGGTGTAGATTAATAAGTAGTACTTTTTGAAACTACTTTGGAAGCATTAAATAAGTGATTATTTTAGAATGACTTTTCAAAATTATATGAAGGCATTGCATTGCATTTCTCACTTATATAGAGATCACGCTAAAAATTTATTTAGTTATTTATTATTTTGGAAGTTTATGTAAACAATTTAGTGGGAGGAGTAGGAGCTTCCCTTAATGATATATATTCCAAATAAAATCAAACATAAAATTATTCACATTCATTTTTAGCCGAGTGTAAAAGATTTCAAATATTTTATTACTTTAACTTAATTTTATGTAAACACATTTACTATACGAAGCCAAATCATGGTTGGAAAACTGCTCTCTCACGAAACATAAAATAGCAAACAATAACAAAAACAACAACAACAGCAATAAACACAACCAGAAAATATATTAAGAAAAAGAAAATTGTATAGAAAATTAAAAAGAAACATTTCGCACACAATGAGAAACAGAAAAAAAAAAAAACAAACGAACGAACCAAACCAATATTCAAACTCAACAGCAGCAATAAACCAACATTTAAATTTTTGTATAGAAACTTACAACAACTGAACACAAAATACAATATAAAATAATAAATAAATGAATTGTTAATATAAAACCAGCCAGCAAAGAGCAAAGACACAGGAACAACAGCAGGCTAACAGACAAACGAAACCAACGAACGAATGGACGGGCGGACAGACGAGGCAGCAAAGCTCAACCCACCACTAGCTTTACATGCACATTTTTACAATAAAACACTTTATTGCAGCACTTGCTGCTTCCGTCGTATAGAAATAGTGTTTTTTTTTTTTGTAATTTTATTTGATCTCTCAGATTTTAAGTGAAGCTGAGTAGTTGTTGTTGCCGCTTCGTATAAGCTGCTGAGACACATTTGTGTTTCTTCCGTACTTTATGTTCTTATTGTAAAAAACTATACAAAAATGTGAAGAAAAAAGTCAAACAAAAATAGAACAAGATATTTCCAATAGGCTGTAGAAGAAGCTAGATATTTTTCGGTGTTTTTAAAGTGGTATTAACGGCAAGAGTTGCCAACTAAGGATGAAAAACTTAATGAATATAAGTACATACATATATGAATATAATGAATATATATACATACATACATATATTTAAAGTTTAATTTGGAAAACGAATCGAATGTGGAAATTTTTTTTTCAGCCTCCACAATGTTGTTGTCCTCTTTCTACAAAAGAGATTCAGCAAACAAATTTCGGAAGCAAACTTCGAGGGAGGTCAACTCATAGGCCAGGTAACCCCCAACAAATTTTGGATTTTCCGGTATTCCTAAATATCTTTTATATATGGAGGATACTGATTAGCTGAGTTCGGATCCTTCACCACTTATACCAACTTATCTGCTGATGAAATTTATAAAGTGATCTCTCTTAGAACCAATTTAACTCATTCCAATATTTGTTAGAATGAAATGTTAGTCTGAATATTCGAATGAAAGATGGATTGGAACTTTACGCACTGTGGAAAATTTTAGGAACCTAATTCATGTATCAACACACTAATTCGCAAACAAGTAATCGAAATAAGGTACTAGTATCAGCGGAAATTAGGCGTCTTATAATAAATAAAAGGAGATTAAGGAGAATATGGATACAACCAGAAACACTGTAGATGAAACCAATTTAAATTGGGTCACGAGTGAATTACAACAACGTTTAACTGACTATAAACGTGAAAAACTCAGCTATTATTTAAAAGCCTAAAAACTTAAAAAACTAATGGCCACAATCTGTGGAATACTACAAAATACTTAAAAAGGCCAATAAAAAGAAGCGTACTCATAAAAGACACAAATGATTTGTAGTACAAATCCGATTCCAGTAAAGCCTACGCGTTATCGCAATTCTTAAAATCTAATTTTCAGTCCTTTTTATTCAATAACTTGGAAGACGAAACAATGGTATCCTCATTTCTGGACAGCCCATCAAACATATTTCTCTCAATGAAATGGAATTAGAAATATCACCAGGGGACAAATTTTCGCAGTCGTGATCGAAATAATTTCGTATCGAAATTTAATTCGATAGTGAAAACATTTCTTATAATAAGTAAATAATTTCCTTACTCGTTACGAAACGAAACGATATATTCAGTATTGCAAAAGACGAAAATAAATATGTTTTACAACACTGCATATATAAACAAAAAACATATGTTTATTATAAATTGCAAAGAAGCGACATTAAAACGAAGTGAAATATTAACAAATTGATTTAACTTTGTTTTTTTTATTTATCATCTTCCGATTCGTTGGTAAAGGGCAGATTCTTATCTCGGTTGGTGATGGCAACTTGTAAATAGCTCCAAATACATTACAAAATTAAATATTTCATTATTTATTTATTTATTTTTGACCTAAAGTTACTAAAATTAATATTTTCTTCAAATATATTATATTTATTTGCACTAACATTTTCTTTTTTCATTAAATTGGGAAAAAAAACACTTTTTTTCGCATGCTATTTTGCAAACGAGTCAAATTTCGCAAGGTTGCATTTGAATGATCACTCGTTGTCGTATCCTAAAATCAGAAATTTCACCACATATTATTCGTTGTCGTATAAGAAAATCGCAAAATTACAAAAATTCGCACGTTCGAATAAAAATACGTTCGCTTGCGACTGCACAAATTAGACCCCAGGGGCCAAATCACCGCATTCTACAGCGAGTAAAATCAATCGAAATTTCGATAATGAATGCAAGGCCAAATCACCGCATTCAATATCGAGTAAAATCAATCGAAATTTCGATAACGAATGCGGTGATTTAGCCCCAGGTTTCGATAAAATTTACGCCAAAGATATTAAATCCCTGCCTAAAAAATAAAGCATTTTTAGGGCTTGCAATGCCGGACGAAATTTTCAAAAACCGGTATTTCGGGATCCCGGTATTAATACTGGTATTTAAAAAACGCAAAAAAGTGACACTACACTGTAAAAAAAGAAAACAAAATAATTTTTCTTTCATTATCATCGAAATTAAAAAAATTTAATGCCGGATACTGGCTCAGAACCAGCTGATGACTCGGAGACGTCGATGATGACGATGTGGACATGTTCGTTGCGATAAATGTTTAAAAAAAACTGTCTGCGTGAAACTGCGGGGAAAAATTTTACATCTTGAATTTTTCCAAAAATCGCCCTAATGTTCCAAAACTTTTCGTGGAGAAGCGATGTTTTTACTGCATTTTTGGAAGAAAATTTATTGAATAAAAAGTGTTCAGAATTATTCACGGAATACTAAATTTTTTCAGAATGAAAAATTAAATTTTTCCGCGCTGTTTCACGCAGGCAGTTTTTTAATACTAATCGTAACGAAGATTCTCAGCTGAAAATTTTTGAAAAAAAACCATTCTTGCGCTCCGTAGGATACATTTGCACCAAAAACCATTTTTTTTTTTTTTTTTTTTTTTTTGTAAAAACCAATTTTTGGAGAACAATTCCAGAAAAATACGAGCCGAAATTAAAAATCGCAAAAGAGGGAAAATTCAAGACGAATATTTAAAAAAAAAAACAGTTCAAACAGTTGAACTATGTGGGGTGTAGACTAATTTGAACAAAACAGGAGCTATTCGTCCCACTGTGCGCCCTCTGAACTGAGGGAAAATTAACCTACAAAAAGGTATTTCGTAATGTACAAAAAACAAATTATTTCAGTAGGGCCACTTCACCTGTATGTAACTTTCAAAATTAGATTTAATCTTTTAACATGACAACACCTAAAAATATGCTAATTACTTATGTAACATAAAATCTATATATATAAAAGAAAGTCGTGTTAGTTACACTATTTATAACTCAAGAACGGCTGAACCGATTTGGCTGGAAATTGGTGACAAGGTAGCTTAGAACCACGAGGCGGACATAGGATACCCATGTGACGTGACATAAAACATCTTTGGTTTATGTGACAAAAAAAATTTTTTTTTACTTTTTAAGATTTTTGCATCTGACGTAGAATAACAAAACGCAATGATATAACAATGCCGCGACCAAGACGATCGAATCATTCCCGACAAAGCCGTCTTGCAATTTGCCTTGACAATTAACAAATCACAAGACCAATCCTTGAAAGTTTGTGGTTTGAATCTGGAATATCCATGGTCAATTATATGTGGCATGTTCACGGGTCGGAGGACCATTTGCGTTGTTTGTTCTTGCGCCTGATAATAAAACAAAAAATGTTGTGTATCACAAGGTACTTAACTGAAGAGTGCAACCTATGCACCAAAATACATGAACAATAAAGATTCATTAAAATACTTAATTTTTTTATTTGTATTTCCTAATAAAAATTTGAACTTAATAAAATCCAAAATCTGCTTATTTATTGCCTCTAAGGCAGAACAGATTTTGCCGGGTCAGCTAGTAGTTAAATAAAAATGATATGAATGTTAACTTACAGCAAAAAAAAATTAATACCGGATACCGGTATTAAGTGGTAATTTGAAAGGTCTCAGTCCAATATTAAAGCCGAGCTACATTTTACCATTGGGGAGTCTGTTCTTTCGTTTACGATTATAAAATATAGGGTGGCGGAGTTTTAACGAGGCCGTACGAGCTGGCAAGACGAACACCGTAGTGTCGACCAGTTTAGGTTGGCACGCTGGAAACGATTAAGAAAATACACAAAATGGTATTGGATGATCGTCGGCTGAGCCTGCTGAAATGATAGGCATTTCAAAAAGTGATATAAATCGCATATTGACTGAAAATTTGGAGATGAGAAAGCTGTCCGCAAGATAGGTGCCGCGTTTGCTCAAAATAGAACTAAAACAGCGACGTGAAGATGTTTCAATGCGTGATGTTTCACCGGAATAAAGCCGAGCTTTTGCGTCTATTCGTAACCTTGGATGAGACATGGGTCCACCACTTCTACCGAGAGACAAAGCAACAGTCAAAAAAGTGGACTAAAATGAAAGTTCCAATTTTTCATTACACATTTGGTTGTATTTTAGTTTAAGGTTTAAGAGTATAACTCTTCGCTTGGATTCTCATTGCATTGGTTTCACAGCAAAGATATATGAATTAAATTTTTAACAAACAAACTGTCTACTGCTTTTGGTTACTGATGAGGGTTGGTGACCCATGCAGAAAATAGATCGATTTTTGAAACAAATGTGCCAGTATTTTTTGTATTTTAAAGTAAAAATATTTGATCTTGAGCCTAATTTTAGACTCAACTTGCTTATTATTGTTAAATAGATTGCAAATAGAGATTAATTAAAAAAGAAAAAAAATAATACAACTTTGACATAGTCACGCATAGTCACGCACGGTCACGAAGAGATTAAAACCTCACTTCCCCTTATTCGATCGATCTGCAACTTTGCCGATAGACTTGTTGTGGCCAAAGAATCATTTCATTACAAAATACAATATAATATTAAAGAAAAACCAAGAAAACATTACAAGATTACAAAAAAAAAATAAAAAATAGTAAAAAAATGTAATTAATTAATAAAATTATTATGCAAAATATTCACAAAGGAATTTATTAAAATTTTAAACTTCGTTGCTGAAATTTTGGAAGCATATTCCAAAGACATATGGCGCACAGTGGCTCAAGAATTGAATCCGTTGGACAAAACCTAAATTTTTTATTGTTACCGATTGCAAATATTTTACCGAATTTTAGACGAATAGAACTTTTGGAGACCAAAACGGATCAAAGAATCTAACTCACCCAAGGAAAGGTGAAAGTGTCTTCTTTAACCCTATATATACTATTGCACCCGTCTGGACTGGTCCGTAGAACAGTTTCATAATTTTAATAAAATTAGTCAAAAATTATTATAATATAAACGACTCTGATTCTCTCACGATTAGTGTGCAATGGTGTGACAAATTTGTAATTTCTTTGAAACCATATAATTTACAAGATTTGTAAGGTTTGTAGTCTTTTTAAGCCCTATTTAGTTTTTTATATCTTATTAACATTCAGAGCCTTCGAACAGTACAATGAGAGGAAAGTATATTTGGAAAAATCAATCACCATTTTCCACGAACTACTGCAGAACAATCAAATTTGATTTGAAAAAAAGAAACTCATGATACCATTAAAAAATAAGTCAGTGATATCAGAGCCCAAATTGCAAAACTACAGCCATTGGAATTAAAGATTGACGGGCAGAAAATTGAAATAAGCTACCACTTAGTGATAAAAATGATAGATGGCTTTCAGGCTTTCACTGACCTACTGCATTACCTGCCAAACAACATCAACATCAAGCTAATTAAACCAAATCCCGGAAATGTCATTAGATAATACTGATGCATCTGAATATGCATATGAATATGGATTATCATCGCTACATAAAAGAATACGATTTTTGGAACACATACTGAAAATCAGTTATAATTTAGATTTCGGGACAACAAGATCAATTAGCTGAACTTTTTGCAAAAAATTCATTTTTGCCGGATAGCGATCAACCACTGCCCGAACTCGAAAGAGTATCTTGTACTATGCCTAAAATATTCTTCCGAGCACGTGCAGTTAAAATGGTTCTTTCGGATCTCAACATTAATAAGTCTCCGGGACCGGATGGTATACTAGCAGCCAGTCCATTGGCCAACCTTTTCAGCCATTCGTACCGGGCGGGAGTCTTTCCCTTTCGCTGGAAGGTTGCTAATGTCCAACCAATCCCTAAAAAGGGTGCGGCTAATAACCCTGAAAATTACCGTCCAATTGCAATCTGCTCTGCACTCTCAAAGGTGATGGAGAGCATGATCAATTTCCATCTTGTGAACTACCTAGAAGCCAACTCACTTATTAATGATCGTCAGTATGGCTTCCATAGAAATCGTTCCACGGGAGAACTGTTAGCTCTACTTTCTGAGCGCTGGAGTCGATCCATTCGCAATTTTGGCGAAAGTAAAGTGGTTGCTCTAGATATTTCCAAGACATTCGATCGTGTGTGGCGCGGTGCACTGATATCTAAGCTTATTGCATTTGGGGTCGGTAAGGACTTCTCTCGCTGTATATCGAGTTTTCTCAGAGATCGAACAATACGTGTTGTTATTGATGGGGTCTCATCCAATGAGTTTCAGCTTAATTCAGGGGTACCCCAAGGTTCCGTTCTTTCTCTTTCTATTTTCCTTATCTTTCTGAACGACCTTCTTGGTCAAACTTTTAACTCTATATACTCTTTCGCAGATGACAGCAGCATTTGTCATCCATTTTCCTTTAATTGTAGGCCAAGCCTCTTGGAGGTTGGGGGGCAAAAGGCGGACAATGAATGACACACTCAATCAAGACCTGTTAACAATCTCCGAGTGGGGTAAAGCGAATAGGGTTGATTTTAATGCGCTGAAGACTCAATGTTGTATGTTGTCCCATAGGGTTATGAATTAAACAATGTCATCTGTATACATGGGTGGAATAGGTATTGAGGAGTCGGATACTCTTGATGTTCTAGGCATGAGAATTCAATGTGATGTTCATTGTAACGAGCAGTGTCGAAAGAAGCATTCAAGTGTCTTGGTTTTCTAAAACGGTGCAAAAATTACTTCACTCCTTCTGATCTCCTTAAAATCTATACCACTTACATCCGACCGAAAATGGAATACAACTGCCATATATGGGCAGGAGCTTCAAAGTGTATATTGGAGCTACTGGACCGTGTGCAAAGGAGGGCGTTGATGCTCATCAATGACAGTAGGGTATCCAATTCTATTGAGTCATTGGAACATCGTCGGAATGTGGGTTGTGTATCACTGTTCTCTAGATACTACCATGGTAAATGTTCTTCTGAGATTAGCGAACTTATTCCAAGTGCCCGAGTTTCGGTTCGCTCTACCCGCTTCTCTAGTAGATCACATCCGTTTGTAGTCTATTGTCCAGTTGATCGCACAACGCATTACAGAGAGAATTCGTTTATCAGTCGAACTAGCTGTATGTGGAATAAACTCCCCGCAGAGGTCCTTCCTGACAGTTATAATCTAATAAAATTTTAGTCAAATATCCACAAACACTACTCCCTCTTTCCTCCTTCCCATAACCTATTTTCCTGAGATCAACACAATGCACTGCATCTGTAGGGCCATCCCCTGAGTGTTGGTTAATAAATAAAAAAAAAATAAGAAACAAAGACACCAACAAGGAGTTAAGAAGTTTAAAAAGAAACATGTTCGAGATGAATATCTGAAATGAGGCTTCATCATAGATCAACCAAAACAGGTATCAGGTAGTACAAATGATGGGAATACAGCAAGAAGATTCTTTTCAGACTCCGAAACAGCCTTTGAAATAACGGGTATTGATGTGTTGATGTAAACCTTATTTCAAGATTTACAACAATCATCTGATGTATTTGCACGCAATCAACAAATTGACGCTAAGAATTTTGTAATGATTTTGCCACGAACATACACAACCAAATACTCATGAAAAATATGACTACAACAGTCCATAAAATCCTCCATCATGTAGAAGATGCCATTAAATATCAGTTAGTATCACCTGAATATGGATTACAGATTTTATAGAGGGCACAATACCAGAAAATCGTCACGAAATGTTACAAATGAAGATCTGTTTAATATATTATTGGCAATGTCAGATCCATTCATCCCTAGTATTCGAAATCAATGGAAAGTAGAAAATCTGTATTTAGAAAGCGAAAAAGGAGCGAAAAGTTTGCTACTGTACAGAAATAATATAGAACTAATTATCGAATATTTGGATGCAATATTCCAACTAAATGAATAATAATTTACTTTCCTTATAAAAAATATTGATGAAATGATTTTGTAAAGTGGGAAACCTGTTCAAAAAATTATCCTAAATTTTATATTTCGACAAAAACCCATATTTTCAATTGGATTAAAACTTACAGAGTTTTGGCCAACGCAAAACGATTCTGAGCCACATAATGATGCTGATGTAGAATTAATTGTTTTCCCCGAACTGATCTGGCAAATCGCAAATTTACATAAAGCTAAAGTGGTTTTGTGATGAAAATAACTTTATGAAGAAACAAAATAATTCTAATTTTCATCATATTTTTAAATGATGTAGCGAAAAGGTTATTCGTGAGAGAAGTTCCAGCAGACCTTCTTAGTCCAAAAACTTATCCAAATGTTATGTTGTATACAAATTAAATTTGAGAATTAACACTGCAAAAAGTTCGCATCCTTATAAAAGTCGAAAAATTAAATGTGTTTTGACTTATTTTTAAGAAAATGTTGGATTGAGTGGACTGTCGTATTACACCAAGATTTTTTGTTGTTGGCTCAAACGCAAGCCACTCGCCGTTAATAACAATTTCGTTCCCAAACTCTAGATTTACATTTCGTTTGCATATTAGCAGATATTTTGACTTGCTAGGTTTAATGCATAAACCTTTTGCTAACACCCATCGGTCTATATTTTCATCTATAAAGTAAACTGGGGTGCTCAAAAAGAGTTGTACAACGTCAGCGTACATTTGTATATTGCAATGAGAAAGTTAATCTGGAAGGTCATTGATACCAATTGAGAAGTAAATTAATCCTTACGGTACACCTTTTATCTATAATATTAATAGGCTAGGCGATTTCTTGTGACTGATGTTTTGTTCTACCGTTTTATCCCGATTTTGACCAAACGTATATTATTTGAAAGGCATTTCTTTTTCGCCATTTTGCAGATTTACAGATTTTTAAATTTTTTCCTTTATTTTGAGTAAATTGCATTTAAACTTGCTACTAACATACATACATAAAATTATACAATGCTATGTGTGTGTTTGTTAAATTTGTTAATGTGTTTGTAATAAAAATGAGTTTGTTTTTTGTGTTGATTTCTGAATTGGCTATAATTGATTATCATACTTTTAGGGTTTTCATTTAATGAAAAAATTAAAATTTCCTAGCATTTGCGCTCGAATTTCGAGGGCTGGAATCTGCTAGTAAGGTTTAAATGTTCAGATGACTTGCTCTTTACGTATACGGATTATGCGAGATTTGTGAGGAAAGATTAAGAATTAATCTGTTGTCTAGCTGTGTTTCAGTGTACAAAGTTAAATGAAAATTTATATGTGACTTTCTCCGAGAAAAGGGACCTAGTGTGTCAAAAGACGGGTTTGGACTTAAGAGTGGATTCTGGTACCTAAAAGGGTGTAGAATAAGATGAAATGAGTTAGATTTCTGATAAAAATTTATTTAGCACATAAAAACGTACAAAACGAACTCGAGAAAATCGATAAAAATGAGAAAAACATTAAAATTTTATTTGTTTTGATTTTTTTTCGTCAGTCTTCGAATTTTTTTGGAGTTTGGACTTTCTTTTCGGTGTTTCGTGATCTAGTCTAGTCTCTTTAAATCATCATCAAAACTGTCAGAAATATCCATTTCTATAAAAATTACTTCAAATTAACATCAGCTTAGTAACAAAATTACAAAAGAACCAAAATTGCGAAACAACTTTTGATATATTGATAACACTCGTTATACAGTTGGAACAAGACTGAAGCGTCACTTTATTCTTTTCCTTTCTTATAGTTATTTTTACAATGTTATTCGTATTAGTATACGCAATCAACCCTTTGCTGAGAGCGAACAGATAGCTGAGATCGAACAGAGCAGCAACAATAGCAAATGTCACAGTAAAAGCGAAAAAAATACGTCACCACATAGGCATGATCACCAAAGTCTGCACAAAATCATAACTAACCATACCAAATCGCATCTCCCAACTGAAGGTGTGTTCAAAGTGATAATGCGTTATGAAACTTTAAATGCGTTTTTCTCAAAAATTCATTTTCACACACTAGGTCCCTTTTCTCGGAGAAGGTCACATATACGAAATCGTTTAGGAAAATAATGTGGAATCTACTAGGTGGGGAATCAGTTTTTGGCTACGACAAGAGACCGAAACTACACGGCAAGATTATGTAGCGAACTTTAATCCCATTTTAGAGTTATTAGCAAATATTAAAGAATGTCGAATTTCCAAATTTAACCTTTTTATACTATCCACACTAGTGTGCAGAGAGTATATAGAAGTTTTTTTATTCCGTTTGTAGCAATTAGAAAAAAACCTGGGCCCCATAAAATGTAAGTATATATTCTTGATCCTTATAACAATCGCAGTTAATATAGCGATGTCTGTCCGTCTGTCTGTCTGTGGAAATCACGATCACGCTCTCAATAAATCAGCCGGGTCTATTTAAAGTCATCGAAGTCGTTTTAATAGGACCTGAGATTTCTATGAAAATGTAAAAAACTCCTGAAAAATATATGATTTTTTTATATTGTTATTGTTGTTATTCTAAATTTAGTTTCTTGAGTTGTTGTGGCCGTTGTGCTTGCAACATTTGCTTCATGAGTGTGTATGTATGTTTATACTAAACATGTCCAGAGGTCCAAGTCGTGCGGTTTAAAACCGGCTTGACACCATCGCTGACAGAATCCGTCATAAATCGCCTAATATTTCCTTGCTGAACTATTTTTTTATTTTTTAAATACTATTATAAGAAATGGGTTAGAAAACAAGAGAAAATTTATATATAATATTAAAAGGCTAGGCGATTTCTTGTGACCGATGTTTTGTTCTACCGTTTTATCCCGGTATTGACCAAACGTATATTATTTGAAAGTTATTTTTTTTAACTGTTTTGCAGATTTACAGATTTTTAAATTTTTTCCCTTATTTTGAGTAAATTGCATTTAAATTTGCTACTAACACATACATAAAATTATACATATGCTGTGTGTTTTATTAGATTTGTTAATGTGTTTGTTAATGAGTTTGTTACCTTCATCCACAATAATAATAAACCATAAAAATGTTGGTTTGTGAATTGGCTAAGTTGAAAAATAAAGCTGCCTAGAAATTGCACTCGAATTTCGAGCGCTGGAATTTGCTAGTTTTAATTAATGCATTGAAATTAAAAATACTGCTAATAAAAAAATAAATAAAACCTTGCGCTTTTTCTAAAGCTTTTATTGGCTTAACCAACTTAAAATTGTCGTAGACGAATATCTGTTTTAAATTTTAAATTTAAATACTAGAACTTCATGGTTAGATAACTCTATTAAAATGGTAAGGCATCAAAGATTCAAGTTTAACACTCTTACTTGATTAGCCTTGTTTATATACGAGGGCGGATAATATAAGTTATTTTTCAACTTCCTTCGTAATTAATTAAAAATCAGCACTGCTCTCGTCATCTACCACCTGATCATATTTTGAGAAACCCTTTAAATTAAGTTTGTGTTTGGTAGCGTTTGACCATAAATGCAACTACAAAGGAGTGTTTGACGTGGTGCAACCGCAATTCGGACACACCGGGCACCAAGCAGAAGTCTAAACATGTGTTACTCAGGGCGAAGCGACGCCGAAGAATGCCACGGAGATATCGGCAACAAGATCATGACGTTATTTTTTTTTTTGGGATGTACGCGGCGCTTAATCCATATTGATTACCTTTATTTATTCCAGAAGAATTGTTGAGCAGATCTCATTTATCAGTATAAATTAAAAATATATAAATTACCATTTTCAAATGTTTCTTAATTAAAAGATTTTCAACAAAATTATGCTAAAACAAATATATATGAGAAATCTTAAAAAAATCTAGAACACCCATAAATGCTTTTTAAATGACAACTAACGGCTCTAATACCCGAACTACCTCTATCCCGCATCATGATCCCCAATTTACAACAATTCAAAGTTGTTGAAATAGTTAATTATAACACTGTACAACAGCCATTCTGAGGGGGGGTGAGAAAAAAGTTTGGTCTGAGATCGCCAAACCCTTTGGGGGTTTTACTACACTGGCCTAGTAGTTTCACCCTGACTTGGAGTTTCTCACCCCCACGACAATGTCCCCGAAAATGTTCCATAGTGAAATACAACAAACTAATCGAACAAACTTTAGCTTAATAGCTTCTTTTTGACCTGTACTTGGATTTCAAAATTTATATCGCTGAACCGAGGAACCAAATTTCATAATCGCAAATTAACAACGCCAAGGATCAATTTGGAATGAAAAACGTTTGAGGTACAATAATAAGAAGGTATCTTATTATTAATAGCCCACCAAAGGAAAGTAACAAGATAAAGATTACGGATTCCCTTATTATGTCCGCCAAATTTCCCATTTCGACATCTACTATGCAGCCCACATTATCGAATAATCTTTGTTGTAGATATCTAAGCATCATTCACTCAGTACTGGCCATGTTCTTCCTACATATCCATGAAGCTCATGCAGAAAGCAGCTCACGAGACACCTAAGCCTTCAATCATACGTCCAATTGCACAGTGTCCAGTGAGCGCTCCTATAAGCTTACTGATCATCTCTTTTCCAAAAGCAAAGAGCATTTTAGATCTCCTTAGATCAGACAACGGCCATAAGACCTTGAATATTCTTCAAGATGTTGACAGTTTCAACTGTCTTTCCCACCGATTAAGAGTCCGTTCGAATACATTCGCCAATACAGCTAATGTCCTTATTTGTTGCGTTCCTATCTATGACTTGCTTAAACACCAAGTACAGATTTCCATTAAAGCATAAAATACTAAAATACTTTAATACCAGAAGTCTTATTTGGAAAACGCTGACTTAAATGAGCAAGTGGAGGATTATAATACAGTTTTCAAAACTTAAAAAACAAAATACTACACCTTTTGTAATTGTATTTGAAAATATACAAATTTTTATCAAAAATTTTAAATTGATATTGAACAAGTAAGAGTATTAAATTCGGCTGTGCCGAATCTTTGATACCGTCCACCCGTGTTCTAAACACATTATTATTTATAACCAAGATTGTTAACACTACGAGACAAAAAGGCTATAATTCATATAAATATGGCTAGACTTCTTACGATCTATAATATTAATAGGATAGGCGATTTCTTGTGACCGATGTTTTGTTCTACTGTTTTATCCCGATTATGACCAAACGTATATTATTTGAAAGGTATTTGTTTTAAGCGGTTTTGCAGATTTACAGATTTTTTAATTTTTTCTTTATTTTGAGTAGATTGCATTTAAAGTTGCTACTAACACATACATAAAATTATACAATGCTATGTGTGTGTTTATTAAATTTGTTAATGTGTTTGTAATAAAAATGAGTTTGTTTTTTTGTGTTGATTTGTGAATCGGATAAAATTGATTAGCATACCTTTAGGGTCTTTATTTAATGAAAAAATAAAATTTCCTAGAATTTTCACTCGAATTTCGAGGGCTGGAATCTGTTAGTAATAATTAATAAGATAATTACAAAAATTTTAGGTATTTTCATGCTTTTGTAATTGAAAGCAATTATTAAATGCAATTAGCATAAATGTTACACATACAATTACGTTCTTGTTTGTTTATTTATTAGCAATGCATACACATTTTTTGTTGCTTGTTGTTGTTCACACGTACAAAAAACAACAAAAGCAGCAAGTAATCAAAAATGTGTATGCATAACTTATACATATCAATATGCACATGTTCTGTTACGTATAAACATTTCTTTTTTAAGTTTTTTATATGAAATTTTATCGGAATATCTTACGTTTTCGTAATTCATCCTTCAGCTATTGGGTATAGAGGCTCCAAATGCAATACCAAACTGCTGTAGATTATGACGAACATTTCAAGCGTAAGTACTATGACCTACTGGATCTATTGCGGACAGGAGAATGTTTTCAACAGACAGACAGACAGACAGACGGACGGACAGACGGACAGTGCTACTTCTCCATTTATAGGGATCAAGAATATATATATTTTATGGCGTCTCCGGAATTTATTTCGATGAGCTAGAAATGAATTGACAAACTGATATATACCCTCTGCACAGTGAGGTGGAAGGTATAAAAAATTTAAATTGCTATTTAGAAATGAAAATTGATATTCAGAATTCGCCATATAAAAATCATACCTTATGTAAACGATTACTTAAATTCAATGGTGCGTGGTAGAGAAGAAGAAAGCATTTATTTCAAAAATTCATAACTACACCGTATTCTTAATCGGACCCGTTTCTGGCATTTCAGCCTTCATCAGCGATTACTTAAATTGTTTCTCTTAGAAACATGCTTCGTTTTTTACTAAGTCATTGCAAGCAAGATCTACATGCCTCACTCACTCAAATTTTGTTTATTTCTATTATCTATGGTCGTGGATAATATCATCCGGTATAGTTGGAACCTGAACCTTTTTGACCTGAACTAATTGATTTTGAGAAATAAAAATTAATATTGAGCAAAGGCTTTTACAAATTGTAATTGAACAATTAATAGTTGATATTGAGAAATGAAAAATTGTTCTTAAATAAATTCAAATTGATATTGAAAAATGAAAAATTGTTATTGAAATTAGAAAGATTTAAATTGAAAAAAAAATTTTTTTTCTGATCTATTTTAATTTAAAATTTTGGCTTTTCTAAAATAAAATTTCATTAATCTCAACACCAAATTTTAATTTTTCACTATCAATTTGAATTTATTCAAATTAAATTTTTCATTTTTCAATACTAATTTGGGTCTTTTTATACCATACACCACTATGTGTTCAGGGTATAATGACTTTGTGCTGATGTTTGTAACAATAATATTTGAACTAGACCCATTTTTTATTATATCGAACAACTCAGATTCGCTTTCCTTCTGTGCGTAATACATTTACACACAGAAGGATGAACATTGCTAAAGCAGTTCGCAGATATGATTTTATTTATATGAAATTTTGTATATAATGCTATGTTCACGGTTCGCTCTCTCATTCACGGTTCACGCCCGAATCATGATTGAATCTACATGATTCGCCATAATTTTGAGAGCGAACCTACTTGGTTCATTTTGACCCTAGTTGTGAACCTAGAAAAATTGAGTGTCATCTCCAATTTTGATAAAAAAAATATCGTTAGTTTTTCTGAACTAGCTGTCAAAAATATATAAACAAAGAAAAAACAAAACAAGTAAGAAAATTATAGTCGGTCTAGACCGACTATAGGATACCCTATACCATGCGTTTAGAGACCCTACCCCATAGGCCCAACTAACTGGACATAGAAAATAAGCATAAACCAAATTTAAGTGGGATTTTTATAAATTTTTTTGTCTGCAGATATGAAAAAGTTCATATCGAATGCTATATCTATATGGGGACTAGGCCCAAAAATGGACCGATCCAGACCATGTTTGGTAAGGTCTCTTGTATTTTGCAAAAATATATACAAACAAAATTTGAGAAGAATCAGTGCAATATTTTTGTTTTTTGATAGATTTAAGTGAAGATCGGGAAGCAGCTCTATATGGGGCCTATGACTAAGAGTTGTCCCATAGGGATCATTTTTGGACTACTGATTAATGGATGTAATAAACACATACAAACCCAATTTGACTAAGATTTATATGATAATTTGGATCTTATGGCAATTTAAGTCGATTTCATAGGGGCCATTTGTATGGGGGCTAGGTCTGAACATGCACCGATTCTTACCAATTTCAATAGCGTTCATCCTATGGCTGATAAAAGCTTATATACCAAATTTCATCAAAATACATTCATATTTGCGACCTGCAGTTTGATTACAAGCTTTACATGGACACACAGACGGACAGACGGACATCGTTAAATCGAATCAGATAGTGATTCTGATTCGATCGGTATAATTAAAGATGGGTCTAGGTCAAATATTTTTGGTAGTTACAAACAGCAGCACAAAGTCAATATACCCAAACCACATAGTGGTATAGGGTATAAAAATGGAAAAAATTAAATAGTGAAACGTAAAGTGTAGAAGGATGTCTTCAAATATTTGCACAAAAAATATAAACATCAAAATGAAACAAGAAAACTCGTCTGAACACCAAGGTTCGCAATCGTGATTCAGAGAGCGACTCAAGTGGTTCATTTTGCCGTCTGAACATGCTATAAGCTTTGAGACGAACGCTATTAAATTTGGTAGAAATCGGTGCATGTTCAGACCTAGTCCCCATATAAATGACCCCTATGAGATCAATTTAAATTGCCATAAGACCCAAATTATTATTACAGATCTCGGTCAAATTTGATTTGTTTGTGTTTATTACACCCGTTAATCTGTAGTCCAAAAATAAACCCTGTAAAGCAATTCTTAGTTGTAGCCCCATATAATTCTGGTTCCCGATCAACACTTCAATCTATCAAAAAACAAAATTTGGTTTGTATATGTTTTTTGGCAAAAAAAATAAATAAATAAATGACTGTACCAAATATGCTCAGAATCTTTGCATTTTTCGACCTAATCCTCATATAAATATAGCAACCGATATGAGCTGTCTGGAGGCAAAAAAATTGATAACAATTCCACACAAATTTGGTTTATGCTTATTTTCTATATATATAAAATGGAATGTGTGTTTGTTTATTTGTTTGTTTGTACCTTATAGGAGACCAAACCTCTGAACCGATCTTCCTGAAATTTTTACGGCATTTAACTGGGACTCTGGCATGATTAATAGGGTACTTTTTTTTCGACCACGCGCACTTTTACGTCCACTTTTTTAAAATTATGTAATTGCTCCCATATAGTTTTTAACAGATTTGCTTCAAATTGTATACACATTATACTCCAGGCGAGGTAGAAATAAACATTTCTTACGCCACGCCCCCTTTCACGCCCCATTTCACGCCAAATTTTATTTGAAAGTTTTAAACTTTTTGTTCTCTGTACAAATTTGTTCCTTCCAACGGATTTTTTTATTTGGTACTATATTGCTCTTAATACTGTTAACGTCGCCATATAACTATGAACCACGCCCACTTCACCGCCCCCTTTTTTTAATTCAGATACTTACTTATACCACTAGCAATGTTTGCTATACAAAATACTTTTTTGTAATATGTATTTATCTAAAGTTTTATACACTTTTTATCTACAGGTAAGGTAGCCATACATTTTTTTATTACCAAATCCCCCTTTTTCGCCCCATTTTACCTTAAATTATTATTAATCTGCTTTCAATCTATCTATATATGTATATAAAAATGAATGTGTGTTTGTTTGTGCTTTGTAGGAGGCCAAACCCCTGAACCGCTCTTCCTGAAATTTTCACAGCGTGTTACTGTGACTCTGGAAGGAATAACAGACTAATAAATTTTTGATTGGACAAAGGCGTGGCACCGCCGCCCATATAACCCAAAACTTTAAATCGTCATATCTGGGGAATTTTTTGACCTACAGCGGTCATATTTGGTACATGTGGTATTGGCATGAATAGAAATGCATACCAAAAGAAAAGTGGACGGGACCAAGCCCCTTTTTAGAAAAATAAAAAATCGTAATATCTTCTAAACTACTGGAAGGATCGTCATGAAATTTTCACAAAAGGAAATACTAAGTCCTTAACTATATAAAGTTGTTAGTGGGCGTAGTCCCGCCCATATAACCCAAAATTAAAAATCGTCATATCTCGGCCATTTTTAACCTACGGCGATGATATTTGGTGTATATCGTATTGAAATTAATATAAATAGTACTACAAAAAAACTGGGCGGGACCACGCCCTTTTTAGAATAATTAAAATCCATAATAACTTCTAATAAGCCCTTGACTATATAAAGTTGTTAGTGGACAAAGGGGCGAGGCACCGCCCATATAACTCAATATTTGTCATGGATTGATTTGCTTAATAAGGTGGTTTCTTAAATAGGTATACATTCCATGCGAAAGTCGGCGGGCCACGTCCCTTTGTTTCCGATTAGTAGGAAGCCAGGCCTGTACACCATTCTTCCTTAAACTTTCACAGTGTGAAACTTTCACTCACTACACCCAATTTTTTATATTCGATTATTGATGTGCCAGGCTTTCCACCACATGTGCTACAACTCAAAATTGGAGTGCCCATTATTTTACTGCGCAATATCGATCCACCACGGCTTTGCAATGGCACTCGACTTGCAGTAAAAAAATGCTAAATAATTTAATAGAAGCGACCATTAAAACAGGAAAATATAAAGGAACAGATGTACTTTTGCCACGCATTCCTGTTCGATTATCGTTTGCGATGACTGTTAACAAAGCTCAAGGTCAATCTCTTCACGTTTGCGGCTTAAATTTAGCAAATCCATGTTTCTCGCATGGACAGCTTTATGTTGCATGCTCACGTGTAGGGAAACCCACCGACTTATATGTTTATGCTCCAGATGGAGAAACTAAAAATATTGTACATCCTAAAACATTGCAATAATTAATTCTAAATTAAATAAATAATATTTTGTTAATATACAAATATTTTTTTTTTTTATTTTGTTTTATTTTATAACGATGAGGGGTAGCGAAGTACACCAGGTTCAGCTAGTTTTCTATATTCAATAAATTGGACCAAGGCCCTTTCTCTAAAAGCATTGTACGATGCACTAGTACAGTCGGTCTATTCAATTTGTAATTTTTCAATATTAATTTAGATTTCTCAATATTAATCTATAGTTTCTCAATATTAATTTGGATTTCTCAATATTGGCTCAATTACAATTAGAAAAGATGTAGTTAATGGACTTATTTGTCTCCAAAAGCCATCACTTCACTTATTTCTTTCAAGTAATCTCAAGAAATTTTAGATGGTATCTCATTCTTAAACAACAACAAAAATCCTCTCGGATTAAATGGGATTAAATGGGATGTTCAAGATAGAATATAAAATCTTTAAATCTCATACATCAGCCTTTACTACTAATTACTTCAAATTTATATTTTTTAAATAAGCAAAATTCTTAAGAACTTAAGTTAACAAAAGTACAATTTAAACTAATGTTCTTTTCATCGTTGAAGTTAATGTTCGAAGTCATTGTACAATCCAAACAACTATTGCAATGCAAGGATATTTATTAAATCAATTATTTTTATGACGCCATTAATGACCCTCCAACAAAGTAAATGCATTACGTAAATACTCGTATATACTTACTCGTATGTACATATGTAATTCAAGGATAACAAAAAGTTTGATTTTTCTTTTGTTTGCTCAATATACTACAACAGAAGGAGCTGCAGCAATAACTACAACAACACAATATAAACAAAAGTGAAATGGCAACCCTGACCTAGGTAAATATATAAGAAATGAAAAATATCATAATGAAACAATAATAAATTTTAACGAACTGAAACGAAAGAACTAATCCGAACTGAACACTAAAATGCCTACAACAACAAAGTAAACAAACCACTTTAGTTGTTTTTTTCTCTTATTTTTTTTTTGACAGGCTCCAAGAAAGTTTAAAACAAGGTATGGTTGGTGGAAATGGTGATGAGCTTAATGGCAAATACGACGGCGACGACGACGATGTTGATGATGATGCTGCGTTGTTATTTCTCAACAAAAAAAAGGAACAAAATTGAAAATAAATTTATAGGTATATTTTTGTAAGGAATTTACTACATTATCATATGCACAGACAAAAAATTTGCCATAAAGGAGAGAGCGGTGGTTTGTCTTTTGGTTGGTTGGATGGTTTTATTTATGTATGCCCAAGAAGTTAAGTTTATTATTTAACTTAAAAAGTAGATGATGGTGCTTGACTATTGCTCTTTCTCTCCGTGTAAGTTTAAACTTGCTCATACATCTTTTGAGATTGTAAAGCAACTTACATACTACAGTCTTGTGTTTTTGTAATTCCTTTTCTTTTTAGTTTTCGGGATTAAAAACTTTTGCATTCTTTCTTATATTTGTTGTGCATTCGTAGATTGACGTTCACTAAAGTTGTTTTTCTTTTCTTCGGCTTAAAAAACAACAAATTAAAAAATGAAAAATAACTAATGCAGTCCCAAATTACTGAACATACATAGAAAAAAAGATGTTGCCAGGTGTTTGTTTGAGCAAATGTCGAATATAAGAAAACGTAAGGTTTATATAGCCACTCTAAATACAATACACCGATCTTGTTGGTTCGAGCATCAATACGAGGTTACAAGAGATCGCTCCAAATGAGCTCCTTAATATTTTAGGAAAATCATTACCAAAACATATGCACGAACTTGTACTTACTATCATTTAGATTAATTACATAGTACTTTTCTATGATGAGTCGAAGTTTAATTTAAAAAGTTCTGATGGATTTAGGCTAGTAGGCAGACCTAAAGGACAACGTCTTAATCCTCGGTATACTCAAGGTACGGTAAAGCACGGAGGAGGGAATCTTTTGGTTTGAGTATGTTTTTCTAATCATAGGATTGAACCAAATACATAAAATAAATGGCATAATGGATCGATTCATGTGTAAGGATATCTTAAAAACTATAATGATGCCACACGCAGAGGAGGAAATGCTACTTAAGTGGAGGTATCAACATGAGAAAACGACCCAAAAAACACGGCTAAATGCGTGAAACAATGGTTCATAAACAATAAGATTAACGTTTTGAAATGGCAAGCACTTGATCTCAATCCCATAGAAAATCTATGGGATATTATAGACCGTAAAATGAAGCGCGATGTTTGCAGAAATACGGATGAACATTTCCGGCAAGTGGAAATGACACGGAATGGAATTGCCGGTGAAATTTTATTTAATCTAACAGTGTCCATGCCACGCAGATGTCAAGAAGTTTTAAAAAATAAGGGCTACGCAACTTAATAACGGGTGATCCAAGTAGAGATACTTTTTTCAATAACCTTTTTTTGACAGATCACGTGTGAGTCGTGTCATGCTGTTATGTTATTTTTGTTTAGTATTGTTTGGCATTTCATCATGGCAAGACTTACGCCTGAACAACGTTTACAAATCGTTCAACTTTATTACGAAAATTCACGTTCTGTGAAGAATGTGTTTCGTTCACTTCGTTCAACTTATGATCAACATAATCGGCCTACTGAGCGTACTATTCGCAACACCATCACCCATCTTGAAACCCAGGATTCATTATAGGATAATATTCGACCGAATAGACCACGTCCAGCACGCAGTGGAGAAAAATAGCGGCCGTAGCTGAGATTGTACACGAAAACCGTAATCGTGCCATGATAACCGACTATTTGATGCCTGAAATTGAAGCTCGTGATCTCGGCGACATTTGTTTTCAACAAGATGGCGCCACTTCCCATACAGCGCATCAATCAATGGATTTTTTGAGAGATATCACACCGTTAGACTTTTTCCTGTGGGGATATTCGATTCAGGCCTTGGAGCAAAACATCACGCGTGTCATTCGCCAGTTACCAGTCGATATGCTCGAACGAGTCATCGACGGCCAACATTTGATGACATAATCTTCAAAAAATAAATGCCAAAGAATGTTTTTTAAATGATAATAAACATTCCCCATTAAATTTGAACTTTCTGTGTTTTTTTCTTTAAAAAAGTAGGGAACCTCGAAATGGATCACCCTTTATTAGTAAAATTCTAATTTTTATTGAATAAACAAAAAATATGTCAATGTTTTGTCGCGTACAAAAAACTGTATTAAAGATTTAATAGGATTTTATTTTATTTTTGATGACAAATTTTATTTCTGTTTCCTTTTTTTTTTTGTAAATTTAATTAATTTATTTTATAAATAAATAAAATAATTTGAAACCCAAATCTGTTTGTCTTTGTTATTAAGCCATATTGTGTTAACCAAAAGCTCATGCATAGATTTTGTCGCACACTGTACATACATGCAGAAATTTCCCCAATCCTGATATACAGCCCTGTTCTTGAAACGTTATTTGAATAATAGTGAATTTAAAATCACATGAAATTGAAATTTTGGGTTTCTTGAAAACACTTTTTTTATTTATTTAATGGAAACATATGTTTGAGTTAAGAACCACATGTTTGAGTTAAGAACATATGTTATCTAGAAACCGAGGTGCCATACGGTTCTTTATTCAGTTTCACAAAAAACTTTTAAGTATTTTGTGCATGTTTTTTCTTAAGTTTATAGAAAAAGCATAAAGAAAAATATTTTCATTTAAAATAACAACTTATTTGTTCATTTAATTGTTTTTGTTCTTCAATTTCATTCAATTAAAAATGACTTTTCTATTTTTAAAAAGTTAGGCATCACCAAAAAAATTTCGATATTCAAATAAATTGGATTTGACTGGCATCACTACTGTTTCGAACATATGCAAAAAAAATAAAAATATGTGATTTGATGAAAAATTTTTTTTTTTAATTCCTTTATTTGCAATAATTAGTGCATAAAGAATCTATGTTACAATTGAAAAAATTATAATGGAAAATAGATTGTGTAAACAAAAAGTTTCTATTATAGTTATAGAACAGCATCATCGCAAAGAGTGTGTTTTATTAACATCGACCACTTGTTACGAGTTTTTTTTAAATCAGCGAAAAAGTAGACATTTTTTTAATCGTTCATAAAATTAATGCCTAATTTTTTAAAATAATGACAAGGTTCAATAAAAAACATGTTAGAGTTTAAATATCAATTAGTTTTTTATCTCTTAAGACCTGCTTAGTAGAAAAAAAGGGCATTTGTTTTGATTTCACAAAGCCATTTCTATGTGAATTAAAACGAGAAAAAATATTCTTATTGAAATTAGAGAACAGCAAAAAAACTCGTAGATTTAAGAATTTTTTCATTAACGAGTTTTTTTTTGTGATAGTGGTTTCAAGAACAGGGGTGATAAGTTTTATCCCGATATTTTGGGAATTCGATTACTGCCAAATTTTATTTTTCAATATTCGAAATAAATATTTTTTATTGTTTCTTCTTCTTCAATTTTAATGTGATCCTCGTTCTCACAATCGGTAATGATATAACAGTTCTTCTATTATGTATTTTACTATTTACGATATACAGTGAGTGACAATAAAATGGAAACTTTTAACAATATATATTTTTCGCGACCGAAAAATTGGATCATAAAATTATAAACTCTTTCATTAATTTAAAAATTTTTATGTTTTATTTATTTAAAATAATCTAACCCATAAAAATAAAGTTTTTATTAAAGCTCTTTCTTTCCTTATGCATATGAGTTTTTAATCTCTCCTAACTGTGCGTGAATTTTGTCATTATTTTAAAATTAATCTTTGATCACAACAAGTCTATGGAACAAGTTCCAGATTGATTGGATGAGGGGAAATGGGGTTTAAATCACCCCGTGACTGTGCGTGACTATGTTGGAGTAAATTTGTTTCGATGCGTTACTGAGGTATGGAGGGTATAAAAATAACAAAACTTAAAAGTATTAATTTGTATGTTGTTTCTAAACATTCGAATCTTTACTGTATAATAATTGGAAAATTTCCCTGTATTTTTGGTTTCAATATTTTGATACCCAGAATTATTTTTTAGTACTGCACACACAGTAGGATAGGATATAAATAAATTCTTACTCTGACCTTCTTGTTAAGTGTTATTAATAGACCATAAAACGAGCTTGGAAACAATGTCTAAAAGATTGTGGCGATTAAAAAAATCCAATTTGCACACCACAAATTAATAAGGTTGGATTTAAAATCCTCTCTCATAATACAAGGTATAGGGTATCGTATAATTTTCTTGCTTGTTTTTTTTTTTTTAATTTCAATCGAAATTTAGCAAAATCTTAAAAATATCACTTATGCTGCGACCATTCAGAATTTTCCCAAGATCCCAAAAATTTTAACCAAAGTCGAAGTCACCTATATTTTAATCCAATTTAATCAAATTCTATTAGATCTGTTGCTACTTTTAAATTCGAAAATATGTTTTGCTATCTAAAGATCATTCGAATTCTTTTGATGTATAATTGCTTATTCAGGCACAATTGCTAGTTTTTGCAGGAAATTGGCCAGTTTCTATTATAATTTCTTGTTCTTCAAAACAATGAACGCGGTTGTATATAAAAAAAAAAATTACTATCTGAAAACTTGCATTATTTTTCTCTTATTGGAGTAGAAAACCTAAAAAGTTCCCTAAGTACTTCAAAGAAAACCAATGAAATACAATTTTTAACGCAGCCGGCATTATAATAATCTGTTTTAAAAAAGGGTATTTAAAAAAAAATGTAATTTTAAAAAACGTGTACTGTTTTTAAGAAAGGTACATCTTTATTAACGATACTTCTTTTAAAAAAGGTATACTTTTTAAATAGGTATTTTAAGAAAGATACTTTTTTAAAAATGGTACTTTTTAAGAAAAAGTACTTTTAAAAAATGGGTACTTAATTTAACAAATGTACTTTTTAAGAACGGTACTATTTTTGAAAAGGTACTTTTTAAAATATGTAGTTACTTTTAGATACTTTTTTTAAAAATCATAATTTTTT
Source organism: Cordilura impudica (assembly GCA_963682025.1). Lineage (NCBI taxonomy): Eukaryota > Metazoa > Arthropoda > Insecta > Diptera > Scathophagidae > Cordilura > Cordilura impudica. Next base: position 77,261,482 of record OY821520.1, on the reverse strand, counting down.
AAAAACGGATACGGATACTTTTTAAAAAAGGCCATTTCTTGAAAAAGGGGACATTAAAAAAAAACAGTTTTTAAAAAAGGTACTTTTTTAAGAAGAAGTACTTTTTTAAGAAAAGGTACTTTTTAAGAAAAAGTACTCTTTTCAAGTAGGTACCTTTCTAGAAAAGGTATTTTTAAGGAAAGGTACTTTTTTAAAAAAGGTAAATTTTAAGGAATAATATTTTTTCATTCATATTGGTGAATTTCTTTATTATATCGGGATAAAAATAAAAAATATTTGGCGAGTACCTAGCTTAAGCTAATGTGACGCTCGAGTAAAACCATACACACATCCTTATGAACCAAACCATATCGACTACAAATATATGAAAAATTACAAATTTTGAACTCAAGAAATACAATAAACAAATGAATATTCTAATTTTTTGAGGAGTTTTTTTTTATTTTGATATATAGCTCGTGACCCTTTGGACCGATTTTGATGAATTTAAATAGCAACTCAATCAGGATGTTAGTAAACGATATTATGCAAAAACAAATAGTCTAGCTTAGTTATTGAGGGTGTGACCGTGTTATAAGGATTAATTCGATGCGGAATTTAATTCGATGCGTTGCAAACGGAATATACCTATATATCGATATTCACTGGAAAATTTATTGAAGCCTAATCAGCGTACGGTTACCCAAATTTCCCGATTAAGCTATAGCAAAAACGTTATATTTACAACGCCTGTAGGTACATCATTATTAAGCAGCATAGTGTCGTATTTGAAGCCACTGTGAAGAGTGATAAAAATTTTTCTTAGGTACTTTGGAGTAAATATGGAAATAAAATGCGGATTATTATTATTTTTAAATTCCTCTCAAATATATTGAAATCTTATTAAGATCAGCCAGAGTAGCTTGGGATACCATTTTTCAGCTAGTATGGTGGACCATTTGGTTAAAAATGAGAACTAAGATTAAAACCGTGAATATTTAATCAGCGAAAATATTAATTTATGAGAGTTCTTTATTATCAATTTTTCCTCATAAAGTATTTTTTATTTATTTTTTATTTCTGTTCATACACCATTCGAGTCTATAGACATGTAGATGCGGGTTTTATTTTGGTATTTGCAGTTGTATGCGTTTATTTGAAAAGAAAAAATATTGAAATAGTACAAAATATGTATCTGCATTTATGGATTTTCTTTTCTTTTGAGCCTGTTTTTTATTTATTTGTTTTTTTTTTTTTTTATTATTCAATGCGTTTTGTTTTGTTTTATATTTATTTATTTTTTAGAGGTTAAAGCAGTCTGAAATATCTGTCGTTTGTATCTTTTGTCTGAATGTAAGTTTCATTTTTCACTCTGTCTGACTATTTTTGTTTGCGATTTTGTGATTTAGATAAATGAATGTAAAAAATTGTTTGCAATTGTTTATTTTCTTCGGTCGTTTCATCTTTCAATTTAAATTTTGTTGTTTTTTTTCTTTTTTTTTTTTTTGCTACTTGTGGAGAAATAGTAAATTACATAAATTGTTGTTCTTTACATACAATATAAATGTGTGTTCTAAAAGTAAATTTATATTAAGTGTTTTGTTTTTGTAAAGATATCCATGCATTTGTTTTTAAAATACTAAATTTAGTTGATAATCTTCTTATTTTTATTTTTGTATTTTTTTATATTGTTTAAAAATTAAAAACAATTTAAGTTAGTTACATTCCTCCATTTTAGTCTACAGACTTATTTTATTAGAAAAGAAGCCGAAGTCAAAACGGAAATTTGTTTATTTTAGTTTAGTTAAATTATTTAACTCTGTATTACCGGCCTTAGATGTTATGATTTGTTGTACGACTTGACTATCGTTGTACAACTTATTGTATGAAAGTAAAAATAATAAAAAAAAAAATTTGTTGAAAACCGGTTTTAGGTTTATTCGAAAATTTTATTTAAAAACAAGTAAGAGTGTTAAAATCGGGCGGTGCCGCTTCTTTGATACCCTCCACCTGTGTCTTAAACTCAATATTATAACCAATGTTGGGTACGGTTACCATTTAAATACAGTTACTTAACCTCTAAGTCTAATACCATTTAAATTAAAAGTTAATGTTTTTCCTTTTTGACCAAAGATTAATTTTGGGGTAGTCACGCACAGTCACGCGTGGTCACTACAGTCACGGAGTGACCTAAATGTTATTTCCCCTCATCCGATGGATCTGAAACTTGGTCCATACACGTGCTGTGAAAAAAGATTAACTTGGACTTAGTCACGCACAGTCACGCATGGTCACGCATAGTCACGGAGTGATCTAAATGTCGTTTACCCTCATACGACCGATCTGAAACTTGGTCGATGTACTTGCTGTGAAGAAAGATCAACTTCGACATAGTCACGCATAGTCACGCACAGTCACGGAGTGATTTAAAACCCATTTCCACTTATCCGATCGATCTGAAACTTGGTCGATAAACTTGCTGTGAAAAAAGATTAACTTCGACTTAGTCACGCGCAGTCACGCATTATCACGCACAGTCACGGAGTGATCTAAATGTCGTTTACCCTCATCCGATCGATCTGAAACTTGGTCGATGTACTTGCTGTGAAGAAAGATCAACTTCGACATAGTCACGCATAGTAACGCACAGTCACGGAGTGATTTAAAACCCATTTCCACTTATGGTCGATAGACTTGCTGTGAAAAAAGATTAACTTTGACATAGTCACGTACAGTCACGCACAGTCACGGAGAGATTAAAACCCCACTTCCCCTCATCAGATGGATCTGAAACTTTGTCCATAGATTTGTTGTGGCCAAAGATTAATTTTAAGATAGTCACACACAGCCACGCACAGTCACAGAGATATTCAAAACTCATATGCATAAGGAAAGCAAGAGTTTTAATAAAAACTTTGTTTTTATGGGTTAGATTATTTATTGTTTCTTTTATAAAGACAATGATAGTTTTTTCATTGAAAGAATTAACATATATCTGATTGGACCTCTTGACACGTGGAATATAACCAGACATACACAATAATGAGTCAAAAGTTACAAACACTACAAAATCATATTTTTTTTCAGAGTTTTTTACATTTCCGTTTAAATCTTGGGACTTATTAAACCGATTTTAAACCGCAACCTGCTCACGATGTCAATGAATGATATCCAATGAGCAACCCCGCTGACCTATTGTGGGCGTGATTGTGATATTCATAGACGGTCAGACGCACAGACAGATATCGCTACATTGGTAATTTATTATTACAAATAAAAAACAAAAAGTAAAATAAAAAAAGCATGTGAGTCCGATCACAGGGAGATGTGTAAATATCTAGTAATTAAAGTTTTATGGCACTTTTTTAAAATCAATCAGAAAGCGTCATCTAATATCACTTATAGCAATCAACTGCAGGAGCTCTGCTAATATAAAAGTATTAATTATTATTATAACTGGTCAATTTTTCATTTTCGTATTATATTTTTTATTTTTCGTTTTTAATTCTAATTTTTCAATTTTCATTTTTTTTATTTTTCGTTTTTCATTTTTCATTTTTCATTTTTTATTTTTTATTTTCTACTTTTCATTTTTTATTTTTAATTTGTAGTTTTCATTTTTTATTTTTCATTTTTCGTTTTTCATTTTTCCTTTTTTATTTTTCGTTTTTCATTTTTTATTTTTAATTTTTCATTTTTCATTTTTCATGTTTTATTTTTCATGTTTTATTTTTCATTTTTTACTATTCATATTTTATTTTTCATTTTTCGTATTTTATTTTTCATTTTTTATTTATCATTTCTTATTCTTCATTTTTAATTTTTTATTTTTCAATTTTCATTTTTCATTTTTTATTTTTTATTTTTCAATTTTCATTTATTTTTTTATTTTTCATTTTTCGTTTGTCATTTTTCGTTTTTCATTTTTCAGTTTTCATTTTTCATTTTTTATTTTTTATTTTTTATTTTTTATTTTTAATTTGTAGTTTTCATTTTTTATTTTTCATTTTTCATCTTTCGTTTTTCATTTTTCCTTTTTTTATTTTTCGTTTTTCATTTTTTATTTTTCGTTTTTCATTTTTCATGTTTTATTTTTCATGTTTTATTTTTCATTTTTTATTTTTCATATTTTATTTTTCATTTTTCATATTTCATTTTTAATTTTTCATTTTTCATTTTTTATTTTTTATTTTTTATTTTTTATTTTTTATTTTTTATTTTTTATTTTTTATTTTTTATTTTTTATTTTTCAATTTTCATTTATTTTTTTATTTTCCATTTTTCGTTTGTCATTTTTAGTTTTTCATTTTTCGTGTTTCATTTTTCATTTTTAATTTTTAATTTTTAATTTTTAGTTTTTAATTTTTAATTTTTAATTTTTAATTTTTAATTTTTAATTTTTAATTTTTAATTTTTAATTTTTAATTTTTAATTTTTAATTTTTAATTTTTAATTTTTAATTTTTAATTTTTAATTTTTAATTTTTAATTTTTAATTTTTAATTTTTAATTTTTAATTTTTAATTTTTAATTTTTAATTTTTAATTTTTAATTTTTAATTTTTAATTTTTAATTTTTAATTTTTAATTTTTAATTTTTAATTTTTAATTTTTAATTTTTAATTTTTAATTTTTAATTTTTAATTTTTAATTTTTAATTTTTAATTTTTAATTTTTAATTTTTAATTTTTAATTTTTAATTTTTAATTTTTAATTTTTAATTTTTAATTTTTAATTTTTAATTTTTAATTTTTAATTTTTAATTTTTAATTTTTAATTTTTAATTTTTAATTTTTAATTTTTAATTTTTAATTTTTAATTTTTAATTTTTAATTTTTAATTTTTAATTTTTAATTTTTAATTTTTAATTTTTAATTTTTAATTTTTAATTTTTAATTTTTAATTTTTAATTTTTAATTTTTAATTTTTAATTTTTAATTTTTAATTTTTAATATTTAATTTTTAATTTTTAATTTTTAATTTTTAATTTTTAATTTTTAATTTTTAATTTTTAATTTTTAATTTTTAATTTTTAATTTTTAATTTTTAATTTTTAATTTTTAATTTTTAATTTTTAATTTTTAATTTTTAATTTTTAATTTTTAATTTTTAATTTTTAATTTTTAATTTTTAATTTTTAATTTTTAATTTTTAATTTTTAATTTTTAATTTTTAATTTCTAATTTTTAATTTTTAATTTTTAATTTTTAATTTTTAATTTTTAATTTTTAATTTTTAATTTTTAATTTTTAACTTTTAACTTTTAACTTTTAATTTTTAATTTTTAATTTTTAATTTTTAATTTTTAATTTTTAATTTTTAATTTTTAATTTTTAATTTTTAATTTTTAATTTTTAATTTTTAATTTTTAATTTTTAATTTTTAATTTTTAATTTTTAATTTTTAATTTTTAATTTTTAATTTTTAATTTTTAATTTTTAATTTTTAATTTTTAATTTTTAATTTTTAATTTTTAATTTTTAATTTTTAATTTTTAATTTTTAATTTTTAATTTTTAATTTTTAATTTTTAATTTTTAATTTTTAATTTTTAATTTTTAATTTTTAATTTTTAATTTTTAATTTTTAATTTTTAATTTTTAATTTTTAATTTTTAATTTTTAATTTTTAATTTTTAATTTTTAATTTTTAATTTTTAATTTTTAATTTTTAATTTTTAATTTTTAATTTTTAATTTTTAATTTTTAATTTTTAATTTTTAATTTTTAATTTTTAATTTTTAATTTTTAATTTTTAATTTTTAATTTTTAATTTTTAATTTTTAATTTTTAATTTTTAATTTTTAATTTTTAATTTTTAATTTTTAATTTTTAATTTTTAATTTTTAATTTTTAATTTTTAATTTTTAATTTTTAATTTTTAATTTTTAATTTTTAATTTTTAATTTTTAATTTTTAATTTTTGATTTTTAATTTTTAATTTTTAATTTTTAATTTTTAATATTTAATTTTTAATTTTTAATTTTTAATTTTTAATTTTTAATTTTTAATTTTTAATTTTTAATTTTAATTTTTAATTTTTAATATTTAATTTTTAATTTTTAATTGTTAATTTTTATTTTTTAATTTTTATTTTTAGTTTTGCATTTTGCATTTTTCATTTTTCATTTTTATTTTTCAATTTTCATTTTTCTTCAGTGAAAAAGAAGATAATTGAAAGCCAAGGTAAGTGCTGTAAACGTATTGTTTCCAATTTTATATTTATTGCGTATTTGTCGTTATTCCCACAATTGTGTTTTATTTTAGCATAATTTTCGATTCGCGGTGCCGAAATGCTTTCGTTTTGTCAAACAAATGGGACCAACAGATTTGATACTTCGAAGAATAAATTAAACTCAGAATATCAATCAAATAAATCACTTACATCAATAGAATTATAGTCGATCTAGACCGACTACACAATGCCCTATACAATGCGTTTCGAGAGAGGGCCATGGATCCAACTTTGATGAGGCAATACAGGATATAGAAAATAAGCATAAACCAAATTTTATATCTAATGGACTGATCGTGACCATATTTCGCTGATTAAAATGAAGATCAGGCAGCAGCTTTATATGGAGACTATAATAAATATATTATATTTTGGATCTAACGACCATTTTTATCGATCTGATAGAGCTTATTTGCATGGGGGCTAGGTTTGAATATGCAACGATTTCCTCTAATTTCAATAGCGTTCGCCCTATGGTCAATAAAAGCTTATATACTAAATTTCATCAAAATATATTCATATTTGTGACCTTAGTTTTAGTACAAGGTTTACGTGGACACAAAACGGACGGACGGACAGACGGACGGACGGACGGACGGACGGTAATCGCTAAATCGACTCTGAGTTGTTCGGTATAATAAAAAGTGGAGCTAGATGAAATATCACAAATATCATTATATGTGGTGTAATGATCAAATTATCTATCTCATATTAAAAAATAAACCCTATATGCGCTCATCACTGACTCACTGATTCTCTGATTTTGTGAATGTGTAACGATGTAAATATAAATATACGTGAGATTAATTATATGATTAATTATCAATTATACGTCCACGCATTCATTTTTATTTGGGTGGTGAGGGACACATTAAATCGAAAACTATGTATCGAAGAGAGCAAAATCGTTAAAATTTTGACACTTTTTAAAAACTATTTTTAGGTTTGTCAGATTGAAAAACTTAAAATTTATATCTCGAATACTAAGCCACGTAATGGCTGAAGAAAATACATATAAATTTGAATTACAAATTTAATTTTCTTAAACAACGGCTAAGGCGTTTTAAAACTAACTAGTAAAAAATAGTTACCGAAGTATGAGTAACTGATTTACCAAGTGGTTCTGGACGTTGTCTGATTGCCAATTTTTTTTAAGTTTTGCTTTATATGTCATTTTTTTGTAAGTACTAAAATTGATAACATTTTAATAACATTTTTTGAAAAATTTGGATTTAGGACACTAGCGCACTGTACCGTTTCCCGAACAGTAACAAAAGATTTTTTAATCGATTTTTATCTCATTTATCTGATTACCTAAAAAAATATTTTAGTTTTTTAATTAGGTAACCTACATATTTTTTTAGGTATTCAAGGAATATGAAATATATTTTTCTTATGCCAAAGCTACACACTACTATCTAGGAACCGATGTTGTTTAAGGCAATATGTTGAAGTTTTGATTCTGTTCTTCTGTTAAGCCCATGTTTAATTTTTGTACTGATTAACATCAAATGTTAACTTGACAGACATTAACAGAAAATGGAAAAAGTTTTAGAATAAACATATGAGAGTATAAACACAATCAGAGCGTTGCGGTGATTTTCATATAAAATTTATATAAAATCCCATAGCAACAACTCACTGAAATAAAATGTATTTAATTTTTTTTTTTTTCATTGTGGAATTTATCTTATTCTAAATTTCCAACTCTCATTCTCTCTTTCGTGTTGCCATATTTTTACAAAATTGTTGAGTAAAAAAAATTTTTGTGAGTATTAATCTGGTAAACGCAAATGTTTTTGATATCTATGGAAATTTTTGGAAAAACAATTTGTTTCGAAACTAAGAAGTAAAATTAAATTCAATGCTATTTTTTTTTTAATTGTACTTACATAAAATAGATATCAATGAAAAATGAAAAAAATTTTATTTTTTAGAAAAATTAACAGAAGATAACTTGTAAAAAAGTTTATAAATAAAAATATACACAAAATTTAAACAACGAATTGACATTTTTGTGGTCGACGTTGTCCGTTTTTGTTTTGAGCATTTTTTTACGCAACTGTAAAACGTTCCGCACCGGTCTGGTTGTGCTTATACTAAGAGTATATCTGGAAATTTATTCTGGGAAAATATGAAAAGTTTATTTTTATTATATATAATAAAACACAATACAATATTCTTAGCATACATGGGACTAATAAATTGACGATTTCATTGAAATTTAAAATTAAATTTTTGGTTATTACCATTACTTTAATCAACGCCAATGGGTTTTAATAAATTAATCTATAACATTAATAGGCTAGGCGATTTCTTGTGACCGATGCTTTCCTCTACCGTTTTATCCCGGTTTTGACCAAACGTATATTTTTTGAAAGGTATTTCTTTTTAACTGTTCCCCAGACTTACAGATTTTTAAATTTTTGACTTTATTTTGAGTAAATTGCATTGAAAGTGGCTACTAACACATACATAAAATTATACAATGCTATGTGTGTGTTTATTATATTTTTTAATGTGTTTGATAATGAGTTCATTCACAATAAAAATTACCAAAAAAGTGAGGGTTTGTGAATTGGCTAAGTTGAAAAATAAAGTTGTCTAGAATATGCACTCGAATTTCGAGCGCTGGAATCTGCTAGTAATTAATAATGTCTCAATTGAAAAAAAAAAAAACAACAGTTTTCCAAAACGTGATTATCGCATGTGCCTAGACTTATCTAGCGAATTATGAAATTGAAGAAAGAGTTTATGCACCGTAGTTACGGTGATTCGATTTCAGGAATATTTTTATTACTTTTTTTTTTTAAAGCCGGTTCATTTTTTTTTTGTTCTGTTTTTACTTTTACTTGCTTTGAAAATCATAAAAAAAAAAAATTTTTCTAAAAAAATTATTTTTCCTCAACTATAATATTTTGTACAACAGTTTGTTTGGTTAAAACAATGCTAAAAAATAATTGTCATTAAACTGTACCGAAATGTTTGCATTGGAATTAGTTCTTCCAATTCCCCAATACTATTCCTAAATTTATTATTTAAATGCAATATTTTATTTTTCATAAACATGAGCAAAAGAGTGAATTTTATTCAAATTTAGTTGTGAATCTCTGTATTTTATTTTAAATTGCCATAAAATTATTTATGTTATAAAGGCAGGAGTGTCATATTACAATTAAATAAATATTTAAAATAAGATAAATTAAATAAATCATATAAACAAAAATATTACAATTTTCTTTTAATAAAACAAAAAATAATGAGCGGATATGAAGGAATCAAATTAATACTCAACGTAAGAATTCGCTGACCACATTTAATTAAGTTGAATTTTACTTATTAATTTATTATTTGAATTTTTAAAAACACATGAATGGAGCCATAAAAGATTTAATTTTATTTTTAAAATTAATTATTAAATTACAGAATTAATACTTTACTGTCAATTAAAGTACTTGTGAAAATATTTTTTATTTAAGGAATTAATTTATCTAATGTGATTAATTTATTTATGTGATTATTCTATAACTTCTCTCATCTTCTGTTAAGTGGACATATGATGTTAAGTAGTCTAAAAATTAGACATACTGTGAGGAAAAGAAATAAAAAGTTTTCATGAATTTAAAATCAATTACCTAAGAAAAATATATATTTTTTTAGTTTTTTTAAGACCGATCCAGCCCATATTTGGTAAAGTCATTTATTTTTTACGCCAACAAACCAAATTTGAGAAAAACCTGTGCAATATTTTTGTTGTTTGGTAGATTTAAGTGAAAATCGGGAAGCAGCATCATGTGTGGGCTATTATTTTTGGACTACTGACTATTGGGTATAATAACACCAAACCAAATTGACCGAGATTTATTCAATAATGTGGATCTTGTGGCAATTTAAGTCGATTTCATAGGGATCATTTGTGTGGGGTCTAGGTCTGAACCGATATTCAACAATTTCAATAACGTTCGTACTATGGCCGATGAAAGCTTATATACCAAATTCAATCAAAATGTATAGAAGGTTTGCATGGACATATAGACGAACAGAAATATTGAAAAATAAGAAAAAAGCAGCCACAAAAAGAAACAAGTACAAATCAAAATCAGGTTAACCTCGACTAATAATGATCAAATTATGTAGAAATTTATTAAATAATGTGTTTGTTATCCATTTTACGTATTTATTATAAGTTTTAGATCTCTAGTTAATCGGGAAGTTGATGAAAATTCATTTACAAAAAATACCTTTCCGGTTAGCCGCGAAAAATTATTATCAAATCATGTAAAAAAATTATTAAGTAATGTGTTCAGAGCTCTATTTAGTCGGGAAGTTAAGAAAAAATTCAATTATGAAATTCCGCTCAAACAAACCAAACAACAGACAGACAGACAAAGAGAGTTAAACAAAAGCATATATAAAGTGATCAAGAGCAATTTGTGTCAACTTTCTCAAAATTAGTTCTCCGTTTTCTCTCAATACAAATATGTGACGTCTTACTTTACAGTTAAAGATAACAACATTATTTTGAGTCTTCAGTCAGAAAGCATCCAAAAAATTCAAATATGTAATTAAGACGAAGCTCACAAGAAAGGGATTTTGTGTGTGGTCATAAGTGAATGTGGTATCAGACTTGCGAATCAAAATGGGAATTCCAAGGTCCATGGGCAAAGTTCCAAAAAGAAGTTCGGAAAACTAACCGATATGGGGTTAGTTTTTCTTTTACTTATTTAATCTTATTTTGTATCGAATAAATATTTTGTCGAAAATATTGTGGGTGACAATACATTGGAAACTTTTCCAAAATTCAGAATTTGCCAATTTTGTTTTTAAATAATTTCGCGTTAAGTCCTAATTTCACTTTTTGTTACTAAAAATACAATTTAATAAAAAGTAAATAAACGAAAAATAACGTATTGTTTTTAGTGATGCCAAAACAATGGAAACTTTTCAACTTCTGTGCCAGAATTGATTAAAGCAATAAAAATGGAAGATGCTGTAAAAGAATATACATAACATATTAAACGTTAAAAAAATATTTAAAGTTTCTTACGTTACCTTTCAATTCGTTTTTTTTTTAATTATTATAAAACTAGATGTAACCCGGTGTGCTTCGCTACCCCCTGCCCCACCCTACATATCATAATAAAAGGGTTCACGCAAAGTCCCAAGGCTCTCACTATTACAGTACTCCAGATATGTGACATTTAAAATTTTCTTTGGTTGGGGGCCCACGCCCCTTTGTCCGATCCAGCCCATTTTTGTCTGACTACTAACGTTAATAAAAGATGACGTAAGACAAATTTGCAAAGCTGTGTCTGTCATAGTACTCGAGATATATAATATTGAATAATTACTCTGTATGGAAGGTGCCACACCCACTAATCCGAATCCGCCCATTTCCGGCATGGTTACTAACATTTTTTTTTTTTTTATTTATTTTTTATTAACCAACACTCAGGGGATGCCCCTACAAATGCAGTGCATTGTGTTGATTTCAGGAAAATAGGTTGTGGGAAGGAGGAAATTTTATTAGGTTATAACTGTCAGGAAAGACCTCTGCGGGGAGTTTATTCCACATACGGCTAGTTCGACTGATAAACGAATTCTCTCTGTAATGCGTTGTGCGGTCAACTGGACAATAGACTACAAACGGATGTGATCTACAAGAGAAGTAGGTAGAGCGAACTGAAACTCGGGCACTTGGAATAAGTTCGCTAATCTCAGAAGAACATTTCCCATTGTAGTATCTATAGAATAGTGCCACACAACCCACATTCTGACGATGTTTTAATGAGTCAATTGAGTTGGATACCCTACTGTCATTGATGAGCGCCAACGCCCTCCTTTGTACACGGTCCAGTATCTCCAAAATAGACTTTGAAGCTCCTGCCCATATATGGGAGTTGTATTCCATTTTAGGTCGGATGTAAGTGGTATAGATTTTAAGGAGATCAGAAGGAGTGAAGTAATTTTTACACCGTTTTAGAAAACCAAGACACTTGAATGCTTCTTTCGACACTTGAAAAACATGCTCGTTCCAACGAACATCACATTGAATTCTCATGCCTAGAACATCAAGAGTATCCGATTCCTGAATACCTATACCACCCATATATACAGATGACATTGTTAATTCCATGGCCCTATGGGTCAACATACAGCATTGAGTTTTCAGCGCATTAAAATCAACCCTATTCGCTTTACCCCACTCGGAGATTGTTAACAGGTCTTGATTGAGTGTGTCATTCATTGTCTGCCTTCTGCCCACAACCTCCAAGAGGTTTGGCCTACAAATAAAGGAAAATGAATGACAAATGCTGCTGTTATCTGCGAAAGAGTAAATAGAATTACAAGTTTGACCAAGAAGGTCGTTCAGAAAGATGAGGAAAAGGGAAGGAGAAAGAACGGAACCTTGGGGTACCCCTGAATTAAGCTGACTCTTTAAATGGGACCCCATCAATAACAACACGTATTGTTCGGTCTCTGAGAAAACTCGATATAAATCGAGAGAAGTCATTACCAACCCCAATTGAAATAAGCTTTGATATCAATGCACCATGCCACACACGATCGAATGCCTTGGAAATATTCAAAGCAACCACTTTATTTTCGCCAAAATTGCGAATGGATCGACTCCAGTGCTCAGAAAGTAGAGCTAACAGGTCTCCCGTGGAACGATTTCTACGGAAGCCATATTATCGATCATTAAGAAGTGAATTGGCCTCTAAGTAGTTCACAAGATGGAAATTGACCATGCTCTCATTAATAACAATTGACTTCATACAAATTTCCAAAGCACTCCCTATCATAGTACTCAATATATATTATTATTAAAAAAATTTACTTTGTATGGGAGGAGCCACGACCACTAAAAATTTCAAAAAAAAAATTATAGCCTATAGCACTTCCCATATCCGCAATAATATTCTGCGAAAATTTCAGAAAGATCAGATGAGTAGTTCCGGAGATTACCTCCTACAAACAAACAAACACACGTTACTTCTTTATTTTATTAGTATAGATTAGTATAGATAATGCCAAGAATGAAGTTTTGCGTTAAAAACTAAAATAACAGATGATTTATTTTAATTTTTAATTTATCATTTTCTATTTTTCACTTTTTAATTTTCCTCTTTAGTTTTTCATTTTTAGTTTTTAATTTTTAATTTCTCATTTTCCATTCTTCATTTTCCATTTTCCACTTTTCATTTTTCATTTTCCATTTTCGATTTTTCATTTTCCATTTTTCATTTTTCAATTTTCATTTTCCATTTTTAATTTTTAATTTTTAATTTTTAATTTTTAATTTTTAATTTTTAATTTTTATTTTTAATTTTTAATTTTTAATTTTTAATTTTTAATTTTTAATTTTTAATTTTTAATTTTTAATTTTTAATTTTTAATTTTTAATTTTTAATTTTTAATTTTTAATTTTTAATTTTTAATTTTTAATTTTTAATTTTTAATTTTTAATTTTTAATTTTTAATTTTTAATTTTTAATTTTTAATTTTTAATTTTTAATTTTTAATTTTTAATTTTTAATTTTTAATTTTTAATTTTTAATTTTTAATTTTTAATTTTTAATTTTTAATTTTTAATTTTTAATTTTTAATTTTTAATTTTTAATTTTTAATTTTTAATTTTTAATTTTTAATTTTTAATTTTTAATTTTTAATTTTTAATTTTTAATTTTTAATTTTTAATTTTTAATTTTTAATTTTTAATTTTTAATTTTTAATTTTTAATTTTTAATTTTTAATTTTTAATTTTTAATTTTTAATTTTTAATTTTTAATTTTTAATTTTTAATTTTTAATTTTTAATTTTTAATTTTTAATTTTTAATTTTTAATTTTTAATTTTTAATTTTTAATTTTTAATTTTTAATTTTTAATTTTTAATTTTTAATTTTTAATTTTTAATTTTTAATTTTTAATTTTTAATTTTTAATTTTTAATTTTTAATTTTTAATTTTTAATTTTTAATTTTTAATTTTTAATTTTTAATTTTTAATTTTTAATTTTTAATTTTTAATTTTTAATTTTTAATTTTTAATTTTTAATTTTTAATTTTTAATTTTTAATTTTTAATTTTTAATTTTCCATTTTCCATTTTTCATTTTTAATTTTTATATTTTCATTTTCCATTTTCCGTATTCCACTTTCCATTTTTCATTTTTCATTTTCCATTTTTAATTTAAAATTTCTCATTTTCCATTTTTAATTTTTCATTTTCCATTTTTCAATTTTCATTTTTCATTTTTCATGTTCCATTTTCCATTTCTCATTATCCATTTTTAATTTTTCATTTTCCGTTTTCCATTTTTAGTTTTTCATTTTCCATTTTCATTTTCCACTTTTCATTTTCCATTTTTATTTTTCATTTTTCATTTTCCATTTTTCATTTTGCATTTCCGATTTTCAATTTTTCATTTTCATTTTCCATTTTCCATTTTCTATTTTTCATTTTTAGTTTTTCAATTTTCATTTTCCATTTTTCAATTTTCAATTTTCATTTTTCATTTTCCATTTTCCATTTTTCATTTTTCATTTTTCATTTTTCATTTTCCATTTTCCATTTTTCATTTTTCATTTTCCATTTTTCATTTTCCACTTTTTATTTTTATTAATTTTTAATATTTAATTTTAATGATAAAAAAATATGTGGTAATTAATACTCGCTTAGGCCAATGGGCACGTGCAGTATTAATATACACACAACTGTAATGACTTCAACAATACGAAGAATTACAACATATACAACGTATCGCACCTGTACCGCTAAAGTGAATCAACTCAAAATTTACAAATTTTCAGTGCAGGCAAAAAACGGTTTTCTTAATATTTACTATAAAATCTAAAAAACAGTCTTTTCTTTGTAAAGAATTGCGAATAATAAATATACAACAATAGTAGTAGTAGCGAGTTTTTCAGTGATCATCAAAAATAGCAAGTTTTTTGGGTGCAACTCAAAATATGTCTTTTTAGTGGATTCTAAAGAAGCTACTCTTATAACACAAAGAGGGTTATATAAAAACGAACGGTCTAGCTTAGACATTGACGGCGTGATCGCGATTTCAACAGACAGACGGACAGAAGGTCATCGGTAAATCAACTTCCCTTGTTATAAGGATCAAGAAAATATATTTGTTTCGATGCGTTACAAACGGAATGACAAACCTATATATACCCTCTGCCACTGAGGTGTCGAGGGTATAAAAATTGTCTGGTTCATATAATGTTTTCTAAAGGCCAGTTTACACTATCACACTTTGTAATACGACCTGTCAAAAACTCGAGTATTATAAAAAAGTCGTATCATGTAAAAAGCTTATGTTATGAAATTGACGGTCTGTAGGATTTTATTTTCGAAGTCCGATGGTTTTATAAACATTTCTAAAAACTTGCCATTTTCATCGTACCAGAGTTGTTTTTTTTTTTGGTAATATTAAAAAAAAGGTAAACAATAACAAAGAAAGTGGATATAAAATATAAATCTCAAAATAAATTTGTTTGTTATTCTAAACAGCTGTTTTCATAAGACTTGAGTGTGATGATGTAAATGGCCTAAGTATGCAGAAATAATGTCGGTACGACTTTATGACAGTCCGATGAAATTCATCGGATTTTTATTTCGAAAAATCATACGACTGAGTGGTATACATGAACTGGTCAAGACGGAATTGGTATACTGTTCTATTTTCCGATGAGTCCAAGCTTAATCTAAGAGGAAGAATGTTTGTACGATGATCGATGGGAAAAAACTAGACCCAACATATACAAATAAAACTGTTAAGTTTAGCGGTGGCAATATGGCATTGTTTTTCGGAACAAGGAATGGGTCCAATTCATGTAGTAAAAAATACTCTAACTGAAATTGTATCCATACCAGAGGAAAATATGCCCCTAGTCTGGAAGTTACAACATGACAATGGCCCAAAACACACCTCCAACGTTGTAACCGAATGCCTATAATATAATGCAGTTAGTGTTTTGGAAAGACCAGCCCAGTCACTAAATCTCAATCCCATAGAAATTCTATGGGAAATTGTACATCGAAAAATACGGACACGAAATCACATAAACAAGACAGATCTTATAGAGGCAGTTAATTCAAAAAATTTCAATAGCTATCATCAAAAATTTAATGCAATTTAACCAAAATGCAATTTAATCAAAATAGTCAAAATCGGGATAAAACGCTAGAACAAAACATTGGTCACAAGAAATCGCCTAGCCTATTAATATTGTAGATATTTTTCTTTTCATACCCTCCACTCCAGTGTGCAGAGGGTATATATAAGTTTGTCATTCCGTTTGTAATAATTAGAAAAAAAATTTTTGACCCCATAAAATATATATATTTGTGATCCTTATAACAACCGGAGTTGATATAGCGATGTCCGTCTGTCCGTCTGTGGAAATCACGATGGCGGCATCAATCGGGCAGCTAGGGTGCTCGCTGATATAAAAAATGATTCATTAACATCCTAAAAAGTTTGCTATTTAAAATCGTCCAAATCGGTCGATTAGGGCCCGAGATTTCAATGAAGAACTAAAAAAAGTCTTGAAAAAATATAATTTTCTATGTTGTTCTTGTCACGATCACGCCCTCAATAGGATAGCTAAGGTGATCATTTTTAGTGAGAATGATTCTCCAAATTCATGGGAAGGTTTCTATTTCAAAAAATCAGTGGAACAGGTCCAGGGAAATCTCTGAAAAATTAAAAAAAATTAAAAATATGATGTTTCTATAGTGTTCTTGTTGTTATTCTAAATGTTATATTG
Source organism: Cordilura impudica (assembly GCA_963682025.1). Taxonomy (NCBI): domain Eukaryota; kingdom Metazoa; phylum Arthropoda; class Insecta; order Diptera; family Scathophagidae; genus Cordilura; species Cordilura impudica. The sequence goes on along the minus strand of OY821520.1, from coordinate 77,244,489 downwards.
TTGTCATAGCTGGACTTGTTGTTTTTCTGGTCGTTGTGGTAATAATATATAATAATATAATAAAAACTGACCCTTTGTACATTTTTTTGTCAACTCTTGTAGAAAAATTTAGAAGTTTCCATTGTTTTGGCATCACTAAAAAAATTTACTACATCATTTCTGTCATTGCCACGAGCCTGCCTGCAAAGTTTCAGATCGATTGGGTCACGGGAAAGGGGTTAAAATCGACCCAAAAATTTTTCGACAAGCAGACACTACGAGTTGTAAAAGTTCACCAGCATCTAAAGCAAATAATGCTAAAATACCTAGTTGTTAATAAAAAGAAAACAATGTAAATTTAGCAAAAAAAATTTTTATGTATTAATTTATTTAAAGAGAAAAACACAAAAATAACGTTTGATGTTGTATTTTTTGTGTGTAATATTTACATATACATACATACACATATTAAATAATACAAATAATATACATATATTCTATATATTTTTATCCATAATAACTGCATGTTAGAAATAAATTGGTATATTATTTTATTTACATAAAATTCTGCAATATTTTGTTGTGGGGAAAATACATTTCTTTTGCATTAACAGAGTGTCACTTCATTTTGCTCAGCGTGACTATGCCACAGTAGATGACGCCACAATTTTTGTTCTAATTAGCTTTGCAATAGTTATTTCTATTTTAACATGAATGTTAATATTTTCAACTAGATATCATACAGAACAATGTTAAGAGTATACACGGGCTGGTCTTTTATTTCTTACGTTTTTTCATTATTCTTTTACAAATATGAACATAAGTTTGGCATATTAACTTTTTGTTGTCAATAGTTAAAGTTCTGTGATACTAGTGTTAAGATCAATTTGTGATATCTGTGTACTGTGTGTGTTGTCATCATTTATTTATTTTATTTATTTATTTACAATTTCTGTGTCGTGAAGTCCAGTTTTTTTAGATAAATAAGTGACTACAATTAGTAGGATGTAATATAGAATCAATTTAAATAAAATTATACACTCCTGAAGAAGTCTGAAAAAAGCAGATGAAACGTTGGGTGAAAAATGAAAATAAATTGATCTTTTTATTTACACCAAATTTGACCATCATTAGCCCGTAAGGAAATTCCTTTTTACAACAATAATTCTACATTTAATGGTCACAAAAGAAAAATTTCATAAAATTTACAAAATAGAGTTACCGAGTTATCAATGAGTTTTTTGCTTTCAAAAAAGTTCTACATAGTTATATAGAATTATTATTCTGCTTTACCTACAAAATATCTGATTGCGATTACATCTAATTTTTATAAATATTAAAGCATTGTTATTCACATAAATACAAAATTGCACTTTTTAAATTTACCATTCAAATTTAAGAAAATATCAATTCTAAAAACTGGAATTAAAATTTCAAATTATAAATTAGAATATATTAACTGAATTTCAGAAAATCATATCAAAACATCGGAAATAATAATTTTAAATTTAGAAGACATCAATTGCATCTTTAATATATAAATTTTATTCGTTAAACCCAAATTGAAATTCCAAAAAAAGACACCAAATATGTTTACATCAAAAAATGTTTACATTTAAAAAAAATATTGCCATTCAGGAGAAATTAATAACTTTTCAGTACCGCGATTCAGTAACTTCTTTTAACGATAGTCGAATCGTAAAAAAAAAGAATATAGCAAAATTATCAGTAAAATTTTCAAATGATATTCGCTATTGTTAAAGTCAGCTGTTGTTGTTATCTAAACGACAACCATTATTGTGTTGTTTATTCAATCGATAAAAACTTAAATTTTTAGGTAGAAATGTCGTCGTACATAAACAAAAATCATAAAATTCGAAATAAATAAATAATAATAATAATAATAATAGTGAAAATATTTTGCTTCTATTAAAAAACTTTTTTATATAAATAAAAAAATTAAATAGCATATTCAATTCATTATTTCATTTTCAAATAAATAAACAGAAATATTAGTAAAAAAATAGAGATATTAAACATAAACATAAAATCATCCTGTCAAACACGAAGTAATTTGTTTTTTCTATTCTTCTTTGTGTTTTTCGCTTATTTTGACAGAGATGCCACTCATTTCAAATTTAAATAAATAGAAAAATAGATTGGTCGACTGTCCTTAAGATGTATGTATGTACTTAGTGAATCACTTAATCCTTAGTGCAAACAACAATAGCTGTCGATATATTTTGCGATTGTCGGATCGTTGAAATTTACAGAATCGGACTACAGAAAACAATAATTTAAATTCAATGAATTTTATAAAACGTCAAATGATATTTAAGAATTGCGAACATAAAAATTGTTACATAAATAAACGCAATTTGATGAGAATATTATTTATACATATATTATTTTTCACAATTTTTTTTGGATGAATATTTGAAGTTTTTCAGAAAATAAAGATAACAAATTATTTTATTTAAAATGTTTGCGACATTTGGTTTTTTGCGTTTGGCATCCCTAATTTAATTATTTATTATTATAAATTTATTCTCTATGTTTTCCAAATATGGCAATATTTTAATAAAAAAGTTGAGAGAGCTTTTTTTTTGGTTATTATTTTTTTACTCCATCCGATCTATATGGCCGTAATGAAAAAATATTTCGCCAGTTAAAAGAAACTATACAGCCATCTCCAATTAGCACGATTTAATGCATATAGCCACCCTACACAACCATTACCTTTGCAATGGAGGTTAAGGCGAGCTATTTAATTAGCAAAAACTAAATTAAACGAGAAGTTATGTCATATAACCGGAAACGCATGCATATAGGAAATGCATGCATATTTTTCCAATATTTTGTTTACATTTATTATCAATACTTAAACCGAGGTGGAGGGTATCAAAGATTCGGCACAGCCGAATTTAACACTCTTACTTGTTTAAATTAATTTTATGATCCAATTTTTGTTACAAGTTTCCATTGTATTGTCACTCACTGTACATCCACTTCATTACTTTTAAACAAATAAAATGTTTTAAGTAACTTATGTATGTATATGTATTACATAAAAATATCTTAACGAATTTTTTAATTACCCGATATTAAACCAAATTAATACTACAAAGTTCTACTTCTATTTCAAATAATTATTTTTTTTTTTTACTACGAAACAAATCTACTCACATTTGTAAATATTGAAATAAAACAAAATACATACGTTCAATTTACATATCGAAAAACAAAACACACCATAAAAACACAACATTCATAATTATAAAAAAAAACAAGACAAATGATCGCATACAATTTTCCACACATACTCAGGCACACATGCGAAGATACAGATTTAAACGAACAATAAAACACCTTAAAAAATAATAAAATTTAATAAAAATCAATTGATATAAAGAAACGTTTTTTGAAAACATCGTCGTATACGCTTTGTATAAATTCAAGAATTAAACGAAGGAAGAAAAATATTAAAATACACACACACACTCACGCAAACTTGTAAAAACTCTTGTAAAAGACTACTCGTATTTTAAATGTATGAGTATTTGTGAGAACATATAAACGGATATGCGAGATTTTTTTATTATAATTATTGAATTGTGATGATGATGATTATGTTGTTGTTGGTTTTTTGTTATTGTTTTGTTAAGCAAACAAAATCACAACAGCAAGCAAACATCTTTGACTAACCCAAAAGAGTCTATTTAAAATAGACTAAACTGACGACGACTTCTTTTCTAGTCTGTGCATTTCTTAGCGCCTGGTTGTTTCACTAACTAAACATGAAGCAGAATGACGACAATATTTTCTTTTCGTGTATGTTTTCTGTTAAATTTTTTTCATATTCTTATATATGTATGCATGTATGTATGTATGTATGTAAGTAAACAAACATAATTTCTTGTTTGTGTAAAATAAAATTATATAAAATATGTAAGAAAATAGAACTGCTGAGAGTTTTGTTGATTTTTTGGTTTGAACTCAAACTTTAAGTTCATTTCAACATAAAAATAAAAATTCGTTCATTTAGCTTTGCTTGCTTGCTGGCTGACTGGCTGTTCGGCTGCATAGCTCAGCTCAACTCAATTGAATGTAATTTTTTGTTGTTGTTTTTCTCTTGATTTAATATTTATTTATTTTTCCCTTTATTATTTGATGTAGTTATACGAGTATGTATGTATGTATGTGTATTTTTCTATACGAGTTTTTAAGAAAATGAAATGTGTTTTTTTTTATTATTATTATTATTTTTGCTTTGTATAAAAACCAAGTATGGCAAATTGTATGTGTACGAAAGTTTAAAATTTCAAAAACGAATATCAGGCTTTCATGGTAATAATTATTTTAGACAATCATAATGATGTTGATTTTAATTACATATTTACATATGTACATATTTTTAAGAAAAATCTTAAAGAAAATAACAAGGAAAGTCTCCTGTTGTGACTCCCACCGTTGAAATTGTTTATTTGTTAGGGACTGAAAACCGTTTTTGTTAACCGTATAAATATTTAAAAAAAATTTTCTTTGAAGATTTTCATGTTCTTTCTTTAAAAAAGCGATCTTAACAAATTTTTTATGCATTTTTCATCAATATGAACTATAAAGTTTTTCGTAGAATGTTAGGAAAAAAATTTCGTTAATTGATTTTATGAAATAATTAATCGATATCATGAAGAAAATAATTTCAATTTAAAACTTACTGTGTAAAAATTTCTTTTTAAGTGCGTAATGTGGGTAACGTGGACCCTACATTTTAATCTATTGCCTGTGTTTAATTCAAATTACACTATGCAGCAGAAATTCTGTGAAAAAGTTTCTAAAATCATAAATTGGTCCGCTGAACAAGAAAATCATGTTTAAAATTGTTTCTATGGGATCGTTTTTGAGTTAAGAGTTTTTTCAATTTTTTTGCCATGCTTTGAAATATATTTCGAGTTTAGATCTACCAATCGCGCTAAATTAGACATTTTCGTTGTCAGCGAGCCAATTTACATAAGAAAATGATATTGAAAACTTCTTCAAAGAAATATTTTTACTAGTGTCGGTCTGAATTTTTTTGTTCAAACCGGAACTATTATGGCAAACATTTTTGTGAATTTGTTTTCAGTTCCGTTAATTTTTATACATATTTTACGTGCTCGGCTAAGTTCATGCCGAACACCGAACACTGGCCGAACACCGAAGCCGAGTATTTGTTCGGACACTATAGATTATATAGAAATGTTTAGAAAATTACATGCGAAAAATATAAGTTATCTCAAAGATATTCTTTTTCGAAGGGTTATGTTAAATATTCTCACATCTGGGCGGAATTAAAGGTCAAAAAGTGAATATAGGGTTTGATAGCCCTATATTACCGCTTTCAAAAAAAATTGCTAAGGTTATTCTCGAGATATGGCGATTTAAGTGATTTTTCGCAAAGACTTGATAGAATTTTTTAGCAATTTTTTTATTACTTTTTTTAATTTATTTTTTTTTTTTTTTCAATAACAAAAAAACTTGGCAGTGAAATTACTCAAGAAGCCCTATTAAAAGAAAAAAAAATATGAACTCGTTTTCAAGTATCGACCATTTTGTTTTTGTTGTTTTTTTTTTTAGTTTTATGTTAATTTTTAATTGTACTTTTTTTTCTTAAATTTTAAATTTAAAAAAAATAATTTTTTTTATTTATTTTTTTATATATAATATCCTTTTTGTTTTTTTTTTTTACTTCATTTTATATTTAAATTAATAATAAATAAAAATAATAAATAAATTATAAATCTAATTATATTATATACGTAGCGAATTGTATTCACAAACAGCTCTTTTCAACATTTCCGCATAACGAGAATCTCCAGGTGTTCTTTTAAATCTGATCCATGTTGTCTTGAAATCTGAGTGCACAGATTCAGATGCCTGTTCACTCCACAGTTCCAAATTGGTTTTAGAAAAAATTCAAGTCCATGATAAGTACATGCATACAATAACGACTCCTGATCTTATTCTCGTTAGTAGTCGACCTAAAAGTGGGAGGGATCCTACCGGTTGGCGATTTTTGTTTTTGCGATTTTTTATTTGCGCGTGTTTTTTTTGGTTCGATTTTTGCTATTCGCAATTTTCGGCTTTGGTAAATTTTGATTTAGACGATTTTTGATTTTGGCGATTTTTGTTATTCGCGATTTTTATTTTTTTTTGGCGATTTTTTGGTTTTTTCGATTTTTGATTTTGGCGATTTTTGTTTTTTTTTCGATTTTTCCTTTGGCGATTTTTATTATTCACGATTTTCGGTTTTGGCGATTTCTGACTGACGATTTTTTTTTTGTGATCTTTGATTTTGGCGATTTTTGTTATTTGCGATTTTTGGTTTTTTCGATTTTTGATTTTGGCGATTTTTGTTTTTTTTTTAGATTTTTCCTTTCGGCTTTGATAAATTTTAATTTAGACGATTTTTGATTTTGGCGATTTTTGTTAATCGCGATTTTTATTTTTTTTTTGGCGATTTTTGGTTTTTTCGATTTTTGATTTTGGCGATTTTTGGTTTTTTTTCGATTTTTCCTTTGGCGATTTTTATTATTCACGATTTTCGGTTTTGGCGATTTCTGACTGGCGATTTTTGTTTTTTGTGATCTTTGATTTTGGCGATTTTTGTTATTTGCTATTTCGATTTTGGCGATTTTGGCAATTTTTGTTATTCGCGATTTTTCGTTTTGGCGATTTTTATTTTTGGCGATTCCGCCCATATTTTCTACGACTACACACATTGGTAAATAATGTACTAGTCAAAAGTTTCATGACTGTCTTTTTCATAGTACTTCATATTTGTGTATAGGAGGGGCCACGCCCAATGGTCCGATCCCGCCCATTTTTTGGGCAACTGCTCACATTAATAACTCATTAACTCAGACAAAGTCCCAAGGCTCTTTCTAATATAGTACTCCAGTTATGTGATATTAAAAATTTACTTTGTATGGTGGATGCCACGCCCACTGATGAAATCCCGCCCATTTCTTTGCAACCCTTCAAATAGTTTAATATGAACATGTACTCCACATATTATATGTTAAAGTAGCTGTTAAAAATCTACTTTAAATGGCCATCCCCACTTGAAAATCAAACAAGAAATAGCCTATTTTCCTTCCGTATAGGCAGTTACCTACTATAAATTTCAAGACGATCGGTTCAGTGGTGTAGTCTCCTATAAACAACAAAGAAACGTACAAAACTTTATTCTTATATATACGATTAATTGTAATATAAAATGAATTTAAAAAAAAAAACGAAAAACCCATATCATATAAAGGGTCCGCCATCTAACGTTTTTTTTTTCAACTAGTGCTTATTTCATGAATGGTAACACTTTGCTCATGTCTGATTTGACAGATAATTAGTTTTCTCCTTCCGCTGAACGAATATGGTTGTGTATACGCTTGAACAATGCTGGGAAATATTGCGACATTACTTTGAAAATCATGGTAATGTTGCAGAATGTGTGCGAAAATTGCGTACGGATTTTGGAAGAAGAGAAGCACCGTCAGCTCCGTATGTTCGTTATCTTGTGAAACAAGTGAAAGAAACTGGCATCCTCATCGATAAACCAAAGCGTGAAAAGCCAAAAACAGTGCGTACACCCGAGAATATTGCTGCTGTGGCAGAAAGTGTGCGTGAAGCGCCATCAACATCAATTCACCGTCGTTCTCAAGAATTGAACATTTCGGAGGCATCATTGAGACGAATTTTGCATAAAGACCTTGGTATGACGCCATACAAAGTCCAATTGGTTCAGGAGTTGAAGCCAACTTACCATCCAATGCGTTTTCGCTTCGCTAAGTGGGCCTGCGACAGACTTACAGAAGATGCCGATTTTGCCAAAAAAAAAATCATCTTTTCAGATGAAGCTCATTTTGATCTTGGCGGGTATGTAAACAAGCAAAATTGTCGCATTTGGGGCACAGAAAACCCGCACGCATACATTGAAAAGCCGATACACCCAAAACGAGTCACTGTTTGATGCGGATTTTGGTCCAGAGGCATAATTGGGCCATTTTTCTTCGAAAATGAGCAAGGAGTGGCCGTTGCAGTCAATGGCGATCGTTATCGGACCTTGTTGAACGAATTTTTGTTCACAAAAATTTAATTCAACAGGACGCCGCTACGTGCCACACAGCCGAAGCTACACTCGATGTTTTGCGCCCTGTTTTTGAAGATCGCATTATCAGCCGCAGAGCTGATGTCGTTCGGCCACCTCGGAGCTGCGATTTGACACCGTTGGACTATTATTTGTGGGGTGCCCTCAAAGATAAGTGTTACGCCAACAAGCCAGAGACAATTGACGCTTTAAAGGACAATATTCGTGAAGCCATTGGTGAAATACAGCTGCACACAATCGATAATGTGCTTAAAAATTGGACCGATCGTGTAGGCTACTGGATGGCCAGCCGAGGCAGCCATTTGAATTAAATTATTTTCTATTATTAAGCGGAAGGATTGTACTTTCAAATAAAAAAAGAAATTTGAGATAATATTCAGTAGTTTTTTTTATAGCATTTTCAAAAAAAAAAAGTTATTTGGCGGACCCTTTATAAATAAATAAAAACAATTAAAACTGAACTTAAAACTAATGAAAAATCACAATGATGTTGAAAAGAGCTGTTGTGAATACGATTTAATATAATTAAATTTATTTATTTTTTTATTATTAATTTAAATATAAAATGAATTAGATAAAAAAACAGAAAGCAAATTATATATAAGAAAAATAAAAAAGAATACTATATAATAAAAAAAACAAAATGCAAAAAAATGGACGTTAACCGATTTGTTTTTATATTTTTTTCATTTGAGTATTTTCAAGCCAAACTTTTTTTGATATCGAAAATAAAACATAAAAAAAAAAAATTTTAAAAAGTAAAAGATAATAGCATTAAAAAAAACCGCCAAAAAAAATTCTATTAAGTCTTCTCGAAAAATCGCTCAAATCGCCATATCTCGAAAATTCCTTTAGCGATTTTTTAATGCTATCAAACCCTGTACTTACTATTTGTCTGCAGTTCGTCAATTCCGCCCAGGTAGTGCTGAAAACTCCGCTTAAAATGCTTTTCATAAATGCACTGGTTTGGTCAAATACATAAATCGACATTGAACGTGTATACAAATTCAGATTCGACAAACCAACGTTACTACATGGAGTGAAAACTCCGTAGCCTAACAATGAAAAACTAATTTTTTCGATTTGAAATAAATTTTATTCTTCAACGTAATCTCCGTTAAGTGAAATGCACTTCTTCCAGCGATACTATAACATCTTGATACCTTGAAGAAATACGATTTGTCAAACCCTCCAAAAAATTCTTCCGTCTCATTTCAAGTTTGGGAACAAATAATAATCGCTGGGGGCCAGATCTGGAGAATTTGGGAAACAATTCGTAACGTAAAGACTTAAATTTTTCTGAATACAAAGCAGATGTCGTGATGGTACAAGATTGTTTTCTTTGTTCGGCTTTCGTACGCTTGTAACGACTTTATTACGTTAGATAACATTTTATTACATTAGTTTGTTACTACTAACCACTTTTTGCCTTGGAACATTCTTTAATTATACCGATTGGCTCAGAACACTCATTTACGTCACGATAAAAGCACCTTAAAAAATTGGCGTTTAATAAAATACAGTGCGACCCCAAAGAATTCATCTGTCAAACAAATTCAAAATAAAAAACTAGCAAACACAAGAGGTTTTTCCATTGGAATCATCCAGGGGCCTAATTTTCTCAGTCTTAAGCGAACATATTTTTATTCGAACTACGGAATGTTTGTATTATTTAATAATACTAGCAGATTCCAGCTCTCGAAATTCGAGTGCAAATTCTAGGAAATTTTATTTTTTCATTAAATAAAGACCCTAAAGGTGTGCTAATCAATTATAGCCAATTCACAAATCAACACAAAAAAACAAACTCATTTTTATTACAAACACATTAACAAATTTAAACAACACGCATATGTGACCTTCTCCGAGAAAAGGGACCTAGTGTGTCAAAAAAACGGGTTGTGTCAAAAACGGTGGATTCTGGTACCTAAAAGGGTGTAAAAACTTTAAATGCGTTTTTTTTCTCAAAACTTAATTTTCACACACTAGGTCCCTTTTCTCGGAGAAGGTCACATATATCATTGTATAATTTTATGTATGTGTTAGTAGCAACTTTAAATGCAATTTACTCAAAATAGAAGAAAAAATTTAAAAATCTGTAAATCTGCAAATCGGCCGAAGAAGAAATACCTTTCAAATAATATACGTTTGGTCAAAATCGGGATAAAACGGTAGAACAAAACATCGGTCACAAGAAATCGCCTAGCCTATTAATATTATAGATGTAACGAAATTTCTGATTCTGGTATTCGATAACGAGTTATGAAATTTTACTCGTTACCAAAATAGCAAACGAAAAGAAAATGTGAGTACAAAATATATATAATATATTTGGAAATATATCAATATTAGTAAATTTTATTACAAATGATTTAATAGAGTGAGACTAACAAAAAGTAAAAAAATACAATAGAAATTGGCCTTATATATCGCGGATATAATGCTTTTGAAGACTATTTTGTATGTTGGGTAAATTATAATCAGTGTAAACAAAAAAAATGACATTTTGGAGGATCCGTTCTCTCATAATAATACTTATGCCGTTTTCTTTTCTGACAAAAAATGCCGCCCTTTTTTTGCCCTCTTTGGGAAAAGTGTATTTTTTATATATTCTGAATTAAGAGCAACCTTGTATTATATATCAATCGAAAGGTCTCAAAGTGCTGTGTTCATAAATACAAAAAAAATTTGATTATTATCCTCTTGGAAGTCATAGGGTGAAAATATTCAAAAAAGGGGAACAATGGGGAAATATTCTCCCACTATGACCTGAAAGAAGTCAATGGCTAAAATTTTTTCTGATTTATGAGGGCTCGACTTTGAGACCTTTCGATTGATATATAAGATAAGGTTGCTCTTAATTCAGAATATATAAAAAAAATACACTTTTCGAAAAAAGGGCAAAAAAGGGGCGACATTTTTTGTCAGAAAAGAAAACGGCATTAGTATTAAAAACTCCTTTTTCAACTCTTATGCGTGCTAGTGTAATACATTAACTCGTACTAAAGTTGTTGCTGTAATTAGGTATGTTATATGGTGGATTTTGTTGCCTTTGGATAAACTTGTACGGATTTGACAAAACTTTGGGAAAACACGCTGTTACTGTGATTTCGGATAAATTAAGAGCATCCTTAGCAAATTGTCTGCACTTTCATTACCTTGGATCTTTGTTCATTCACTCTTAGGTATAACATATTATCATAAGCTCTGCCTTGGTTCTTCGTTAAAGCTCTAGTGGCTCTAAGACTATCCGTGTAAATTAATGTTCTTTCTCCATCTTCAGTTGCATAACCAATGCCACTCTTTAGTGCCGCAATTTCAGCAGTAAAATTCCTAATTTGTTTGGCAAACGAGCTTCAATAATGATATAAAATTGAAAATCTGATGTTTCCTTGACAATTGCAAAAATGTAACACCATTGTGGAATGAACCATCAGTATAGAGAATTGAGTTTGGAGAAAAAGATACAATTTGCTCTGCCAGCACTTTCTTAAAACATTTTTTTGTTGAGCACTCTGAAGCTATGGTGTTTGGTTTCTGTGGTAAAGAAATTTTATTCTTTTGCAATAAAAATAGTATATTCCTTATGGAAGAGGGAGGTTGATGTGAAGCATTGTTAAGGTGTTTCCCAAATATCTCATGAAGACCATCAGATGACATCGTAATAGACTTGGACGCCAGATTAACAGAGCTCTTGTCTAAGAGACTTTGAAAGCCTGACAATTTAGCTTCCGATCGCGGTAAATTAATAGAAATAGGTCAGAGTAAATCAGCAGCAGTTCTAAAACAGTTATTCGTAGTGCGTTTACATCTGAGGAAAATCTAGTAGATTTCAGTTAAAATCTATTTCAAAATCTATACCGTTTACATCTAACTTTTTTGACACTTAGTGAGATTTTGTTTCCACAACAATAAACAGCTGAATAAAATAAAACATATAAACTAGAAATACCAAAAATAAACAAAACAATAGGAAAATGGAAATATGGAAAATTCTAAAAAGGAACAGATTTTATAATTATATTATGCATCAAAAATTAAAAAAGCACAAACTGAAATAGAAATTTTGCGAAAAAAAATCATTTGCAATGCAAATACAAATTCATTTTCCACAATTATTATTTAGCAGATTGGAATCAGCACATGTCAGTATAAAAAGTTATAACTTATCAATTACTAAATATTTTTATATTATAGATTCGTAATTTTTTTTGTTAATAATTAACATTTCATTTCTTTTTTATTCTACTTTTTTAAATGTCAATTTTTCAGTCACTGCATTGTAATTTTCTACTACAATATTAAAAAAACACAGTAGTATCATTTGGTTGTGTCCAAGTTTGACAAGATTTTGTGAGATTTTGCATGGGAAATCTAGTAAAAATCAGCTAGATTTCGCTCGAAATCTGGTATATACTAGATTTTGCTTAGTTGTAAACGCACTATAAGTGATGTATTAAGTTTATAAATATTTTTTTGGAGGTCCAATAGTTAATGAATGGCAAATATCTAGAGCTGTCTCAAATAAGAGTAGATTATTTATTTTACTTAATTTAGTTGTTAAAAGTCCAAAGTAAGTTTTTGGTAAAAATGATATCTAAGATTCTCATTTCCTCTGTTATCTGTAGGTTAACATTTCCAATGCAAATTGTGTTACAATTGCACTCTCTTTTCCTGAAATCACGCAGAATTTCTTTTTTTTATCTGCAGCTCCTCTACTTTTAGCCTATTTTTTAACTTCAAGATCAAAATTATTCAAATTTATATGAACTACTACAGCCTCACCGGCAACAACAGCAAAAATTTTATCTGCATAAATACCAACATAGTCAATCCTTGGTACGTTTTGTACGGAGCTAACGTAGTGTGGAAAACTACCGACAATTTAAAACCCTGAGGTATCCCATTATCCAAAGCCATTGACCTTAACAATAACCTTACGGTTATCAAGGGCAGACTTCAGCCTCCTTAGGTATATACATAGGTATATCCCATTCATTAAGCTCATGTATGATGTATGTTGAAATTACTCTGTCAAATGCTTTTTATATACTTATATTCAGAGAGAACCAAGATGTGTCTTCTATTTTTCAGATTACGCCTTAATGTCTCATCTAACTGATGATCCCATGTCTTGGGATAAATGTAAATTTTCAAAAACGTTTAGCCATGATAAAATATTTCTTAATGTGTCCTCTAACTGATGACAAATATTATGTACTCCATGTCTTTAATTATTAATTTTAAAAAAATCTATGGTTTGACTTTTTTTGATAAAAATTGGGCGTATATTTCTAAATTTACACTTCTCTTTATTAAGGTAACTTTATCCAAAAACAAAAAAAAAATCATCGCTTATAAATTTCAACGTGTTTTTTTATTTTATGAATAATTTTATGAATAATAAGGAAATAAAAGAAAATAATAAAAATAAAACTGTAAATGTAAATTGTACGAAAATAAACAACAATAGAATATTAAATAAGTATGAAACCATAAAAATTTTCGCTGTATAGATTTATACAATTATTAATATTTATTACTTACTAACTAGGTATAGCTATACCGATTTATCCATCATAATCAAACACACATGGAAGAAGAGGGAAGAAGGCAGAGAGCTACAACCAGAGAATGGCGGATCATTTTTCATGCCATAAATTAAATAAAATAAATTTCATAATAATTATTATCCACCACTCTCTCCCTTCGGGAATCATACAGTGTACAATGTTTTGAATTAAAAGCTATTTAAATTATTTTTCTTCTCTTTATATTTAAAGATAAAAAAAAATTGAGAAAAGTAATGGTAGTAATTTAAAAAATACATATATCTCGATGTTGTTTGCAATTCATTCACACAAACGTAAACATTCTTTTATTTATGTGTGTTTTTAAAATTATCTAAATTATTTTGATTCAATTAGTCGTAAAAAGCGGTTCTTGCTTGTTGTTATTGTTGTTGTTATTTAACACTCCTCACTTACATACACATACACACACACACACATAAGAGCGCTCAAAAACCTCCTCTCTTTTAATTCACACACGCACACACACCTGCATACTTTCTTATTGAATCCACTTAATTTCATACTCATTTTCTCACACAATTACTTCAATAATTTTAGTTTTATCACTTGTTCTTTTACTCTTATTTGTTTCTTAATTTGTATTTGTATTTTAAATAACTTACATTTTTCTTGCACATACAATATGTTTCAAATTCAATTTTAACTCAAAATTTTTAGCAATTATTTTTCGTTTTTTTTTTCAATTATTTGAATCACTTTTATTTCTTATTTTGTTTGCTAATAACGTTATTGTTTTCATTTATACACTTTCTTGTTTATTTGAATTATAAAAGTTAATTTAATTTGTCTTACACAAGGTAAGGGAACACCACATTACTTCTTAGGCATTTAGTGTAATACTAAAGCCATGCTAAATTACTAAATATACATTGTTCTGCAACTTATGTTTGTTTCCTCTTCTTAACCCAGACACATTGTTTCAGAAATTCCTACGCTTAGTTATAGTTCTCTCGCAGGGCTGCCAGATGAATTTTGTGAAAAATCGTTAAATTAGCGATGAGAAGTAAAAAATCTTTAAAATAGATTCTAAACAATCATAAAAGAGATTGAAAACCGTTAAAAAATAATTTATAAATTAAAATAATATAACATATTCCATATATATACATATATTTTATTGGATATCAGCAAATAGTTGTTAAAAATAAAAAAGTAACTTTTATTTCTGTTCAAAAAAATTAAAATCAAAAAATAATTTAATTGCTGGTCGAAAAAATTAAAATCAAAAAATATTTTTTTCTTAACTCTTATTTCTGCTGGAAAAAAACTAAAATCAAACAAGAAATTTTATTTCGAAAAAATAAATTTCAAATTCTTGTTGTTTTTATTTGGCCAAGTGTTAATTATGTGGTTTAAAGTTTCCTTTATTAAGCTATTTGGGCCTATTGTTGTTGATGTAAAATTATTTTATTTTTTGCTTAAAAAAATAAGCCAAAAAAAAATTTTTTTTGTGTCGATAATAAAATAAAAATCAAAATATAATTTCTTTCTGGTGGAAAAAAAGGAAAATTAAAAATATTTCTAATTTCTACTGGAAAAAATAAAGATCAAGAAATAACTTTTATTTCTGCTGGCAAAATAAAAATCCCAAAAAATAACTAATTTCTGCTGAAAAAATAAAAACAAAAAAAGCAACTGTGATTTCTGCTTGCAAAAAAATTCGAAAGAAGACTTTTTTCTGCTAAAAAAAAACAATCAAAATCAATATATAACTTTAATTTCTGGTGCATAAAAAAAAAATAAAAATCAAAAAATTAATTTAATTTCTGCTGTAAAAATAAAAATCAAGTATAATTGAAAAAGATTTATATTATACAAAAAACTGCATAGCCTTAAAATAATAAATCGCTAAAATCATAATCAAAAGCTTGCTAAAAATTATTTTTTATTGTGTTAATTTTAAATTAATTAATTTTATTTCTAAAATAAGTTCTAAACTTCACTTTTTTCAAAAGAAATTACGGTTCATATAATCTACTAACCGTGTTTAATCACTCATTACCAAATTAAATTTTAAAAAATTACTAAAGACTGTTCTAACCAAAATGTGTCCACACAGAGGTAATGTAAGAAAACTAACAGTTGTCGCTATTAACGTTAATTTTTTTCTACGTTGCCATAACAATATATCTAAATATATGAAACTGAATTACAGAAAATCGTGATTTTAGGAGGAAAAATCGTCAAATTGTCATTTAGCAAATAAGGATAAAACGTCAAATCTGGCAGCTCTCTACAACTACCTACTAGAAACTTATTTTCTCTTATTCTCTCTTCTATAATTGTTTTGATTTTAATACAAACTGCAATCGATATCTAGAAACATTATTTGTAAGCTATCTGTTTGATAACTGATGTTTATAAAACACACGTTCACAGGACGATGCGTCAATAAAAGCGTACAAACAAGTGGTTGTTGTTTTTATAAAGAGTATGTTTAGTGTTTGTTTATTAATGCTGCCAGACAAAATGCATTATGAAAACTTGTAGTTTACAGTTAAGATATTCATATATAATTAAAACTTGAAAACGGCGAATAAATAATTGTTTTGAGTTTTTTATTAGGTATTCAGGAAAGCCAAACAACAATTTTTATTTTGTCATTTACCTATATTTTTAGAAATCAAGCGTTTTAAGTATCCCTTAATGAAGAACGAAGTTATTAAAGAATTCCATACAAAACCTAGACATATGTAACTTATTTTGTTGAAAGATTTTTATTTAACAATCTTTATTGGGTAGAGCCAAGACCAGTAAACTGTTACATAACTGAACACAACACAACATAAAAAACGCAAACTTTAGTGCTTCTTCATAATTTGAGTTTACATTTGCAAATAAAAAAATTATATTGAAAATTAAAACGTAGATTGACAATTCCAAAGCAGCATATTATGCTTAAATTCAAAATGCGTATTTAAACCAAATCTTTGTCATTTATTGTCATCATACTGGCATTTTTATATTAGTTTTTCTCATTTTTGTTTTGATATATGTATCGTTTTTATTTGAGAATTTAAAATTCTACGTACAATATAAATTGCTTTTACAAATACCGTTAATTTCACATTTTAATAAAATCGTCTATTATCAATCTGGTATCACCTAGAAAAACATACTTTGACAAATAGTGCACTAAACGTACACTTCGCTAAGTTCATCGGCTTTAGTGAAAATTAAATTTGATCTACAATAAACAAGACTTTAGACAAATAAGAAAGTGGTTAATTGCACAAGAAATCATTTTTTAAACAATTTATGAAAATATATTTTATTAATAAAAGGCAAGTATAATAAATTATTACAAAATCCTTCCATTAAACTAGTAAACAAAAAACTGACATTTGGAATATAAACATGTGTGAGATTTAAAACATATACACACACAGTTGTTTTCATATAGTACTGCTAAATTATAAAGGACAATAATTTATAAATTTATAAAAAAAAAATATTTTATTGGTTTCGTGGAAAAAGTAAAAATGAATTGTTTTATTTTATGATTGATTAGAAATACATAGTTTCTTATGTGTCGACTGTGTTTTTGTAACAGCTCTGCTTTTTTATTGGTGATTTTTTTTCGCTATTTATTGGAATGACGGCTGACGTTTGCGCACTTTTTCCCATTTCCAATTAGATTTTGGAAATATTTTTTCCATATTGATTAGTTATGTCGCTTTTATTGTTTACTCAAAGTTTTTTTTTGTTAAATTTTGTGTAAAATTTTTTCAACAAATTACTGTTTGTAATTCGAAATTATAAAAAAAATCAAAGTGTTTTATTTTAACAGTTGAGTGTAAAATAAAATTTAGTGAAAACAAGAGCAAAAACGCATTAAAAAGTATTGAAAGTTTTTAGGAGGGTAAAATTGTAAAACAGCCTAAAGACGAAACAAAAAATCAGCGATTGGTACAACATCGCAAAAACACCACCACTACAGATGTCCACAGGAGTGGGAGGTGGAGGGAGCATAACGACAGATCACAGCCGCTTATATTTCCTCAACTCACCCACGGCCCCACTGTCCGCACGCGACCCCTTGATTAAACCTGAATACTACCTCAATTATGATAATCCCATGCATCACCTCTACCCTAGCCAACGGGGACTCATAGACTACAATAATTATACGGTAACAGCAGCGGCAGCCGCCGTTTCAGCAGCAGCCGCCTCCTCAGCAGCAGCAGCAGCAGCCGCTAATAACACTTCTGCCTCCGCAGTCGCCTCCGCGTCCACAAATAATAATAATAATAACGTTGCAGCCGTCGTAGCCGGCTCAAATACATCGGTAGTTGCAGCCGTAGCTTTAAATTTAGAAAATAATTTCCACCAGCAAGCCCAACAGCAGCAGCAGCAGCATTCGAACAGCAATCTTCCTATACATCACTCGCTTAGCAACCCTTCCTCGCAGTCTACACGCGCCCAAAAAGCCGCCCGACGCCGTAGTAACGAATCCCCCGAGGCCCGCCAACGAAGACTGGAACGTAACGCTGCAAGAATGCGCGAAAAACGCGCTAAAGAATCGGAAGCTGAGTATCGTGTACGGCTGGCGAAAAATGCCGAAGCGAATCGTATACGACGCCAGAATGAAAACGAAGTACAAAGAACCTTAAGACTGATGAAAAATGCGGCACGCCAGCGTCTGCGGCGAGCTAGTGAAACTGCGGAAGAACGTAAAAAGCGTTTGGCCAAGGCTGCTGAGCGTATGCGTGTAGCGCGTGCCAAACAACCGAAAATACCTAAGCCACCACTGGAAGATCGTCTTAAGGGTTATTAAGCACAACTCGCAGCGGTGGCTTAACAAAAGCGTTGCAAATGAAAGGTGTGGGTCTAAAAGTAGGCAGCATAATATATATTTTACACAAAAACAAAATACCTACACCCAAAGATAAAACACATAACAGTAACAAAAAAACACCAGCACATTAGTATCTTAAAATCAAAACAACAACAAAAAAAAAAAAGAAAAAGAAAGCACCACTACTTGGACATAAAGGAGGATCAATGTTTCTTTAAATTCAACGCGCTTTTTATGGCTCTAATTTAAAAGTGTGTAAGCTGAAAAAGAATTCTATTTAATTCAAAGCAACATTTTTCAGAACAAATACTACTGGTATTTTTTTACTTTATTTTTATTTTATTTTTATTATTTTTTAAGTTTTATTTTATGCTATCAACAAATTTTCCTTAAAAGGATTAAATCCTGATTATTTTTTTCGTTTTAATTAACCGCTTTGCGGTCTGTTTTAAAATATTAGACATATATTTTTGTGATTTATTTAAAAAATATTTTCGTTTTTTATTTACATAAAACAAACAAAAAAAAAACAATCGTTCTCGATCCTTTACCTTTTAAACCATCACAAAAATTAATACACATCTTATTAAGACAAACACATCTCTTGGTAAGAACATTGTAATGATATCATATTTTATTTAAAAAAAAAGTATTTCAATAGAAGGCAAAGCTTTTTTAGTGGTTTTGAACTCATTCTATAAAACGAAACATAACGAAACGAAATAAATTTGTATGGAAAATGGAAAATTTTGAAATAGTTTTCAAATTTGTTAATATAATTTTTAATCGTTTCGTCGTTACGTTTCGTTTTATATAAAGCCTTTTAAACAAAATTAACAAACTATGTTTTTATAAAGCAAACATTTAATCAATAGAATAAATTAAATATTTGTTCATTTAATAGAGAGGACAAATATTAAAGCCTGTTTTTAAATTGTTAAACATTTTTTTGCTCTTAAAATCTTCCATTTTTATCGAAAAGATTCCAAGCCTAGTTACTAAACCGACATAAACAGATTTGTAAAAATTAAAGTTTTATTTTTTTTTAGATTGTTCAGCTCTGTATGGCACCGAATTAATTTTTTTATGGTAAAGTTTAAAATTATAAAGAGATTGTTACACACTTGCTAAGTTATATTTTAAATTTATATAATTAATTTCAATTTACAAACTGCAACAAATAAATAAATTTAACATTTTTTTTTTTTTAATTAATGATTAAAGTATTCAAAACCTACAATTTGAAGTCACTAATTTGTTTTAAAAGCATTTTAATCTTTTACAATTTCAAACTAGAAAATTTTATAGCGCATAAAATTTTTTAAATTTCTATTTCCAACATCAGTGCCCTTTTAAAGTTTTGCCTCTTAACATTTTAAAATAAGAGAAAAAACATTTGTTTTTAATAATGTTACATAAAAACTAAATAATAATAATAATATAAAACAAACTGTAGTTGTAGCTGTAGTTAAAAAAAAACCATAAATATTATAAACAAACTCGAGGATAACAAACAAAACAAAAAAGAAGAAAAGATAATGAACATATTCATAAAATTAGTAGTGGAGGAGGTGGTATGTATTTGTAGATGTAGTAAAACAAATAAAATAAAATATTGTATTAAGTCAAAGGTAATAAAAAATATTTAAACAAAATTAACATAAAATGCAAAGTTAAAACTTAAAGTAATACACTTTGCCTCATCAAAATAATATATGAAAGAAATGCAAGTTGATCTAAGATAAAAAAAATATTATTACACAAAAAAATAATAAAAAAAAAGTATTTTTATAACACATGCATTATACATGTATGCTTACAATTACATATATATAATAAAAAAAAAAAACAAAAAATAAATATAAAATATCAGAATAAACAAAATGTAACAAAAAATATGTGAAACATATTAATAACATTTACATATTCATGTAAATTTTTACAACAACTTACATTTACAAAACATACACTCACAGGACATCAAGGATAATAATAAAATTGAAGAATTATCACACCAAAACTGACATCAGCATCAACATCATCATATAACAATCCTTTGCAATCTTTTAAACCGAAAAAAATAAAATAACACGAATCCAAACTGACTATAAAAGTAAATATAACGATTTTATACATATGTATACATATGTATTTCGATGATAAGAAAATTTTGAAAATGATTTAAGAAAAGAATACTAAAGTAAACATGGCAACCCTTTTGATGATCAGGCACAGTGGAACAATAATATATTTATGATTTATTTTATTATACCTATAGTACTGGCTAACTATTAACTTTATAGAAAAATTTGGTCATAATCTCATCTTCAGTTGTGTCGTTCTTTCTTTTGGAATTCCCAATCTCGATCACAATAGGATTCTTTAACGGAAATCTTTTCATTACGATTCTAGCTAAAAATCGATTAATGAATTAAAATATTAAATCAATGTACTAGTAGCATTTTCATATCCTTACATATAAATTGTATTTATATTACCGGTAATTTTAAAAGATCCATTATAAAATAATTTAACTTAACGCTATAACTCATAAATTTTAATTTCGTAGTTATCAATATAAAAAAAATATATAAAATTAAATATAAATAAATCATCACTATCGTCTTGGGGCTCAAACCCGGAAAACGTAACAGTTATTCAAAAAATAAACATTATTTTTATTTATTTAATTTTTTTCGAGCAGAACTAAACGTTATTTTTTGATTTTTCGAAATTTTTGGAAATTCGAGCAGAAAAGAACAGTTTTTATTCTTTCGAGAAAATATAAAAATCAATCATAGGCAAAATATAATTCAACTTTGTTGAAAATTTTAATTGGGACAACATTAAATGTCAACAAGTTTTTCAATTAATTTTTTGTCTCAAATTTCTCACAAAAAGAACTTTAATTTCTGTTCGAAAAAAAAATGTTGTTTCTGTTAAAAAAAAAAAAAATTAAAAATAGTTTTTATATCTCTTCGAAAATAAATTTAAAAACTGATTTTATTTCTACTCAAAACGCTTTTTTGTTTAATAATTTCAAAATAACTCATAAATATAAAACGCACCTGGATTTTTTATATTAATTTTTCATTTTATCTTATTATTACTACTTTGGATACAAATTATAAAGTTATATGAATATGTACAAAACAAAAAAAAATATGAACACTAAAAATATCATCATTATTAATATCGTAAAATAAACTGAACAACAACTATCATCACCTACAATTTATAAAACATACGCTTTTAT
This sequence comes from Cordilura impudica, assembly GCA_963682025.1. NCBI lineage: Eukaryota > Metazoa > Arthropoda > Insecta > Diptera > Scathophagidae > Cordilura > Cordilura impudica. The sequence continues at coordinate 77,222,716 of OY821520.1, read as the reverse complement.
TCATTTTGTCGCAAGTTGGCATGACATGGACATAGACGTAGGCTTCAAAAATCTTTTATGTTCGCTTCCAAATCGTTACACTTACCGTTATAGGGTTAAACTTAAATATTTGTTAATTATGAAAACATTCAATTTAAAAATTATTATTGAATTAATCTTTTTATACCCTATACCACAATGTGGTGACCTACCGATCGACTCAGAATCATCTGAATCGATTTAGCGATGTCCGTCCGTCTGTCCATCTGATCTGTGTGCCCATGTAAACATTGTATTGAAACTACAGGTCGCAAATATAAATATATTTTGATGAAATTTAGGTTATAGAATGAACGCTATTGGTGAAAAATGGTTTA